>CAHIKZ030001831.1:187500-537500 GCA_903632075.3 Acanthosepion pharaonis | reverse complement strand
TCAGAAAAGGCCGACGCATGAAAGAACGACGAGCAACAGATGAATAGTAATTTCAAAACGTTGAAAAAATATGTAAATGAAAGAAAAATAAGAAGAAACAGTAATTAAATTTTCATTATTTACATTATTCGGACGATTGTCTTCATCTTTGTCACCATATTTATTACAACGACCTTCTTCAGTTGGTTGGAATGTCAAACTGAACCCTTTATTTCGCTCACTGGAGTAGACTGTTCTAGTTCCACGTGTCATCTCCTGTATCTCCTGTTAATTTCCCTCTCAAAGTTCTCCACTGCCTTAACCGGGTATTGAATTCAAACTCCTTGGGTCCTGTCACTGGATCTAACCAACGCCTTTATTCACTGCGCCATGAGTCCATGGGTATAAATTTCTGAGTATTATAAACCTAATGTCTTCAGCAAACATTTTTACCAGTGCTCATATTGCAATTTTGCTGCTATCATTGCATGTTTTTACTGGATCTCATATTGCAATTTTTGTTGTTATCATCGATTTTATCTGGCACTCCTTATAACTGGTTCCCATATTGTATTTATTTCTATGCTTGACCGACTCAGGAGACTTTTGTGGCCTAGCATATGTGCTGATTCCTTAAGTTTACGAATTTTTCAAATGGTGTTCCTTGTCTATGATCACAACATGATCCCACAGAGTGCGGTGATTTCCCTTCTCTCTCCATATGTGGTCAACCACGCCTGATTTTTCCACACCATACCGCTGAAATATCTTCACTTTTACTATGATAAGGCATGTAAGATTTAAATATAAAGTTATACACGTAAATAGGCATACATATTATGAATCATAAATAGTGTATATATATATATATATATATATATATATAAAGAAACTGGCTGATTGTGTTTAAGGATATTAACGTGGTAGGGTAATTCCTGATACAGAGGACTGCTCAGACATATTTGTATTTCTACAACACCTACAAAACTAACCAGTGGCTTTTATTGTAACTCTGCTGAACAGATCTTCGTTAAAGGTTTTGTGAGAGAACTGCGTTCTCTCACGAATATCGCGTGATCAAAACGTTTGAACAAGAGTAGTACATTAAATCACTGGTCACAATTACGGTTGACTTTGCGCCTCCTTCTGTTTTTTTCTACAAATACGTTTACGGTAACTCCTCTGACAAGCTATTTTCGCAAGTTCCGAAACTGCATGAATTTAAACGTCCCTCTAGGTCGGCATCTCAGTTTCACGCCTTCGCTGTCTCTTCTCCTCCAATAGTTTCATGCCTCGCACTTTCCGTCTGTGGAACTTTCTTCCTCTTACTTGCTTCCAGATGCCTTGATCTATTCCCCGTCCTTTTCTTCATCCTTTACTCTTTCATACGTCTTTAGTCTTGCTCCCATTTTCTTTAAGCCCTTGCTTTCTAGTGGCACTCCCGTCTTGCTTGGGGTAAAAAGTTAAAAAAAATGATGGTACAAAGATGAACGACTTCCTAACAGTTTCACTTATCTAAGTTTAAAACTCAAACTTTGGGCTCACACATCGAATTATTTTCAAACACTTTCTAGCACTATTCGCACCCTTGTGGCATCTCTTTATGCTCTTATTATTATCAACAAATTAACTCATTTACATATCGATAATGTTACATTAGAACTCGTGTTTCTTGATCGGAAACCTATTTCTCATTATTGATTTATTTCCTGTCGTATCAATTATTTGCAGGCTATTTAATGCCAGAAAATATTTTTAGATTATAAAAATTCTTTCGTATAATAATAATTTAGTGATATTAGTCATACTAATTAACCCAAAACTGGGGGAGAAAGATATTTGCGCATAAGAGAATATAACGAACGGAATTCCAATTCCGCGAAATTATCCATTACACAGCCCCCCACCGCCACATTGAAACTTACAGAACATGGCATTACTAAGATGCCTCATCGAGTTACTGACATGAATTGAAGTTGCTTAACTTCGATGATCGTACGAGAACTGTTGTTCTACCTTGATATAAACGTAAACTCTAAAGTTCGACCACTCAGCTGTTCGCTCCTCGCTGCTCCGTCCGGGTGTCGCTGCTCCAAACGTGACGTTCTAACTCTTTGGTTATTCGGGGAGGAATCTGGTTAGATTTGATATATGCCTCGCCGTTCCCAACCTGCTTCCAACGCCTGGTTACCAAGGTAAATGCACTGATCTCCAGCCTGCCTACCCACGTTGTGAATTGATCTTAGACAGACGAGATCAAACAGGGGTTGGGGCCGTAATGCAAATTGAGTTCAACGGGGGTGATAACACACACATATGCATAAAAGAAAAGAAAATGAAAACTCAAAAAGTTCAAAGTATCAAAGAAAAAGGTAACAAACTTTTTTCTGTCTAGTTGTTCGATACATAGGACTGCATCTACCTCCCGACCCGTTCTGTGGATTGTGGCACGTCGCTTTCGCTAGGCAAGTTTTAACGCTTCAAGTTGTCTGCTCTCTAAGAAATTTGTGTTTCGGTGTGTCTTTGGACGAAAGTCGAAAAACTTATTTCTGTGGTTTGGTTCTAAGTCGCTCTTCAAACTAATTGTTCTTGGTTGAAAAGAGTCCAAAATTTTGCGTGAATCTTGGTCAGCTATCTTGAGGCGGTTTCAACACTGGGCACTCATCTCTGCCGTCCGGGGCTGAATTAACTGTCTTCTGCCCGCCAGGGTCGAACGAACTGATTTCTGTCTGGTGGGGCTTCGTTTTTATTGACGCCGACCAAAACCGGGGTGGGTCTGTTGGCGTCGGGGGTTCCTCGATAATTCTAAAACATATCCACCTCTTTTATTTCTGGTTAGGGATTTTCCACTCTTTTCCAATTTTGGTAACTTTTTTCTAACTCCCACTTTCTCACCATGCTTCTGAGGGCGAGAACTGTCCTCCCCACTTCTTCGTAGCGTCTTCTCATACTTACACTCTGCATAGGGGCGTCGACAGTTTTCTTCGTGCGTCACGTGACCACTCTCGGCCAATGAGGTCTTGGTCGGGTATCCTTCCTCCTCCTTCGTGCGTCATGTGATCACCACTTGGCCAATGACGTCTTAGTCGGGTGTGAACAACCCGTGGCTTTGTCTTGGAAAAGAAATATACCTTGCTTAACTAAAAAATTAATGATCTCTCCTCTTTTTTTTTTTTTCTTTCCTTCAAATCGCCGTTATCATGAACGGATAATGTGACAGCTCTTTTTGTTCAAGACGTGGCGTTTGTCAAGCAGTTTTATCGGTAATGCATTAGACGGCTGGATTTTCCGACAAGAAAGGAATTTTCTCCAAGTTCTCAGCCAGTATGGCGTCTCCAAAGCAGAAATAAAAATATTTAATTTTCCTTCGGTTCATGTGTCTGATAACAAAATTTTATTATCGCAGGGCAAAAGTCTGTTTTGTCGAAAAAAAATAAAACTTAACCAGTGAAACTACTTGTGTGGGATTTTAATTTTCCATACCCAGCTAAGGCTCTAAGCTACACCAGTGTTTTGTCAATTATCAAAATCTAACGTTTTCAAGTGGACTTTCTTTGGTGACATCTCTTGATAACACAATTCCATTCGCGCGGACAGTGGAAGTCGGTCAATGCTTGTTCGCAGGTGGCCTTTTAACCAATAGTTTAGATAACACCTCCCTATCCACTCAATCACATTGTCATTGTAATGAAACTCCTTTCGACATTTGACACTTATCCAAAATAACCCTTTTCTTTTTCTTTTTCTTCTATTTCTTTCTTTCAAATCGCTTGGATGCATGGCGCCACAATCCGCTTGCAAAAAGAAAGAATTATTCTTAAAACCTAAAATACATTTCGGCCTTAAATAATCCTCAAATGGTTGATGAACCGTAAAAAAGCAAATCATATATCTATAAATATATCTTTCAAATCGCCTGGATGCACGGTGCCACACTGTGCATTCTTAATCATATTCACAGGTTTAATATTCGTGTAGACCAAGGAATATTCCGAAAATATTTTAGAACATACTGAATAATACGGAAATCATGCTGGCAAGACTTATCCTTCTGCAAATTTCTATCGCTTTCCTGTTGTAGTATATAAGATAGGGCAGTATTAAGATGAGTCTATTACGATCTAATGATAATGCTATGATCAAAAATTAGAGACCTTGAAAGTTCGAGAAGGAGAGGCATATTTTTGTTCACTTCAAGAAGAGACGCTTTTAGCCACAGAACCTGAATCATGCATGGAAAAATACTATTGAAAGAAGATAAAACCGTAAAGATAAGTGTTTCTATCAATTTCATAGAGACACGAGTATTTTTAAACTATTATATTGTCTCACTTTTGTTCATGAAGCCACAATTCAGTTTGAGAACTTGTTGAATTTTCCACAGGACAGAGCGCATGTAGAGCGGTGTCAGTCTGCTTCATGCTTCAACGTAATCTTCAGGCTATTTCTTATATATATATATATATATATATATATATATATATATTTGTCATTGGTGCATTATGTTTAGTAAGGTTTGATAATATAAAGAACAAATGAGAAATGTTTAATGTTTATCAATCTAACATGTTTCGCATTTATTAAAGATGTGATAAAAAATGAAGAAAGATAATTCCGGTATTTTTTGATAGGGTGATGTTTGAGTGTTTAAAGTATTTCACCTGCATTCGATCTGTTCAAAAACATTAATATAAACTGTACCCTTCCGAATTAAATAGAACTGATAACCACATTTCCGAAGGAATTAACTGTGTACAATAATTCTAGTTTGTTTATTTGTGGTTCAGATGATCATGTATATACGTAACTCTCTCTCTCTCTCTCTCTCTCTCTCTCTCTCTCTCTTTCTTTCTTTCTCTGTGTAGAGTATTTATGTCTAGTAGACATTATGTTTTTTTAAGTTTGATCTGGGAACATTTTTACATGTACGTCGTTTGTTTTAAATAAACATACTTTAGATTCTTTAAGAATGGTTTCAATAAAGGTTATGAATCTAAAATATTTTTTGACGTGTGCTTATAGTTAGTGATATTTTTATTAGTGCTGCATCGAAGTACTTTCAACGTATAATTTATGTTTTTTGCTAATTTGGGGACATTTGTAAAGTTATGGTTAATTTTGTTCCTGTGTATTATGAGCGAGGTTAAATGGCTGTCTAAACGTACATATCTTTAAAGTTCGTAGATATGGGCTTTTAGATTTCGTGATATTTTACATTGTAAACTATTTATTTGAATTGAACTAACATCCGAACAGGTACTGGATTTATTTTTCTTCCTTGTAAAAATCGTAATATTCGTGTTAAGTAATTATTTACAAGTTTTGTAGAAAAGTATTAGAGGGTAAGATTATGAATTTTGTGTTGTTGTAAGAAGTGCTCTCGGTTATCTAGAGTTTTTGGTGTTTAATGATATTGTAGTTGAGTCTTTTGTATTACCGTAACGGTTAATGGAGCGAGAGTGACGGTTATATTTGGAATAATTCTAGAGGCTATTGAGTACATTACATGTGTTTTCATTCGTAGTATGTTTCTTATTTACGTTATTTTTTATTAACTCTTCAAAAATGTACACTTTAAAGTATATATAATCACATACTAATCATATTTAAAAATGAACGGAAGTGACATGCTAAGAAAGTAAATTATTCAACATAAATTGCTGAATAAAAAAGAAACTCAAAAGATATATATCAAGTATAAGAAAAAACATCCAGGATCTAAATGTAATCTTTTTTCTAATTCATTCTGCTGATTGCTTGATAAAACTTTTTCTCTTCCTCATTTTTAGTCAGTGGGCACATTTTTTCAGAAGAGCGCGTATCGCTAAACAATTTTATTAGTTTTGCTGTTATATTTTTTTTAATTAACAACATTAACGATGTGTATTTATCTTGAATCTCTTACTCTTTTGTCATGTGCAGTTCATATATTTTGTATACATTTATATATACTTTGAAATGTACGTTTCTAACGTCTAAAAATCATTAATTCAATGTTACATTGAAATCCTGGTTTTCATGTGACGCAGTTTAAAGCCTTGCCAGCACCTCATGAAACGACGCGATTATCTAACTGAATTCTGCGACGATTACATTTTAACAACAAATGTATTTTTCGGTAGATGCTCTGCATTTCAACATGTATACAATGAAATAACTTTGTATATAGAGACTGTCCCAAAACATTTAATCACTTTTTGACTTCCTAAAAGAAATTGAATTTTTTTCTTTTTTCAAAACAATGCATTTAATTACATTTAATATTTAACTCATCCGTTTACCCTCTATGGAAGTCAATAAACATTAATATTTCTTAATGTTAGTCAGTAATCTCGTCGGGAAGTCAATGAACATTATATAGTGTCATTTAAAGACGTTTGGAGGGCACTCACTCACTCTCTCTCTCTCTCTCTATATATATATATATATATATATATATATATATATATATATATATATATATATATGTGTGTGTGTGTGTGTGTGTGTGTGTGTTGTGTGTGTGTGTGTGTGTGTGTGTGTGTGTGTGTGTGTTAAGAAACCATAGAAAAAAGAAATATTATCAAGTTACATAAATAATGCAATATGTATATTTCAGTCTAGCTATATATCCGTTAATTTTTTGAACTTCGAATGGAGGCGTCGACTCACCTTAAATTTGGAGCACCATGAATTGTACTAACGTTTGTTTAACAAGTCGAATGCACGTTAATTTCGATTAACCGATGAAAAATAACAAAATTAAAAATAACATATTTTGTTTTGTTTATTTCCATTCCTCATTTAGATTGTTTCACTGTATTTGTTCTCATATGTGAGGTGGACATCGAAGTTACCTATGGGTGTTGACTTTGATGTCCGATTTTATATTTACATACACTATTTTAATATATTAAATAATATTATTTTTAATTATTTTTATCTTTGTATATTTGCTCGCTTAAGTTATATTTCAATAAGTTGTGAGCATTTGTGTAATGACACTTCCAGTCTTAAATATTTATTGGTTGTTGTATCCGATTGTCTGGGTTCAATGTCTGTGGATGTGTGTGCATGTATTTATAATTGTCTATGTGTATGAAAAGTGCATTCACTTATAATCGTGTATGTATGTACGTGTGTGTTGGTTTCCCCCCCACTTCCTTTATTTTATTTTTTTTTTAAACGATCGTTGTGATGTTCTCTGTCTCATCTCTTTGTGTGTGTGTGTATATATGTATATAAATATGTCTGGGTGCTTATATATTATAATCTGATTGCGGTTGTTTTGTTTTATGCGTGAGTTTAGGAACACATTCACACACTCTTAGGATTAAAATGTATACATTGTCAAAGGACCGGATATAAAATTAGCTAAAGTAACTTCAATGAAGAAATAAATTGAATAACATGTTTCTTCTTTTCTCCTCAGTAATTTTATTGTTGTAAACTTAATAGCGATTAAATTTGGATTTTAAAATTAGCAGTTTTTAATTTTAATATTAAATTTTATCATATAATTTAGTAACTATTGGTTAGATAATTTCTTTTTTTAATACTACCCATATTTTAAATATTTGAATAGCTATTATAACATGATTTCGTTGTCAAGCTTTTTGAATTTTCCTATACTTGTATTTTGATTGGTCCATCTAGCTTTTGTAACAACGTTTTCCCCTTGTGAAGGATTGTTAATTAATTTGAAACTTTTAAAACCATTTATTTTACATTCTTCATCATCACTTGATAAGACACCAAGGGTGTTGAAACAAAATGACTATTTTTGTAGTGATTTTATAATATATTTATGTTATAAATTTTTTTAAATAAATAATTATACACACACACACACACACACACACACACACACACACACACATATATATATATATATATATATATATATATATATATATATATATATATATCACAACTTCTATATCTTGGATTTGCTTTAATCAACTTTTGTGACATGCAGCAATCAAAGCAAAGCTTGAATTATTATATTTAGGCAGTTTCAACATATTTTTGCAGACTGTAGTCTCAACGTTGCTTAACTTCGGTGATCAAGATCAGGATATGATCCTAATTATACAAAAGAAAAAACTATTTATTTGCAAAACAATTCGTAACGAACATTGATTTTCTTTTATTTTTATGCTAAATTTCTAAAGGACAACGTAATAATTTCCAAAGAAATAGAGCAGTGTAAACTGTTATTCATTAAACCGAAGCAAACTTGTTATCCCTATTGTAAATTCTTCAAAGTTGATGAATTATCCAGACGCCGATTTGACACACTAATTTATACTATAGTGATTATTAGCTCTAAGAATGTAATATTATGACGACAATGCCAACACACATGATGTACATGCTACTCAACATGCTTCCCTGATATAAGAATAACATAATTGTACAACATAAAAGTTGAGGAATAATATAAACAAGAATGTGACTTCTGTACGATTGCAGAGATATGAGAGTACAAGTCTCTTAACTCCCATGGAAAAAATGCAGTGTATTAATATGGCTTCTGTGATTGCTGAAAACATTGTTTTTGTTGGAACTGAAAACATATTGATTTGTTCATATCCTTGTTGCAATTAATCTACAATAATCATCATCATCAAGTGTCAAATGAATGGATTCTCACAAATCTTTTTACCAACCTTTACCATTATCCATCGACTTAGTTATGTTTTCAGCTTAGAATATTGCGTCTTTACATATTTGATGAATCTATACATTTTCAATAGACCAAAAAAGCCAGAATATCCATGATATAGTTTCCACAAAAGAATGTCAATAGTTCTCCTTAAATGTTTTTTGAAATTTGTTCTCATCTCTTAAATGAATTGTAAGACGGGATATAGATGAACACATACATCTTCATTTTTAGTAGGTTGCTATTTTCTGGACAGATTCGATGCACATATATCTTTCATTTCCACTTCAGTGGTTTCTCATCCAAATGAAGGTACCGAAAGGCAAATGGATCTAGTGGTGAAGGTTCCATCGAGCATCAGACCTCTTGAATGTCAACCGTTGAAAGTTTTCTTCGGTTCTATATCAAAACGTTCACAAAAAACCTGTCATTTTAAAGATTCGACACACACAAAGTTTAAACCTCACCCCACACAAAAAAACATACATTGTTCGGGTTCTGACAGTATGGTAATCTCTAAACTACAACACAACGAAAAAAACAAACACATGGCAAAAACAAATAAAAATGTATTACAGACAACAGCAAATAAACGCATTTTAAAACAAATCTAAGATAGATAAATTGACTAAGAAATTTTAATGGCCTGCATGACAGGAAATTTATATTGATAAATTGACTAAATCTAATCGAATTGTATTACTCATGCCCTTTTTTATATTTATTTTTAATTTATTCATTAAAATAGACAAAAATTCTAAACAAATAAAAAAATAAACGGTAGGTTTTTGAAATTTTTCGTTTCCATATATATATATATATATATATATATATATATATATATATATATATATATATGTCTCAAGGATTAAAGGCATAAAAAATTCTGTTTAAGGTTTTCTCTCTGGTATTTTATAAAGCATGCTTTGGAAATTAAGCACGTAAAAAGACACGATGAAAAAACGAACACAAACAGCAAAAATCTTTCTATCAAATATGTCGCCTAGTTAGTGTTTCTCCAAGTTTTGAGAGATTAGAATGTTTCAGTAACGGAGCCTCCACAAAGTGGCATATCACGTTTTTAGTTTGGAATGAAGAAGTATTTGAATGAGGAAGATTATCGAAGAAGGTTCAAATGCAATCAACTCGAATGCACACTCTATAGTTTTGGATCTCTCGCACATCAATCCAACGAATTTTTAAATGCATCAGTCTGTTTCGGTACAAAAAGATGGAGCAATAGCTCATATGTCAATGAAAAAGAATCCAGTTTTTAGGCATAAACTGGCCACTATATTCTCTGTATCTAACAAGACCTGCATTCTTCATATGCAGCTATCCCAAAGAAAAGATTTATGACAAGCCTTAGACTCTAACACAACTAATGATGACATTTAGACAGACACCAAAAAACAAGAGGAAAATGATCTAAAATGCCTTATCTTTCTCAATTAATGGAAATTAACCATATGTACACTATATTCTATGATACAGTGAAAGATAGTTAAAAAAATGAAGTAATTGCTGGATTTTGTAGTATTTCAAAAAGAGAAACATAATTCCTCACTTCAAGACAATTGAAAATGATATATATATATATATATATATATATATCGATGTAAAACTTGCCCACAAATTTAGTGAAAAAGATCGGGTATGTTAGAAAAGTCTTTAACCCTTGGGATACCCCAGAGCCGATATATCGAGAAGTTGAATGTTGTTGTTCACCCTATTTGGAATGGTCGCAAACAGAAAGTTCACAAAGAATGCTGTGTCCAGCGTCCGTGTCATGGAGGCGAGGGCTGGAAATTCCACACTTGGTGAGTTACTTCGAGGTTGGCTTTCCTACGCCACGTTTTGACTGAGGTATCTATTTTGAAGGGGATTGTTAGGGACGCCTACCGTAGCCTTACTATTACTCCTCCCATTTCCTGGTCTAAGCATTGTCATAGGTCCAGGAAACAGTCGACTTTACTCAGTAAGTGTTGAGCTGCCTTGAGTGTCTTTCCTCGACCCAGTGATCTTTCACGCCCTCAAAAGGTCTTGTATTGTGAATTATTGAACGGGGTCGCGAAGGATCCTCTCTGCGGACGGTTCGGCTTGTCGTTAGACGACTCGCGCTATTTCTGGTCTTAGGTGCCAGCGTCGAATTACCTCTGTAACCCTGAGTTTTCGCTTACCTAGCGATTTATTCGGAACGTGCTATCTCTTAATGACAGAATCTTCAGATGGAGTTGGGCGGATTTGCCCGATTGTCATCGGTGTAACCTTGGGTTAAGAGAAACTGTTTCAAGCGCCTTCAAACATTGTCTTCAGGGACGATCTTTTTGGGACTATGTCGGCGAGTTAACGGCTCGTAACGCTCTCGATATTATCGGGCTCATCGATCTCGCATACGTGTGCTATGTGTCGCCCCGTTTCCTGGCAAGTAACGAATGGTATTTCTGATGCTGGTAGCCGTGGCTCGAATGGTGATACGGACGATGCGGATAGATGGAATATTTCGATACAAACGCTATTCTCATCAAAATCTGGTTGGATTCTTTCAGCATCAGCCTAAATTGAAGATCAGAACTGATAGAACGTTTTTTATCGACAGATTTCAGCGAAAGGTGGGTGAAAGTGGCGAGCTTGCTTTGAAAGGGGTTAACATTGAGATCTATTTTTAAAGTCCTCTTGGTCACAATGGAGAGATTCCCTGTGGTCCCTCCCCTCGAGTTAAGCTAAACACTATTTGTTTTCTTAGTTATTTTGAATAATTGTTCACGGCTATCTCTTTTGTTATGATCCCGTTCGAGATAAATCCCTCCCCAGTTTTTTTTGGAGGGTGGGACCCCCCTTTTTCATCTCGGTTGAGTCAGACTTTGATTTTCACTTTCCGTCATTTATTTTTACCCTTCCCATTTCATTAGTGAGTGTTCTTCATGATTCTCTCTGGCGACAGAATACAACAGCCATTCTTATTATTTTAAGGTGTAGTCGGGTCTTGCTAACATCTGTTTTGATTTAGTTTTTCCTATTGCCATCTTCTGTCAGTTTTCTGAGGTTCATTCTCTCTTCATTTCAGAATTTGTGGCGTTTTTATATAATTTGTAATTAAACATTTTGAGATATTTATATCATGTTTTTATTTTTGTCGTTCCCTCTTTCAGTATATGGTATTGTGGTTTATGTAGGACTGAATGTGTTTGATAAGATCTGGTGGTAAAAGGAACAATTGTCTTGGATGAATGAGTCGTGATCGAGATTAACGAGGACTAGGATAGTTAGCAAAGACCAGCTTCTCCCCACTTCCCTTTTCGGCCATGTGCCACAATTATTGTATATATGCAAAAAGGAATATATCGTTTTTCGTTTCGGACGGCGAGTGGGATATTTAAGATTGAGGCAAGAAGTGTGGATTTCTTTTGCCTAGTGAACCTATTGGACTCGTACTACCTTTCTTTTCTTATGTGAACTTCCAACCAATTTTTGCATGAGCTATTTCGGTATTTTTTTCCCTTCCTTTGAAATTCGGATGATTCCGGAGTACGGCGGTTCCACAACAGACCTGCCGATCGTAGAATGGATGAAAACGTTGAGCTAGTTTGCGAACTCTGTGCCATAGACATAGTCAGGTGTATCTTGTCGCTAAGACTGCCTGGCGGTGCTCTCGCCGTGTATCGGCAACTGGGTAAGGAACTGAAGGCAAATGTTGAAAAGATCAAATAGACCCTTATGTCTATGCCCAACAGATGCGTTTAATGATTTTGACCAGTTCGTGGCGCGACGACTTCGACAGAAGGAAACAGTGGCCAATGTACGCGAGATGGATCCCGCGAGAAGACACTGGTGCGTTGATGGTAGCGAGATGAAAGTTTGGTTAGACGCGCAAGTTCTGTGGCCACAGAAGTGGCACTAGCCGTGAATGAAAGCATTGTGGAGGATACTAGATGGTTGCGTCCAGCTGAAGATACCAATATATAAATTTGGCTGAGCTCGATGCAGCAATAACAGGTGTAAATCTGGCGATTTAATGTTTGGTATCGGTATTAAGTTTGGTTACGGATTTGACCTGCGTACATCGATGGATATCAGATACCCTGACTGGAAAGGCACAGGTGAGCACAAAGACGCCTGGTGAGATACTGATAAAACGGCGCTTAGAGAGATTGCGAGCATTGGCAGAAGAATACGCCTTGACGGTGGACGTTGCGCTGGTGAAATCCTCTCTAAAACACGCAGACTGTCTGATCCGATTGCCACGGACACGATTGGATTTAGATAGGCCAAGGGAAGAGCCAATGCCGAAAGGCTGCGCCATTGTGAAGAGTAGACTGAATACGAACCAGGTGACCAATATACAGCACCAAAATTAACACTTGGGTATAAAGAGGATCTTATATTTTGCTAGGTCTGTTGGCCCATTAATGTATAGAATACTTAAAGAATCTGCTGTCAAAACCTGCGAAGCCTGTCGGGTGAATTGATCCAGCACCGGTGCGTTGTATGAAGGGGGCACAAGGTGTAAAATTAACTTGGAGTAGATTGGCGATGGACATTACCCACTACAGAGGCGGTCATTTTCTAATACTGATTGATTGCGGGTCTTCTCGATTCGCGATATGGCGGCCGCTGCGTCGACAAGACTCCACTAGTATTATTCGTCAGTGGGGATCAATTTTCTATGAGCGGGGCATGCCAGCTGAAATATTTACAGATAACGACACTGATTTCTCTCGTAAGAAATTTTTAAATAGCTTGGTTGGGGTGTACATTTGAGATTGTAGAAACTGTGTCATAGAAGTATGAATATCATCACAATCAATCATCAAAGCAATGTTCGGTGCCCAAGGCGTTATATTGGGACAATGTTACTCCCAAGGACAGTCATCAAGCTTCCACAGCATCGGCCAACGTACTATAGGCACCACATTTGGGTACGAAACATCTAATTTGAACCGCAAAACCTTCAAGGAGTATAGAAAGAAGGGGACATCGTTTGGATAAAGTCTCCACACAGCAGATGCACGAACAAATTCAAAACGGGTCACGTAACCCAAGTAATCAGTCTGCAGACAGTGTGGATTAATGGAACGCGACGACACCTGAAGAATTTAAACCTTTTTGGAATCGTATCCATCTTCAGACGCTGAAAGCGACACAGAGGAGAGTGAACAATTCATGTATTTAAAATTTAATTCACCAGGTGATTCCTCCAGTACCAGCAGTTCAGAGGACAATGCCGGAGCAACCGATGACATTCCAGGCCGTAGTTCATCTTAGAACGGGACACTTGTTGTTCCTCTTCTTTGTTCCGACAGAAGAGACCTACCTCGGGATGCATCAGCTGTTATCAGGAGATCGGTGGGAGTGCAGCGGTAACTTACCTCGGCGACCCAAAAGAGCCAGAGTCGCGTGTATGTTTTGCAAGGGAGTGTGGAAACGGCGAATCGACGAGCTTCGGATGAAGGTGAATCGGGCAGCACTTAGTGCTGATGGACGTGGTGTCTCTTTTCGCCATTTTTATTGGCTTGTTCTGGGCGCTCACTGACTGAGTACTGGCTTGGATCAGGAGCATAAAAAATGGTACGCTCATTTAACAGGGGTTCGTGTTTTTCCGTTTGGGACGGTGGGTGGTGTATTGGAGATTGAGGCAAGAAGTATGGATTTGTTTTGCCTAGTGAACCTATTAGAGTCGTATTAACTTTCCCTCCGATTTCTTTTCATGTGTGTGCTTCCAACCAAATTTTGCCCCAAATCATGCAAATTTATTTTGCAATTTCTTCTTAACCAATACAAAGAACCACTTCTCGGTCTCGTTCGCCGTATTCTTGTTCTTTCTTGTCTTAAAGTTAGAGCGTTAATAACGTGACTGCATTCCTTTTGCGGGTTAACACAATTCTTTATTTTTGAGCATTTTTCCCAAATACTGTTGGATGCTCGTTAATGTGTAATGGATATCGGCTCGGAATCAGAGAGCCGTGTTCAAATTCCAGTCGGTTTCCTTACATTCACTTATGTGCAAGTAACATTATAAGAAAACTTATGAATCCATCTCTTTTCTCCTTCAGATATGCTTGAATTGCAGGACTAACTGGGTCCTATAGCCTTGATTGACGCCCAGTCTACCATATAAAGAAACTGTACCCTACTCCAGGAAAATATTCTGTCTGGTGATTCACGAATCTAAAGAGACATGACCTCTAAAACGTGTACCAAGCGCGCGGCACCAAATTGTGTGTCAAAGGGTGTGCTACTCTCTGACTGTTGATTGCCTAGTTTTCTTTTTAATATATATTTTTGACTAGTAATATTTTCCTGTACTTTTTTTTTGTTATTGTCTATACTTGTTACACAAGAACAAGCTCAATTCATATAACTCGATTACTTAACTTACAGGTGTTAAAGTTTAAACCCCGCTGGTAACATGCGATAAACTTATCACAGAAGAAACTTTTATTGGTGTTCGAAAGTCAAGACCTGATTCTGTAATCGCTTTCCCAAGAATGAATATATATAAAAAACAAAACAAACATTTTGTTAAGCAGTCATAATGATTTTTCCCAAAAAGTATATATATATAAATATATATATATACTTTTTTGGATATATATATATATATATATATATATATATATATATATATATATATATATAACTATGAACCTAAAGAGCCAGGCAAATTGACTCTGAGCTTGGATTCCAGTCGATTGTCTTCGTCTGAATTACATGTTGTTCGTTCTGTCTTTTTTTATTTGTTATTTTTTATATATATTTTTTATTATATTTGTTTTATATATATATATATATATATATACATATATATATATATATATACACATGTTGTAAAGTTCAAATAACCACTGTAATGATGGCTCATGTGAGTCGAAAGCTTAGACCGATGAACAACATAAAAGAAATATCGAAATGTTGGGCAGATTTTGTTTTTTCCTGAAATACAGCCATTATACGAGGTTTGGAACGGCTCATGACAAAGCATAATAGACGTTCGTTGTCTGTTATATTTAACAATATATATATATATTTGTTATATTTGTCAATATATACATATATATATATTTAACTATATATATATATATATATATATATATTTTATATTTATCAATATATACATATATATATATATATATATATATATAACTATATATATATATATTGTTATATTTATCAATATATACATATATATATATATATTTAACTATATATATATATATATATTTTGTTATATTTATCAATATATACATATATATATATATATATTTAACTATATATATATTGTTATATTTATCAATATATACATATATATATATTTAACTATATATATATATATTATTATATTTATCAATATATACATATATATATATACATATATATATATTTAACTATATATATATATATATATATAGTTATATTTATCAATATATACATATATATATATATTTAACTATATATATAGTTAAATTTATCAATATATACATATATATATATAACTATATATATATAGTTATATTTATCAATATATACATATATATATATATATTTTTAACTATATATATATAGTTATATTTACCAATATATACATATATATATATATATATTTAACTATATATATATATATTGTTATATTTATCAATATATACATATATATATATTTAACTATATATATATATAGTTATATTTATCAATATATACACATATATATATATTTAACTATATATATATAGTTATATTTATCAATATATATATATATATATATATTTAACTATATATATATAGTTATATTTATCAATATATATATATATATATATATTTAACTATATATATATAGTTATATTTATCAATATATATATATATATATATTTAACTATATATATATATATTGTTATATTCATCAATATATACATATATATATATCCTAGCAGCATTAGTAGGCGTTGCCTGGGTTTGTTCAAAAAAGATCAGGAACCTCATCCAATTTGTAAAGTTAAAATAAAGAAGATTTTTCTTTAGTGCCTTTTATCTATATGGCGAAAAATTGTATTGCCCTGGAGTGTGAAACATTTATAACAGGAAAATATTGTTTTTTTTACAGAAACACAAACGATGCAAAAAAATTGTCAGGAAATGAAGAGTACATTAATCGCAATCAATATTCGAGTATTGTTGAGAAGAAATATTTTGTTGACAGTTTTTGCACAAACTACATCAAATGAATAACATGCATTGGAAGGAGAAGAAATTCAACAAAGATTTCTCCTATCAGCCTTGCATTAGCTTTACGGATAGCATTATGTCTCGATCTAATTTGAGTTTCTTGTTGCGAAGCGTTTCTTCTCCGTGATTTCGTGCGTTTGGCTGTAGTAGTAGCACGTCCAAGTGAAGGATTTAGCTTTCTTGGCATTATTTTCAGACTGTACTTAGAGGCGTTTGGCTAAGCTTTTTGACTAACAAAGTAATCAATCAAAAAGCTAGAATCATCAGTTATCTCCTGTTAATTTTCCTCTGAAAGTTCTCCACTACCTTAACCGGGTATTAACTCACACTCCTTGGGTCCTGTTACAGTATCTAACCAACGCTTTTATCTACAGGAGAAAACTGATCACAGACTTCCATTAAATATGGCACGTGGAACTAGGACCGTGTACCGCAGTGAGCGAAACAAAAGTTTAAGTTCAACATTCCAACCACCTGAAGAAGGCCGGAGCGTACAACGGCCGAAGCGTTGTAATAAATATGGCGACAAAGATGGGGTCCGAATAATGTAAATAATGTACATAATACCTCTTCTCAGAAATATAGACAGATACTGAAGGATCGGTACGGACCAGATATACCAAATATATGCAGACAAATTGAAAAATCTTACCAGTAACTGGCACGAATATTCGAACCAGCTAACAATCCTACACCGATGCAGAATACAACTCATCCCTTGGCACCAATACTTCCCGTCAATTCAAGGAAAGTTCGTCTGGTCGCAGAGAAAGCGGGACACGCCCTTGTCCGAGAGAGAATCCAGTACAATCATTGGGTAAAACAGAGACTACAAGCTTATAGCTCCCAGAGGCTCGAGGATTTCTTCAACAGAATTACTAATGAAGAAGACCAGAGCAGGATCCAAAATGACCTGGATAAATCATTCAGACATGAATTCGATGTAGTCAAAGCTCGCCAAATAAAAAAAATTAAATAGATTGAAAGATCAGAAGGTGACGCACAAGGTTCATCACCGACCACTGAAAGTGGCACAGTGGATAAAGGCGTTGGTTAGATCCAGTGACAGGACCCAAGGTTTGTGAGTTCAATATGCGTTTAAGGCACTGAAGAACTTTCAGTGGGAAATTAACAAGAGATAACTGATACCTGACATACATTAAACATGGCACGTGGAACTAGAACAGTCTACCTTAGTGAGCGAAATAAAAGGTTAAGTCCGACATTCCAAACAGCTGAAGAAGTCCCGAGCGTACAACGGCCAAAACGTTGTCATAAATATGGCGACAAAAATCGGGACAATGGTCTGACTAATGTAAATAATGCACATAATAGCTCATCTCGGAAATATAGACAGATACAAAACTTTCAAAGTGTCAGGGCCATTTTTCAAAATATATGAGTTAGTAAGCATTATTTAAACGCTGATTAGAAGATGATGAATACATAATTAAACTTTGGCATTCACGCTTAAACTTTTTTAGGAATACGGTTTTCAGAAATTAAAATTTGATGTATCAAAAATTTAAATTATAAATGCAGGAAGACACCTTATATTTTACTGGGACAACTTTGAGGCAAATGAGATTTTTTGCATTTATTTTATCACATAGCACTAATGAACACTACACGTGAAGCAATATCAAATGTACGCAATACATATATCTATCGATCTCGCACATGCGTCATATACCTACGTGCACTTCTCTCATCTGTGCACACTTCGTTTGCACTTATTCTTTTTTTTTCTTAAGGAAGGATATAATTTTTGCCAAGTTAATGCAAACTAAACTATTTCAGTACCAAAACGGGAAATCCATGGGAAAAAACTGATATTTTTCATAATGTATTTTTGAAACATAGGGCGTCAGTTTTGATTTTGACTTGATTCATCTAAACACAAATAATGTGCTAATTTTCATCGGAATGCTGCTATCCACTACAATTAAAAGACTAATGGGGCATCAAGGTGTTCATGGATCATCTTGGGGGTCCCCTTATGTAGTTTTCAAAATCTGATAATCGTTTTTCATTCATTTTCAGATTATAACATGCATGTTAAATTCCGTCGAAATCGAATCAGTATGAAAATTTGGGGGTCCCTTTGGTTCATCTCAATGGTCCCAATTTTCAAGCCAAATGACAGGTTTAAGACAAATAGTAATTGAAATAAGAAAGCACATCTTTTTTAAAGTTTAATATTTAATCGAATTTATGACCAAGGCTGTAGTCTTAATTGAAAGTTTCGGGGTTCCCTGGCTATCCCCTCACTCGTGGGGGTTGCAGTGTTATTTTCAGTGAATTTACTCGATATAATATTAATATGTACTGAAATTTTCGTTGGCATGGTGGAATACTGCTGCAAAAAAGCATTTAAAATAATTTAAGGCATCAAGGGGTTTATAGGGTCATCCTAGGGGACCCCTCATGCATTTAAAAAAATCTGACAACCGATTTCTATCTCATTGTAAAAGCGTAACAAACATGAAAAATGTCATCGAAATCGATGCAATTTGAAATTTTTGGGTCGCTTTGGGGCTCCCTAGGTGTCCCAGTGTCGAGAGAAACGCAAATCAATATAGCGTAAAATAAGTGTCAAGGTAAGATGCATACACTTACCAAGTTTCATTAAAATCGGCCTAAGGTTTTGACTTCGATCTGAAGTTTAAAACAATAAAACTAATGGAAATTCCCATTTAAACATTATATTTATCGATTATTGATTTTTGAAAAATGACTAATATTTTGGCCCAGACATACTAAGTATCGAGTATAATCTATATTTCAAATTTGGTGGAAATATGCCTTATGGTTCTCGAGTATTTTGCGAATACGAGCACACACACAGTCATATATATATATAAATACAAGATAGATAAAAGTGGATTTACGGTATTTTAAAAAATCTATATTAACATAAACGGACATAAAGCTATATAATGAAAAACTATAAATAAAAATATTTGTAGGCGTCCTGAAAGCAAAGGAAGTATTTGTCGCAGATTACTTCCACAACATAAAGAAAAATCACTGTAAGTACAGACTCGAAAATCGGGGGGCAGAAAGAAATGCTGAAAACTCGATTCGCCGGTACTATCTCAAATCACAATGCGTGTAACCAGTCAGAAAAATAACTCACTCACTAACAAACGCCGTGGCCAAAAATGCCTGAATTTTCGATCGAGAAAACCAACTGCTTTTATCGGCACAACCTATTTTTTTAATTCGTCGACAGCTGGGAGAGGATGTTCATTAATTTGCATATCAAAATACTTTTATAGGACACCTGCGACGGACTTTTTTTTTCTTTAATTCAATTATTCCATTTTCAATATGTTATGCGGAATACGTGCCCTTCTGTTTGGTAAGTAATTTTCTTTTTCGCCACTTTTTCCGTCGTAGAATACACGCGACGCGCTGTCGTTTGGTTTGACGAGGTAAGTCGCCGTTTTCTTCGCTATACTCCCCTTTGTTCTCACTAACACAAATCGAACAACGTGGAGCAGGTTTCTTTTCCTGGTACTTCGTCGCAATGGCACTATTTCCCTTACGCGTGTCAGAGAGTCGTTTCCTGAGGAGTCATCAGACGTATCTCGAGCCCTGTGTCTGTGGAAGCATCGGATTCGCAGATCTCAATTATCTGCTCACTGTCAGACAATGAATCATCATCGGATTCGCTCGGCGATGTATCAGAATCAACGAAACGGCGAAGATCTTTTACATGCCGTGGCATCCCGTCAACTAGTACTGTTTGTGGACTTACAATGTCCGTCACGCGACCCACTTGATACCTGGAGGTACACCGGCCATGGGGTGCTTTCACCAATACTCTGTTCCCAACTTTGTATATATTGTGATACCTACAATAATCATTTGGTAATGTTGTAGTAATTCCCTTCACTTTCAGTTGTTAACGGTGAATCATATTGGCAGGCGCATTAGTCGATGATACATCATCCTTGGGCGTGATATTATGCCAGTATACTGCCTCCATTATTGAACACTGCTTTCTTGCTGCAATTCGCTTTATTCTCCGATGAGATCTTTCCCCTATACCGTTTCCTGCAGGAACATAGGCGCAGCAAAAACGAAGTTGGACTCCGCAGTCATCCAGGAAATCTTTAAAGGACTTACTGCGAAATGCATTGTTATTGTCGGTCAGGATTTCTCATGGTGGGCCTCGTTTAAAAAAAAATACTTTCTAACTGCCGAATGACGCTTCTTGAGTCTTGTTGAAGTAGGCGTCGCCATATCGCAAATCTACTAGGGCCGCAATCAATTAACGTAAGGTAGTGTTGCCCACCGTAATGTATAATGTCCATTCCTAAGCGTGTCCAGATTTCAGTCACACTTAGGTTGCCACGAGGCCAAGGACTTGAGGCTGGGTCAATTGACTGGCATTCTTTACATTTTCTGACCACTGCTTGACGGCTGCCTTGGATGTCGTAGGGTAGACTCGTCTTAAAAAATATAGCGTCCACCTGACGCCAGTGTGTCCACTCTGGCAATGTATGGCACGTATCTGATCAGGAGAGGTTTCGTTCACCATGGAAGCGCATATCGGGTTAGTTGGTTCGGTTCCCTTCTTTATCATCTCATACCATCGTTGCGGTACTCTGGTGATGTTATCCACTCGATTCTCACTCGACGTTACTAATCTTATCGTGATCAATAAGTTATACTCTTGAATCAGCTTTTCAAGAGTACTCAAACGCCCCCGGATCAGCATTTCACATGCCGCCTTAGTTCGTATTCTGGCTTTGCCAGTGAGCATGTTTGAGATCCACCGGTGCACAAACGCGGAGCCAATGAATAGGTGTAGCTCCGTTGCGCTTCACTGTAATTCTAAATTGACTCCCTTCAGAATAGCATCCAATTCTGATAAATTGATATGTTGGGCGTCCTTCACAGGTCGCAACCAATATGCGTCTTCTACAACGCTTCCGTCAACCTCCAACGAAACCCCTGTGCCGGGAGAACTTGCATCGACCCATACCTCATAAGCATATCCGCTTGTGCACCACTTACCGTGTGTAGGGTCATTCTGGCGTATTCTTTCTGCTATGTCCTCAGTCATGTTCTTAAGGGGTGCATCTGTCACTTCGTCGTCCCAACCAGACGTGATCAATACTGTCCTGCGTTTTACAAATGATGCCGCAACTCGAAGACACCCACATACAGGACCGTGACCCACCAGTTTTCCACACCACGAGAAGACGTTACGTCGTGTCAGGACCTCAGGAACTGATGGAATGACATTTTCACGTTTCCACTTAAGCGTGTTGTTATCTTCTGCGACGTGCACTCCCAGCACACGTGTGCCGTCCCGTAACCGCTCCGGATCCTTACAGGTCAAACCAAACACAGCCAAGTGCTCTTTCACGCGAGCTGCTGAAATGCTCTCGTCAACATAAATATCATCAATATATGATGAGGTTGCCCGTCGAACTGACTCGTCTTTCGCCAACGTGGCGTCCACAATGGCCTTCATTATGCCTGGTGCAACATTCAACACGAAACCCATTCGGGTCAAGCAATATCTTCTCCCCTTGAAGATTACAGTTTGAAAGGGCTAAAGTGACTTTTGGATATGTACTTTCAAATAAGTCTGCCGTAGGTCAAGGATGGCGACTTCCGGTTCTTTTTTACGCCACTCCCTCAGTTTCTGTGCGCACACGTCAACATTGGCTGTGTGTTCGTCGAGACACATTCAGCTCTCGATAGTCTAATTCTGGCCGCACTTTATTTTTGTTTTTCTGCACCACCACCATCAACGGAATTAAAACTTTTGGAGGACCGAATTCGTTTTCAAGATAAGGCTGCAAACCAACTGTTATCAAGCCAGGTCTGCAGCTCACGGTCATATTCCTCCTTGACTCCCTTTAGTATTGGGTACTCGGGCATCCGATTTCGCAAACTCTCCGGTGATCGACCATTAGACCACTTCCATGATGCGAACCATATCTTTTGGCGTGGGTCGAATTCGGCCCAGAAATCAGGTTCTTCTATTTTAATGGCGGCACAACAGACTATTCCACGCTTGGGAAACCGTACATCGCCACTTTCTGTTATTTGGATTCCGCCCAACTTTTTAATAGCGTCAAACCAAAGTAACAAGTCAAAACCCAGTAGTTCTCCATCCACTACCAATACGTCGATCTTAAGGGGGTTTGCGTTGTCCACGTGAAGCTTGATACTTCCAACTCCGCAATATTTGAGAGTATTTCCGTTTACGGTGAGTACGTCCACCTCCGTCTCCCGCCAGGATTGACAGGCTGACTTACTCAAGAGTGTCTGTGAGCAGCCAGTGTCCACCAGTGCCACTCTCTTAATTCCGTTCACGTAATTTCCCAACACAGGTAGCGCCTCATTCATAACTCGCTTAGGGAAGAGACCGGCGCTGACGTCTTGTCCCCTTCCTCTTTTCCAGGACACGATGAAGCAATGTGGCCTATCTCTTGACACCGGAAGCAACGCCTTGTTGCACGTGACATGTGTGACTGGCGGGCATCTTCTCGTCGAACCGGGCAGTCGCTGGAAAAGTGATTCCACCCAGAGCATCGATAGCATCGCATACCCTCCCGACGTTTAACATATGGATGTTTATCAGCTCCGCCTGGTAAAATGGTAGCTGCAACCATTTCCTCAGTTGCATTTTGATCTTTCATTATGGCTCGAGCTCGGTCCAACAGTTGGTTTGTATTCATGTCTTCGATCCTGGAAGACGCGCACAGTAGTTGCTTGACGTGCGCTGGTAACCCTGCTATGAACGCACATGCTAATCATTGCTCGGATATCCCGCCAAAAAGACCTGCTAGCTTCTTCAAGTCGGCTAAAAACATGTCGACGGATTCGTCCGGGCGCAGTCGGCGTTCCATGAACTGCTCGTAAGCCAAGAAACGATCCAGCGCAAAGGCAATCTGCAGGGCTCGTTTTATCTGCTCGACATCTTATTTTTGCTCCGAGTTTAACTGTTGGTAAATAGCAAATGCTCCGCTCGTCAACCTCAGAGGAAGAACACGTTCAACCTTTTTAATCCCACACAGGTCCCAAACAAGTTCTGCCGTCTCAATCCATTCAGTAACTGCTTGTCCGGTCACTGACCCATCAAACTCGGGTAATAACTTGACGTCAAATGTCTTATCCGTCATACTGCCGAAATAGCTTGTAGGCGTTCTGAAAGCAAAGGAAGTATTTGTCGCAGGTTACTTCCACAACACAAAGAAAAATCACTGTAAGTACAGACTTGAATATTGAGGGTCAGAAAGAAATGCTGAAAACTCGATTCACCGGTACTATCTCAAATCACAATGCGTGTACTCACTCACTCACTCACTCACTCACTCACTCACTCACTCACTCACTCACTCACTCACTCACTCACAAACGCCGTGGCCAAAAATGCCCGAATTTACCGATTTCGAATCGAGAAAACCAACTGCTTTTATCGGCACAACCTATTTTTTTCATTCGTCGACAGCTGGAAGAGGATGTTCAGTAATTTGCATATCAAAATACTTTTATAGCGACACCTGCGACAGACTTGTTTTTTTTTTCTTTAATTCAATTATTCCATTTTCAACATGTTATGAGGAATACGTGCCCTTCTGTTTGGTAAGTAATTTTCATTTTCGCCACTTTTTCCGTCATAGAATACACGCGGCGCGCTGTCGCTTGGTTTGACGAGGTAAGTCGCCGTTTTCTTCGCTATAATATTTTAGATAGTCAGGATTTATATTTTATATTTATACTATACAAAACTTAAAGTATAAAAATATTATTGCTGTATTTTTAGATAGACGCGATTTATGGGTTATATTTAAAATAAACGTGTATTAAAAGTTTTATTTTATATTTAAAATTAACGGGGATAAATAGTATTTTTTTAAAATATATAAAAGAAACGGAATTTGAAAAGATTTTTAAAGAATACAAATTCAAAATAACTAACAACAATAAAAGGCTATTTCAGACGCAAATGATGCTGCAATTTTTTTTCAAATTAACGGTTTATAAATATATATCGATATAACCATATACTAATACATACACATATACGCATTGTTGTACAATTATACATAGACGCAGAAACATTAAATATATATTATGTATGTGTTTACGATTTCCGAATAGATATTTCAATACACACACACACATTGGCTCAAAGCAAAATAATGTGGATGACGTTTCTTGTTGCAAGAGATTATTTTGGACGATCAACGATATTCTAATCGAAATCTTATTGTATCTTTTTACTTGACCCAAGTTCCTTCTGAATCGAAGACCCAAACATTCTATAGCTGTACGCATGACGTAATAGGTTAATGTATAGTGGAACAGCGAGACATGAAAAACGGATAATCTTTAACACCGTTCGAGGCACACTTTATCCGAGATTGCAAATTCTCTCATTTTTTCTTGGGAAAAGTAGCAAATGAATACAAAGACTATGTTAATTGTGCACAGGCACAAGCTGTACATAAACCTGGAATCCCCTGTACCTGATGCAAGAATAGTATTGCTGCTGACTGGCAAGGATCGGATCCACTCAACTAAGTAGAATATTACATCAACGCTCATGTCGATACAACACTGATGCTGCTGAACAAATCACTTAACGCTCTGTTCAAAAAGGCTTATGTATAGTGATCTACATTTAGTGAGACCAGGCGTCAATTACTATGCCTCAATTTCACAAAGGAACATTGCCTTTGCTCCTAGAAAGACTTCAGCCATAACAGCTATTCAAGCGACTCTTTTGGACAGACTGTATATATCGTTTATGGAGGAGATCGTCTGTGTCTGTAGATCTAATTAGTCATTAACTTTTTGACGCAATGAAAAACTGATGTACATACAAATATGTCTCCTTCCTTATTCTTTCTCTGTGTAGTATAGCCGATTATAGTTCTCCACAACTTCCTATCCTCTGAGTAACGTTTATTCTTTTGCTATCCCTAATAGTCCATGTACTGTAAACTATTTACACAATTCCATTAGGCAGGTTATTTGCTTATTCCCTCTGTCCCTCTTGCCTACAATATGTCCTATCAAAGACATCTTTCCTAATTATTTGTCCTTGCAATTTTATTTTTGTCTTTCTTATTCCAACAATAAGTGTCCTTTTTGTTTATGTTTTTACTAAAACTTTATCGTTGTCACATATTTAGTCTCCGGCTTACTCAAAATCCTTCTGTAGAGCAATATGTCTGTGGCCTACTCTTTTTATCTGTAGGAAGATTGCCAGCCATTCACTGCCATATAGAATAATCCTATTACATAACGGTTCAGCACTCTTTTTGTTGGTTCTAAAGAATTCTCCCTGTTACATAATACCTCATAATAGAAGTCACCGCGTAGTAATGGATAGCTTCAATGATTGAGAAATCAAAGAGCTGAATTGGAATTCCATTTGACTTCTCTTACATTTACTTACGTACAGACACACTTGGAAAAGGCATGAACATCTTTTCTTCACGCAGCTATGGATAAACCTGTATGTATCCCTGTAGAAGCACATACTATAGAGATAAAGAAAGGATGCTGGAATTTACATTGACTCGATGATCCAGATTACGTTCGAACTCCAGCCACCATAAATCTTTTACTTAGCTTTTGGAAAGCAACTTTCATTATTCCAATGAACCTTTTGATTTCTATGACATTTTCACCGTGCTCTTTCGTACTTGCTTTATTTTGATATCTGCAATTTGTACTTCGTATCTGGAGCAGTTGTTTGTTGACAAACGTACCATACAAAAACATAATGAAATTTAGTTTATTAAAATATTATTTATCAAAAATCAATAACGGCCTCCCGACAAGAAGAGACAGTTTTGATTCCATTTGAATATATCCCTCGTTATAATTGAAATAATGTTTTCAATTACCTCTTTGTTTTATAATATTTCCCTATTCGTGAAATAAATCTTGTCTTCGAAGTAAATGACAATCTGTCTATATTTTTCTTGTTACGAATAACTACATACCATAGTAAATGACAGGGGATAATGTGGTTAATGAACCGAATAATGCATTTTAGTACTTACTTCGATTACTTAAATAAATATTCAGGAAAAGCTAAAAATCTGAAATTGTCATTTTCCTTAAAAAATAATGTAGCGATTGAAAAGTAATTATGCTTTGCCAAAATGGAAATAAAACAAATATCAGGTAGATTTCTTTTAGATAGTATTTAAAAAAATGTAATCATATTTATTTTCAGCTACTGCATTCCAAAAGGAAGTCAAATTTCGGACCAACTCATGAAAATAGGTTTCAAAGAATATATTTAATATTATGATATTCCAAGTATGGATTCAAGTTGCGTATAGTCAATATTTATTATACAGTTCAAAACTAGATATTTACACCGCCTCCCTTAATGTGGCCAGCCAGCTTAATGTGGCCACTAGACAGGAGACACAACTGAAATGATAAAAGTATTAGACCATTCTAGGTCATGAATATTCACTTTGAAATGGAGAAAATCACCTGTGGCAGAAGGTCGATCAGGATATGAGAAAGGCTAATCATTACTGATTATCCAACATCTAGCTAATGGGATTCACGACTCATTTACCAAAGTACCACATATTCGCATGAAACTTACTAATGCCCTATTATAAAAAGTTTGATATATACAACTTTGAAAAAAATATTTTTGCATTTTTATTTTACCAAAATATGTAAAACTATTTCATGAAATGAAATAAAATAAAACAAATCAGTTAAATTAAAACAAAATTATGTTAGCAACATCCGTCAACCCCACAGAAAAATAACGGTTGCTGGACTCTGCGGAAAATCTGTATCAAGAAGCTCGCTTAGCGAGGACTGGACAAAATAAATTGTCGAGTTGGGAAACTAAAAACTAGATAAGTCAGGATAAAAAAAAAAACAAAATAAAAACTTAGAAATCTTGAGAAAAACCATGAAAAAGAGAACACTGGGATCAGGCTGGGGACAGAAATCTCTCACATTAAATAGGTAAACGGAAAAGTTTAATTTAAGCAGGGGATGTAGTTGTGTCTATAGAGGACGAGAAAAGGAAATGATGGTTAGCCCCATTCACGTGAACCAAGATCGTGTTTTTATCCGTCTTTCATTGAAATCTGCCGATAACAAACGCTCTCTATCAGTTCTGATCTTCAACCTGAGCTAATGCTCAAAGACTCAGATCGTGATAAGAATAACGTTCATATCGTAAGATTCCCTCCATAAGCATCATCCAAACTACCATTCTTGTCAGGGCTAGCAGCATAAGACACATCATTTATTTAACCATAGATCACAGGGGGAGCGACCTATTATAGTACAAGCATGAAAGGCACAACATTTTCGGGATTGATGCGAGGCGACAAGTACCTAAGCACAATACTTATAGTTAATCTTCCCATTGTGACTTTCTAGTAATCTGCTTCACCTGGGTGTTGTTACAGCACGACACGAAACTGAATATGATATCGACGTACGTGGAAACACTGGCTCAAACTCCACTAAGGACACAGATTCCGCATAAGGAAAGAACTGCATGTCTTGCCCCTAGCTGGCACAGGAGAGGCTCCAATGGTCGACAGCAGATAACCCTGAATAACCAACCGTGACAGTACCCACGTTCAACTGTACCACCGCTTCCCGTTCACCTGTATCGCCGCACTGGGGGAGCGATACATGCAGACTGATCCACTTGCAGAATTCGGGTTTAAATCAGTCTGCCTGCAGGCAGACACCATGTACTAATCGTCGAAACTGTCGAATTCTATGGACGGATCCAAATTGATCATTGCTTCTTCCTCGTCGTTTTCTACACCCACTAAGATCAAATGAAAGTTGCACTGAATTCTTTGGGCCTTCAAAGAACAAGTGAGCTCGGGCCCTAATAGAATCTTGACAAATGACAGCAAATGTCTTGTCAGAATCTAGGCAAAAATCTTTAACGCGGAGTTTAGCAGAGTTATGGGTCTGGAATAGTGAAAATTCCGCCCAACATACTTGTCTTTCTTCAACAAATTGATCAGAACCCTGAAGATCGGTGAAGGTCCCCTGCCGGAACCATTTTCTGAACATCAGTCTCTAAACTGGAAAAAATATATGCGACAGCCTCAAGTAAAATTCGTTAGACATCTTGTTTAATATGTCAAATTAAGCTTATCTATAGATAACCCTCCAGCGTTAACTTTTATCATGTTAGCCATTATCAAGGATGATATTTAGTTTAAGCTTTAAATTAAATGTGTAAATTTTTATGTATCTAGAGTTATGGGAATGATTTTTTTTTTATTTTTCAAAATTGAACGGCAGATTGTAGCCGTGTTTTTAGGTAATGTTATTGAGAAGAAACAGCCAACCCTAAAAAACATCAGTTATGAAAACGAACAAAATATTTTGAGTGTGTTTTGAAAAATTCGCATAGATCTCTCTCTGTTTCTCTCTCTTTCAATATATATATATATATATATATATATATATATATATATATATATATATATATATATATATATAAAATATGATTTCCATTTAAAACTAAAAATCATACTTGATAATGGCTAAAAGAATAGCGAAAGCGCTCGGATATACTCAATATTTGAACAATACTTACAAAATTCATGACCAAAAGAGAAAGGTTATCCGAACAGATGTAAAATTAAGTCAAAAAAAATAATTGCAATACCTTCTCAGTGGTCTTTAATGAAACGTGTACGAAAGGAATTGCTGCAGAAATGGATAATTTAATATATATATATATATAAAGACATGTTTTTATGTTTATGCATTCTTTTTTTATATATATGTAAATACTTAAGTAAATGCTCTGTTTATAACAAACAGTATTAATAACATTTACCGACCTGCATGTCCGACAAATATTTATAGAAAATATTTATCTTCCGTCAGGATTCGAATCTGTATCCTATAAGGAAACGTCATATAGCCTGACGTTCCTGTACCGATTGGGCCACAGAGGATCAACAATCTTTTGAGCCATATTTTGCTACTCCTTTAGCAATGTTTCTTTAAGGGTTGTCACTTCCGTGATTTTCGTTGCATGCTCTCGAAATCTTCGGTCAAGGTGCTCCCAAACGTGCTCTATTGGATTCATGTCAGGATTTTGTCTGAAGAGAAAAAGAAGAGACGTCATTATACAAGCCAAAATCGATGTAATCAAGGGTGGCTAAAAACTTATCATAGACTTTGTAGAGCACTATTTTTTTTATAAGTGTATACTTTTCTCATAATCATTTCAACTTTTGAGTTTAAACATTAATCCCAACAAAAAGATTAATACTTACTGGATGTTTGTTCTAGCGTTTTGATTTCTTTTTGTACTTTTTCCTTATTGTTTTCTGATACCTCTTAGCTGAAATATTACCTCCCAGTGTTGTTCATATTCACAAAGAAATGATATAAGTTAGTCAGCTTCAGCACACCAGAGAATTACGTTCTCTCGATGTAACATTTTTTTCAGTGGAACAAATGGAGATGTGACCTCTTTCCTGCCGCTTCACCGATGTTAAGAGGCGATCGGCATGCTCATAGATTAAATCTTTGACAACTTTGTGGAAAAGACAACAGAGAGGACTTTTTCTAGATGACTATAATCTTAACTTCTTCAAGTTTAGGATCTACTTTTCTACTTAACCTCATAAACCGCACTTCTTGACTTCTCTTAATATCATACAAAATTATGCAGTAACCCTCTACCTAGAGTGGTTCTTGGGCCTTGTATTGAATGAATATTATTTTTTTTTTAAAATAGATAAATATTTGTGGACAGTTGCACAATGCTTTTATATGAGTGTTTAATAATGTTCCTTCCATAAACGTTTTCATTATTCATTTCAGACCAGGCTACATTAAACAAGCGTATTCTTAAATATTTTAGCTTTATCAACTCGACTTAAATGCTATAGAGATGTTCGATAAAACATTTTATTATAAAACAGAACAGCTGAAAATAACTATATTTCATCAAATTCTAGGCTTAAATCAAATGAATAAATATGTATCAGAAATGTACGAAAAATTCCATATCTTTATCATCTTGTCTTGAATGAAAGATTTGAACTTTAGAAAATTTTGGCAATAAATAACTAATTTGCTTAATGGTTGTGCATTATCCATAGGCAAAAATATTGTTTCCTTCCTCATTTTAAAATAAGCATTTCTTATTTATTTTAACATCATTTACTATAAGAAGGTATAGTAATGTGTGGCACATGAAGAATAATTGTATTCATAACTGGTTAATTCTATGAAAAAAATCTCCTTAGCTTCTTTCTATTGAGTAATGTTTCTCAGTCTCATTTTGTATAACTGTGTTAGGAAATTCAAGTCACCTTCATCAAAACAGGTATATTAAAAAACAAACAAACATTTTTTGTTCTGTACATATATCATTAACTTATACCCATAAGAATGTTATATCTGAACTTAGATTATTCGGGGATTTTATAAATAAATGAAAACAAAATAATGTAGAAATGGACAAAGAGAGTCAAATATCAGCCCAGGGAGAAAGAATTTAAAGCAGAATTACAGATACTTTTCCATTTCCACTTGGTGTGAATTTGGTTGAAGTAATTTTCTTCAATGAACCATATGAGATTTAGGAGATTAGAGTGTGTAGCGAAACTTCCGAAATATGTCGGCTGAGCAAACTATAAAAAAATCATTATTCTCTTTGAACGAGTTTGTCACCTTTTCTTTAATTTTGTCTAGTGTGAAGAAAAACCGCATTCAAATCTGCTAGCAACAGAGAAAAATCGCACGCACACAATACACTGTCACTTTTTACATATTTCGCCGACCCGAATATGTTTGAACATAAGATGACTGTGATCACGTTCTTGTTCCATTTGTTCGGTAGTTTGGTTACTACGAGATTAAATGTAATGTTACATTATTGTCTAACAGGTTTAAGACTGATCTGTCCTAGTTTCGTCTTTATCGTTTTTTTTTTTGCCGGGTTCCCAAAATATGACACCGACAAATGTACTTTTCGTGTGATGTGATATAACAGATTTTATCAGATAATCCAAGAAAAGTAACAATACAATTCGCCTGAAATATTAATAAATATTCGAAGTGGGCTCTCTCTCTCGGGATTCATGTTCTCTGTCTGTCTGTCTCTCTCTTTACACACAAACACACACACACACACACACACACACACACACACATATATATATATATATATATATATATATATATATATTTGTTTGAATAAAAACAGATCACTTTAAGGTTCCATGTAATAAGTTATTTCACCACAACCCTTTTACAGGGCTCTGGATCATCAGACTTTACTTCCAAAAGTTGAAATGAAAAATGAAAAGAAACTTACACATTTTTGACGGACCGCACCAAGTGTATGTGAAATTAACGAAGTGAGGTGGGAGAGAAGATATGAGTGAGTTAGATGTACCATTTTCAATTCCTTATCCTTAACCCCACTCTGTGTAGGCCAGACGTCGCTTAACTTAACGCATGCTATCTAGATATAGATGGGTAAGGTGCGAAGGAGAAGGCCGACTTAAAGGTGGAAGATACAGTTAACAATAAAATCATAAAACAGAATTCACTCAACATCTCAGATGCTGTTATTTTGCATTACTTTAAAGGGTATCTTTGAGGGTTAGAGTTTGATATAAATTTAAATGTCTAAAAATCTACGACGAATTTAATTTGAAGTTTGTTTGAGTTTTGGGTATTTTCTATGAAATAGCCGATTGGAAAAATCATAGAAAGTACATTGAAAGAATAATCCATTTTATATCTAGTCATCCTTTTTATTTTCCTAAACTTTTTTCTTATAGCTTGTTAAGTTGACATCTATTCGTTTGATTTTTGTTCATAAATTAAATTCATATCTTCCCTCCCACCTCACTTCCTCACTAACCCTTTGCTGATTCGGATGGGAATCTGCTTAGATTCGATATCAGCTTTGTCGTTCCCAGCTCGCCTCCAACGTCTTGTTACAGAAGTAACTGCTTTCATTTCTAGTCTAACCTACCCACGTTGTGATTTGATCTTAGGTAGACTTGCAAGTCGAGTCCGAGTAAATGTAACACCGTGGAAGTATATGTAAAAGAAAATAAAGTAACAACTCGAAAAGTTCAAATGTGTTAAAAAGAGAATAACAAATATTTTTGTATCTGGTTTCTGAATACAGGACTGCGTCTTTCTCCCAAACCTCTAATATGGATTCGTGACACTTTGTGTTTGTTAGGCGAGACTTAACATCTTAAGTTGTTTTTTTAAGAAACAGTTTTTTTTTTCTGTATCTTCAGGCGATATTTGTAAAACTTGTTTTGGCGGTGTGAGTCTAAGTCGTTCTTCAAAAATAAATTGTTTTTGGTTAGAAGTTGAAGTGGGGATGCGTGGATCTTCAGTTAGCTTCCTGCGAGGCTGGTCTCAGAGCTCAACAGCTTCAACTGCAACTAACTTCTCTCTCTCACTGCAATTCCAACTACTGGCTAACTCGCTGCGACTCTGCTTATATGGACGCCGACCAAAACCGGGTGTGGAGTTGTCGTGGTTTGGGGTTACTCGATAATTCTAAATCCACAATAAGGATTTTCTTTGTTTTCGGACAGGAAAATTTATCACTTTCCATTTTTGGTAGTCCATTGCTTTTTAGCTTCAGACGGGTTCTTAAGGGTATGTTCCTCCCAAATTCTTCCTTTCTCACACCAACCCCCTCAGAGGGCTTCAATAGGTTTCCCTTCTTTCTCATAGTGGCATCTTACACCAATCCCCTCAGAGGCATGAACAGGCCTACCTTCTTTCTCATAGTTTACCTTCGCCAACCGCTGACGCCAACATTCAGCCAATGAACGCACAGCAGTGGCTAGACTGGCCTCAGTTTAAAAATTTCGCTCAAAGGAAAAAAAAATTATCTTCCTTTTTTTCTTTTCTTCTTTTTCTTTTTTCACTAGACCCCTACGACTCGCAGTGTGGTCCTTAATCTCTATCTTAACCGAATGTCGGCTGGATTTTATCAATCGAGATTTCCGCCAGTGTCAAATGGGTGTTTAACTGGACGTATTGCTAATTATCTCTCTCGGTATCAAACTTTTATCATGTTCAGGTCTGGACAATAAAACAAGTGTTTTTCCCAAATCCAATGACATCTCCGAAAGATAGTTAATGGTTTATTCTTTCCCTCTCTCTCTTGGGTAGCCCAGCCGATGTTTTTCTCGGTCAGTGCGTGACCTGATTAATATTCTTCTTCTGTTTCGTAGGGGCCACTTGACCAATTTGAAATTGTCATTATTGCGATGAGCACGTGGCTATCTCTTATTCGCCGCCTCGTAACATAAATTAATTCGACAGATCCGAGATCTTACGAATTTCCTATCTTCGGCAAAAGAAAAACATACTTTTTCTTTTCGCAAAGGAAAATAAAACCTTTACCACTTTTCTTTGTTAAACAAAAATAACATCGCTCAGTATGTCGTGATAGCTTCTTATCGCCTTCATTATTTCAGCTTCTCGTCTTAATTATTTCTCGCTTTTCATTTTCACGCGACCGCTAAATAGTGTCACATACAAATTCTCCGACAACTTTAATGGTTCTGTTTGTCGTGAATCAGTTTTTTTCCCCGGGGATTATGTCAATCCTACTGATTAAAAGGAAACTTTGGGTCAGGTTGTGAGACCTTAAAGAATGGGAAAAGACTGTTTCGTATAAGGTAAGACCTCGCAATAGATGGGCTACAATCGTCACGATAAAGTCTTTTAGTCTGCCTTATATAATACAATGTCCAAATTAGATAGAGATAATCTTATTTGGTCATGTCTACGTTTCAGACCTCATCGTCACTAGCCGCTGATTCATTAAACAAATGCAATATTATTCCTGTAAATCAAATAAAGCACTTGTGTAATGACTTTTACTAAATTCGTACAAATTTCCTCCGATAACTGGGGAATCCTGTATATATATATATATATATATATATATATACACTACAGGCAAAGTGTTTTGGGCCAGCTTGCATTTCTTTAAAAAGGGTGTAAATGCGATATTTTTGTAAAGTAAAAAAATAGCATTACAGTAAGTAGCTTTTATATTGTCAAAAATAAGTACTTAACTATAAAGACTTATCATACAACAGCATTATGTTTTGTCTTCCTAAATAAAACCACCACCTTCCATAATTACGGATTTATAAATTCTGGATATTCATTTCAAAAGTTTATGATTAAAAGGGGATGAAAGCATTGAAAAAGTTTACACTCTCACTTTGTGGTATTCTCTTCAAACTTTCCTATATCAGATATTAAAGTTACAAAATGAATGAGGCCAGGAGATTGAGTCAGCCACGTTATAATTTTCACCATTTTGTGTCTTTTTGGCTCGACATAAATTTTATGTAGTGTACAAGTGTGTTTTTGACAATTGACGCGTTGAAAACTGAGGGTTTTTTTTTCAAATGTAGAAAGGAGATGATGTAGCATGTCATTGCAAAATCGAATGAATTTTTTCATGACTTGTCGTGAATCAAATCTCTAGCCCTTTTGATAATCACAAATTGTCTAATGAGAGCTTAATTGTGAAGAACAAAATATAATGTTTCATATAAAAATATTTATAATTAGGAAAAGTTTGTTCAGAGACGAATTCAAATTTGAAGTTTTGGTAGTAAGAGAAGCCTGGAGAAAGACATAAAAAGAAAAGCAAAAAGACGGCAGCTACTGAAAATCTTATCCTTTACTTAAAAGAATACAAAAGAATCTCATTTTCGGATTTTTTTTATTTGAAGAATGCACGGTGGCCCCAAAATATTGTAAAAACATCGAAGAAAAGCAACATAAGTTTATATGGCAATCTACCTAATGAACAAAAAAAGCAGTGTCATGAGTGGCCAATTCGGAGATGGAGAGCTTGTAATCAACGGAGTATAAAAAGCATTGGAATGGTCCCAATTTTAATGTGCGGAGACGTGGTAAATAATTGTGGTGCGTCAAACGAGAGAAGGTTGTGTGAGATCACATTTTTCATTTACTCCTCTGGAGAACGTTACTTGAAACAACAAAAAAATTCTTCTTCTATGTTCCGCATCCCGTAAAGATGTTAGTGATCATGTCTCTCCACAATTGCCCCTCTCCTTTGCAGCTCTATTAAGAGACAGATTTATTAATTTTGTCTTTTTGCTATCACCCATAAACACTGTCATTGGTTTATTTAAGCTCGCTCTGTAAGTTATGTTTTTTTTCACTCTGCACGCTTGCCATTTTTCTGTCATAAGCGTATCAAGTTTTCCAAACATCTTTTCTCATTATGTGCCCAAACATTTCAACTTATTTTTTCAGTAATTAAGTACAAGGGTTTTCTCTGTTTTCATTCTCTCAAAAATTGATCACGTCTGCTTCCCATGGTCTCTTTTGAGTTTGTTTCACCACAAGAAATGCAGAAAAAGTCACTGAAAAATAAGGGATTACTGATCGTGGAGGAAGTAAAAACAGGAACATTAATAATGAGAAGGAAGCGAAAAAAGTAATCAATATATCAGTAGATTGAGACTGATGTTGTATTTAAATTTTTGTGGATTAAAGTTACCTTCGATGCATGGACCTGGAAAGGTGCTCCACAACCGAGAAAAGAAACTGTTAGCTTAGAGTTTACGTCTAAATTTAGCCAGCTGAAATATAATTTAATGAGTAGTTTGAATTCAAAAACGTCTTGGTACCATAGAGCTTTTCCGATCCATTACCATTAAAGTATTTAGAGAAAGTATTGTGAGGAAAACTTACGCCGTGGGAAAGTGACAGAAGAGCCACCAAATAAGGACCGATAATATTGCTGATCCTTCATTGGATTTTAAGCAAGGAGATCATGGTAAATAGCAGGGTTACTAAACCATATATGGCAGGAATATTCGAAGCATGAACGAAATTTATATGACAGATTCTGGAACAAAAAATTGTCTCGCACGAAGCAGTGAACCGTTATTCATAGCAGCTGACCTAGAAATGAATTCAATATCATTTTTCTACATCATGTCAGATGACAACGTTAGGTCGAAAAGGCGTAATGAGTCAATTTTCTGAAGGTTAGCATCAGTCATGCTGATTTAAGGCAAGGAGGGGTCGCTCAGATGATGAATGGAGATATATTTAGTCTTGACCTTGGCAGACTGATGGGCCTTACTATCGAAACAAGAATAAATGGCTGTGCCATCAGTGGAGGTAACACGTTAATATCTGATGCCATCGGGAAGTTCATTAATGAAAATTAAAAAAAAATCAATACCAAGGGCGAAACCCTGTGGGGATAGACTCCTTAGTACGAAAGGATATAGATGTGAGGTCGTTCATTTCACGTTTTGAGAGGGAAGATTGGATCGTAACCTTTCAGCTTTTGAAGAAGACATGCATGCCAAACTCTGTCAAAAGCTCTCGAGGTTTCTGCGTTTTTATCTAGAGAATGATAGACTAATTCCTTAATTATCGTCAGTTTTTCAGCAGTTGACATGGAGAGACGAAAGCTATATTGCTTCTCTGAGAAAAGGCCCTGCGATTAATAAAATGAACAAATTTGGCCTTGATTAGGGCCTTTATTATTTTCCCAAAAAGAAATACTAATATTCCGTTAGCTGGAAGGGTCAGACGGCTCGTCAGATATTTTAAAAACTGGAACAACAGATGATGACTTCTAGCAGACAGGAAAGGGGAAATCAATGAGGATTCTAGGCATCTTTTTGTACAGCCAAATTTGTGTTTCTTCGTCTAAGAATATACACTTTCCACTTTTATATGGAAGAAATGATAACAGTTCAGTACTCTTTTTTTATTCTGACGTAATTTTCCTGTTTCTTAATACTCTCCTTAAAATTTGGAAGGCAGCTGTCGCTATCCAAATGGGTCATCGGATATCCGGTTCCCATTTTCTATCCTCTATTAAAACACTTTCTATTTAAATTATTGTACTTGTTTGAATTTGGTAACTCCAATTTGTAATTTGAATATTTGAATGTTCCTTTTGCTAACAACCATGTATTCTGTCTCTTGCGATTGGGTTTAGTTCTTTCTTCCCGCTTTCTGTAGTGTGTTTGTAGTTTTCTTTCAGTGTCTGCTATTAACACTGTGTCATCTTGCATATCTGATCTGGTTAAAAATGTAGTTTGCCAATAATGATTCCTGGTAGGACTTCTATTTCTCTCCAAATCATTTCACTCTATAGGTTCAAAAAGTTTGGTCAGAAAAACATATTTGTTTTCCTCCCTTTTCTATATTTTGTATATTTACTGAATTCATTTTCTATTTGTATGTGGTATTCTGCCATTATTTTGATAAACCTCTTTATATGTCAAGGTTACATAGCAGTTTCAACATTTATTTGTGACGTATTTTAGCAAACGCTTTACCGTTTCTAAAATGAGACATTGTAAAAGTAGAAATTGCAGCCAGTAATTGTACCAAGACACACAGAGTATAACTGGAAAATATTATGTTTACTGCATCCAACCATACAACATAATTGTTTATGGACGTGAAAAATAGCCTGATTTTACAAGTCAGTCGATTTCTCATAATTCTTTGGCGAAAACATTGATCTGGATTATAAACTATCATTACTATTTCCGCTGATGGCCATATCGCGTTGAAACACTCCAGCTTCTGTACGATCACCGATGTTAAGCAACGTCGAACCTGGTCAATACCTAGATGGGTGACCGCTTGGGTATTCCAAGTGCTGTGAGCTTGGGTGTACGGTTTATGCAACTGATAATGGCTCTGACTTCTTAATTGCAAAGGCAAGTTCCGATTCCAATCATGAATCCAGCTCACATATTCCCAGCTATGGGCTAATTATAAGACTTGTATCACTAAATAATTATTATCTAAAAAGAATTCTTACAGTCTGTAGATATATTTATGCTCTTAAATAACCCGCAATCATTACTATTTCATTACACTTTTAATATTATTATTTTTTCTTATTATGGATAATTCTGTTAATCATATGATTCTTATACAATAGTATCGGTTATACGATGAGCAGCATTAAAAAGAGCATGCGTTGCAAACTTATAGATACAGTAACCTCCGTTTCTATAAGTACAAACACACAGATGAGCATTTCACCTTACTTTACTCACTAGTCGCGTTTGGCTACAGACCATTGTCTTTGAATTGAAAGTCCATTTTTTTCTTTTACTGTATTCGTATCCATTGTTCACCCTAATTGCACATTAATCAATGTCCCCCTGATGTAAGCATCAGACAGAGTGGAGCTGATATTTCCGCATAAATTACTACCGATCCTTGACTTGTTTATCACTGACTGCCCTGCATCATAAAAATTACAGACACTACACTTTTTATCCTGTGTAAAATGATCAAACTGACAGCGAATGGAGTGCACTGCTCACCGATTACAGATGATGTTTTAGATTAGACGATAAGGCAATAAGATTGACTCTTGAGAGTTCTGAGCTAGTTACACTCGATCTAAGTCAAATATTCTAATTTGCTATACGTTGGAAAGAAAAATTATGTAAATATTACAAATATCATTATTTTTATAATAAAATTAGTATGGCGCAAGATTAATTCCATATATAATTATTTTATTTGAATTATTTTCCATCGAATTCACCTTCATGTCATAAATGGAATTGTTTCCAAAATTGATAAAATGAATATTGGTTGCGGTTAATTGTCATAATTAAAACTATTTATTCTTGAATAACAACCGTAGGGGAATAAATGGAAACTAGAAGGAATATTTCGTAAAATAAAAAAAAATTAAAAAAACAAAAATTCCCAACCAACAATATCACTCGTACTAATAATAACTGACAATAACGATTCCCTCAAACTACTGGTTGTGTTAAATATTTTGCTATAACGATCCGTGAGGAAGTTTTTGCGGTTACTTTAATGTAGCCAAGTCTAATGCGATAGGATTTGACTGCTGGTAATATTGAATTTAACAAGGAAAGGAGGTTCGTATGCTCTCAAAGGGAAACTCTCTTTATTATATTTTCTCGAATGAGGGAAATAAATACTGTTTAAAAAAACCCAAAACAAAACATAAAATGGAGCGTCTGATCATGTACGACTATCCACTATCAATGTTCAACCCACTGTAACCCGCTCTATGTATATTCTATCACAATATATGGCAACATCATCATAAATAACACTGGAATTTACGTAGTGAGATGTTGACCACGAACAATGAGATTTTGCTCGCGAATATTTATAGGTCGCGTTTGAGCAGGATGCAAAATAAATGGTTAAATATACATACATTTATAAACCTACCATTTGGCTGCGCATTGAATACTGTTGCCATATCTGGCCTAGTTCCCATGCAGTATACCTGGAGATTCTTGACAAAATTCAGAGATGGGTTTGTAATATTATATGTCATGATCTGGCATCTCGAATTTAGTCACTTTCTCATCCTTCTCACTTGTGGAAATCCCTTCTCATTTCTTGTTGCCTACAATCTTCGAAACCTTTAACTGAACATCAAAAACCACCTTTTGTCTCGCAGAAACATATTCCTTTGTCCTTTCCTCACTTCTGCGCATTCATTTCCTGTAATCCACTGCTTCTTAGCGTCATTATCACCTTGCTTGATGTGAAATGGAAAAATTAAAACGACGCAGATTAAAATAAATGAAGATATAAATATCACACATATATGGTTCATAATATTTTAAATTCACTGTCCCATGCGTCCTTAAAGACACATGGCACAGTGGATAAAGGCGTTATTTAGATACAGTGAAAGGATCCAAATAGTTTGAGTCCAATAGGGGGTTAAAGCAGTGTAAAAATTTCAAAGGGAAAATTAACAGAAGATAACCAATAACTGACATCCAATTAACATGGTACGTGTAACTAAAACACACTATCGCAGTGAGCGAAATAAAGGTTTGAGTTCGACATTTCAACCACCTGAAGAAGGCCGGAATGTACAACGGCCGAAATGTTGTAATAAATATGGCAACAAAAATGAAGACAATAGTCCGAACAATGTAAATAATGTACATAATACCTCAATGCAGTGGGTCTGATACAAAACATTGACAATCTGCTCTCTTTTCAGCTCTATAACTGTAAGTGATTATTAAACGTCATAATTTTGTTTCTTTTTTAATAAAACTATGATCCTTGTAGCTAAATTTAATATATATATATATATATATATATATATATATATATATATATATATGTATACACATCTCTCTCTATCTCACTCTCTATCTCTCTCTCTCTCTATATATATATGTATATAAATATATAGATACATATTTACATACATATATATATATATATATATATATATATATGAATTTAATAATAAGTTCGTATATATATATATATATATATATATATATATATATATATATGATTTAATAATACTGACGTATATATATATATATATATATATATATATATATATATATATATATATATATGAATTTAATAATATATATATATATATATATATATATATATATATATACATGCATATAATTTTAATGAATGTAAATTCTATTATATATATGACTGTGTTTGTGTAAAATACATATGTCTATATATTTGTAAATACAATAGAAATAAAAGAATGGTTTGATTTTTGTTTCAAATATATGAATAATATTAATAATACTTAAGAGAATTCAAGAAAAACAAAAGAAAAAAAATTGGGATAACGATAAATGTTTATTCGGTCTCCTTAAATTTATTTTCTACCGGTCTAGAAAATCATCCAAAAGTAAAAATGTTTATATATATATATATATATATATATATATATATATATATATATATATATATATATATGTGTGTGTGTGTGTGTGTATGTGTGTGTATCAATGACAAAGAGACACTTAAAAAAATAACACTTATATATATAACTAGCAGTAGAGCCCGGCGTTGCCCGGGGATGTAAGAGTAAGAGATAGATCAAGTATCGACCATCATAAAGACTGAAAAATAAAATTGACAAAGATTATTGTTTAAGGTTGACGGACACGCATGTCTTAATTAGTTTTTTTTTTTTTTTTTTTTAATTGGTCAAACCCAAATTCAAACAAAAACATTGTTTACAATCGTTATGAGTCTATCGATTGGTGAATAGAATTTTATTATAAACAATTGTCTTGTAAATGGAATTTTTAAAGCATTCTGAATGTAAATAAAGAAAAAAAGTGTGCAAGACAATAAAAATACTACCTGCCGAAAAAAAAAAAGTGGATGTTTGTTTTATCGACTGAAAAATGTAAGAAAATCCGATCCCATATATAAACACAACACACACACACACACACACACACACACACACACACACACACACACACACACACACACATAAACAAGCTGGGTTTTTTAACCTAAGTCACTCCACGGAATCGCTAAATCATAGAGCATAGTCTGATGAAAAAAAGACGCCAAAGTTTATGAAAACAAAATTTTATCGTCAAAATGCTTATGTTTTTTATGAAGAGGATAGACTAAATTTTTTTTTTAGTTATTTTTAAAAATTTTTCCATCTTTTTAGAATATTCTAAATTTTGATTTAAAAAACCTTGTTTCTCTTTGTCGCAACAAGGGGTAGTAAATAACATAGATAATTTTTAGCGCATTTTTTTTTTTATTTACACACATTAATTTGGAAAATCTTGCAAAAATAAAAATAATTGTCAGATGTTAATGAAACTTTCAGAAACTATTCACAGATGATCGAAATTATTATAAATATTTTTTTTTTTATTAAAGTCATGGCAGAAATATTTTTTTTATATTTATTAACACCCCATAACTAATTTTATGAAAAAACTCTAGAAATTCGAGACCATCGGTTTTAGTGATTACAATAGTTAAAAGCACAAGGCTTTGAAGAATGCAAATCATGTTTTTTTTTTTTTTTTGGCCAACGTGCCTGAAAATCAGCTGTGAATTGTAGCATACAAAACTCAATAGAACTAATATATTATTTAGTTTCACGTGCTTTTATTTGTTTTAATTTGTTTTTATGAATATGGACAATATTTTCTGAAAGCAAAAATTTTTTTCAATGAAAATTGAATTTTTAATACAATTATTTCTTATTTCTTTAATTTTAAAAATATTTTTTAAAAATGTTTAAATTGAATTTAAAAAAAATATCAACCTTTCAAAATGTCCGTGTGAGATTGTCATTGTCTAGCGCTTTGAAAATTGTATAATTTGGACAAATCAGATTAGCCATGGTAATTAAGAAATGTAATTTTTGTGTTTATAGTTGGACAGTAATTATCAAATACGGAAGACCAACCAGAATACAATTTAGTTGCATTATTTGAGTTCAGCATTGTTCTCCGCTGTTAAGCCCTTTACTTTTGCGAAACACGTATGGAGAAGTTAATTTGAGTTTTCAATTTCAACTAAGAAAGGTAACTACAAGTAACAGTATCATCTTATGAAATTTAACTACTGCTAAACTTTAATTTATATGATCTTATTTTTATATTAATCTCAGTTATGACATTTTTCCATAAATGAAATATCAAAATTAATAATAAAATGAATGGAAATACAAATAACACAGTAAAATGTAACAAATGTACATAAAATTATAGTATATTATGTACACTTCTGATAAAATTTCATAAGAAAGGTACCTAAATTAATTAGATACCTTTTTCTTATGAAATTTAATCTCACTATTAACAGTCTTATTTTTTAATTTCTTTATATTTTCCATAAAGCATCGTAAACATAAAAATGAAAGCTAAGTACAAAAAAAAAAAAAAAAAAAATAAAAAATTAGAGCGCTGAAAGTTTTCCTTAAATGTAACAAGGTAAATAATTTGTTCACTTAAATAATTTCACTTACTTCCATCCGTATAAAGGATTCTCCTCCCCTAACTTATCTAAACGTCATGAATGTGCCATTCGTCAAGCGACGCGAAAGGTTATGACCTGCTTTGTTTTATTTTCAAATTACATTTTTTCGGCGCAGAAGCTAAGTTAATCTTGGTTCAAAATATTTTAAATAAACAGTATAATATCTGTTTTTATTAAAATAAGTTTTGAAAAAATGATAATTGACTTTTAATAGAATATCAAAGTAAGATTTTAATCTTTTTTATCAAATCGAAAAAAATGATTGAAAATGATTATCTGCCCTTTTTTTTGACAAAAAAAACAATATTTTTAACGAAAATTTCAGACGTGCTAGGAACGATTAAAAAATGTAAAAAAATACCCCCAAAATACTTTGATCTTTCCTCTTTAATAATAATATGAACATTAGACGATAAAATTTTGTTTTCGTCAAGTTCGGCGTCTTTTTCATCAAGCTATGCTCTTTTGTTTACATTTTTGTGGGTGAGTTGTCCCCCTTTCATTCTCACGATGTGTCTTAATCATGTTTTCAAATTGATTTTATTAAAAAACAACTGTATTTTTCCCATTTTCGGCCCCGTTAGAACCACCGCAAGGTAATTTTACGTAGTCCTGTGAAGTTTTGTTGAAATCGGTTGAAAAATGTAGGAAATTTGATCCAACATATAAACGTTACAGACACACACAACCTGCGTTTTTATAATAAGTAAGGTGACAAAGAGACACTAAAAATCATAGGTGATATTTCATTTCAATGAATTCGATAAAAAAGGCGTTAAAATCTTCAAGCCTGTAAACCAAATGAAAATAGAAAATATACACTAGGTTTAAAAATTAAGAATAATGATTTCAAATAGACTCTAGGGTAATGAAAGTTATTCAATCCTCATCGTGTAGGAAGGGGGAAAAGAAAAATATGTGTGTCACAGTTGTATCAACCCCCCATTGAAGACGTAAATTGACATCCGAATTGTAGCGAAAATTCTTTACATGAAATTTGCAAATCGAGAATACATTTGAAATAAAATTTTCATTGTAAATTCGAAAATCTCGCTGGAAACTTACTCATTTAACATTTTGACACGTATGCATTTAAAGATCTGTTATAATTTATATTAAAAATAGTGATTGCCTAAGGACATTCATAGCTTATTCAAAACCTAGTTAAAGATTTCAATTTAAATGTAAAAAAGACCTATTCAAAATAAAAAAAATAAAACAATATATAATTTTTATACACACATGTATGTGTGTGTGAGTGCGTGTTTTAAAATAATTATCCATGAGATTCTCCATAAATAATTAATGAAATGCTATGATATACAGAAGATAATATACATAAATAAAATAAAAAGTAATTTAATCAAAACAGAATGGGGCATAATTTCGGATTTCTGTTTTAAATTTTTTTTTTTTGTGGTGGAAATATCATTATAGGTAATTACTCTTCTGGAAAAAGGCCACAGATGTTGCTGTGATTGTTGTAATGTTTTCCATTTTTTTTAAATTTTCCAGTTTACAATCGGATGTATTTTTTTTATTTTTCTCCTTCAATTTCCAAACATGTTTGGCTAGTTTAGAAGAATAACAAAAGCATTGCAGCTTAAGAGATGACTTCTGATTGTATCACGTCTTTTTAAAGCACCCAAGAGATGACTTCTAGTTTATTGTATCAAGAGAACACTTTTGATTGTATCTTTTTTAAAGCTACCCTAATTAGACTCTATTTTTGGCTAGTTTAGTAGAATAACAAAAGCTTTGCAGCTTAAGAGATGACTTCTGATTGTATCACGTCTTTTAAAGCTACCCTAATTAGACTCTCTATTTTTGGCTTTGGCTAGTTTAGTAGAATTTTAAAGCAAATTAGACTCTATTTTGGCTAGTTTAGAAGAATAACAAAAGCTTTGCAGCTTAAGAGATGACTTCTGATTGTATCACGTCTTTTTAAAGCTACCCTAATTAGACTCTATTTTTGGCTAGTTTAGTAGAATAACAAAAGCTTTGCAGCTTAAGAGATGACTTCTGATTGTATCACGTCTTTTTAAAGCTACCCTAATTAGACTCTATTTTTGGCTAGTTTAGTAGAATAACAAAAGCTTTGCAGCTTAAGAGATGACTTCTGATTGTATCACGTCTTTTTTAAAGTAGCTACCCTAATTAGACTCTATTTTTGGCTAGTTTAGTAGAATAACAAAAGCTTTGCAGATTAAGAGATGACTTCTGATTGTATCACGTCTTTTAAAGCTACCCTAATTAGACTCTATTTTTGGCTAGTTTAGTAGAATAACAAAAGTTTTGCAGCTTAAGAGATGACTTCTGATTGTATCTCGTCTTTTTAAAGCTACCCTAATTAGACTCTATTTTCGGCTAGTTTAGTAGAATAACAAAAGCTTTGCAGCTTAAGAGATGACTTCTGATTGTATCAAATGTCTTTTAAAGCTACCCTAATTAGACTCTATTTTTTGGCTAGTTTAGTAGAATAACAAAAGCTTTGCAGCTTAAGAGATGACTTCTGATTGTATCACGTCTTTTAAAGCTAAGCCCTAATTAGACTCTATTTTTGGCTAGTTTAGTAGAATAACAAAAGCTTTGCAGCTTAAGAGATGACTTCTGATTGTATCACGTCTTTTTAAAGCTACCCTAATTAGACTCTATTTTGGCTTTATAGTTTAGCAAAAAAGCTTTGCAGTTTAGTAGAAAGCTAACCTAATTAGACTCTATTTTTGGCAGTTTAGTAGAATAACAAAAGCTTTGCAAGAGATGACTTCTGATTGTATCACGTCTTTTAAAGCTACCCTAATTAGACTCTATTTTTGGCTAGTTTAGTAGAATAACAAAAGCTTTGCAGCTTAAGAGATGACTTCTGATTGTATCACGTCTTTTTTAAAGCTACCCTAATTAGACTCTATTTTTGGCTAGTTTAGTAGAATAACAAAAGCTTTGCAGCTTAAGAGATGACTTCTGATTGTATCACGTCTTTTTAAAGCTACCCTAATTAGACTCTATTTTGGCTAGTTTAGTAGAATAACAAAAGCTTTGCAGCTTAGAGATGACTTCTGATTGTATCACGTCTTTTAAAAGCTACCCTAATTAGACTCTATTTTGGCTAGTTTAGTAGAATAACAAAAGCTTTGCAGCTTAAGAGATGACTTCTGATTGTATCACGTCTTTTAAAGCTACCCTAATTAGACTCTATTTTTGGCTAGTTTAGTAGAATAACAAAAAAAAGCTTTGCAGCTTAAGAGATGACTTCTGATTGTATCACGTCTTTTTAAAGCTACCCTAATTAGACTCTATTTTTGGCTAGTTTAGTAGAATAACAAAAGCTTTGCAGCTTAAGAGATGACTTTGATTGATTGTATCACGTCTTTTAAAGCTACCCTAATTAGACTCTATTTTGGCAGTTTAGTAGAATAACAAAAGTTTTGTAAGAATGACTTCTGATTGTATCACGTCTTTTAAAGCTACCTAAATTAGACTCTATTTTGGCTAGTTTAGATAACAAAAAGCTTTGCAGCTTAAGAGATGACTTTGTATCACGTCTTTTAAAGCTACCCTAATTAGACTAGATTGTATCTCTTTTATTTTGGCTAGTTTAGTAGAATAACAAAAGCTTTGCAGCTTAAGAGATGACTTCTGATTGTATCACGTCTTTTTAAAGCTACCCTAATTAGACTCTATTTTTGGCTAGTTTAGTAGAATAACAAAAGCTTTGCAGCAAGAGATGACTTATTGTATCACGTCTTTTTAAGCTACCCTAATTAGACTCTATTTTGGCTAGTTTATAGAATAACAAAAAGCTTTGCAGCTTAAGAGATGACTTCTGATTGTATCACGTCTTTTTAAAGCTACCCTAATTAGACTCTATTTTTTGGCTAGTTTAGTAGAATAACAAAAGCTTTGCAGCTTAAGAGATGACTTCTCTATTTTTGATTGTATCACGTCTTTTTAAAGCTACCCTAATTAGACTCTATTTTTGGCTAGTTTAGTAGAATAACAAAAGCTTTGCAGCTTAAGATGACTTCTGATTGTATCACGTCTTTTTTAAAGCTACCCTAATTAGACTCTATTTTTTGGCTAGTTTAGTAGAATAACAAAAAGCTTTGCAGCTTAAGAGATGACTTCTGATTGTATCACGTCTTTTAAAGCTACCCTAATTAGACTCTATTTTTGGCTAGTTTAGTAGAATAACAAAAGCTTTGCAGCTTAAGAGATGACTTCTGATTGTATCACGTCTTTTAAAGCTACCCTAATTAGACTCTATTTTTGGCTAGTTTAGTAGAATAACAAAAGCTTTGCAGCTTAAGAGATGACTTCTGATTGTATCACGTCTTTTTAAAGCCACCCTAATTAGACTCTATTTTTGGCTAGTTTAGTAGAATAACAAAAGCTTTGCAGCTTAAGAGATGACTTCTGATTGTATCACGTTTTTAAAGCTACCCTAATTAGACTCTATTTTTGGCTAGTTTAGTAGAATAACAAAAGCTTTGCAGCTTAAGAGATGACTTCTGATTGTATCACGTCTTTTAAAAGCTACCTAATTAGACTCTATTTTTGGCTAGTTTAGTAGAATAACAAAAGCTTTGCAACAAGATGACTTTGCAGCTTTTTAAAGAGATGACTCTGATTGTATCAGTAGAATAACAAAAAGCTTTTTAAAGCCACTTCCTGTATTAGACTCCCTAATTATTTTTGGCTAGTTTAGTAGAATAACAAAAGCTTTGCAGCTTAAGAGATGACTTCTGATTGTATCACGTCTTTTAAAGCTACCCTAATTAGACTCTATTTTTGGCTAGTTTAGTAGAATAACAAAAGCTTTTGCAGCTTAAGAGATGACTTCTGATTGTATCACGTCTTTTTAAAGCTACCCTAATTAGACTCTATTTTGGCTAGTTTAGTAGAATAACAAAAGCTTTGCAAGAGATGACTTCTGATTGTATCACGTCTTTTAAAGCTACCCTAATTAGACTCTATTTTTGGCTAGTTTAGTAGAATAACAAAAGCTTTGCAGCTTAAGAGATGACTTCTGATTGTATCACGTCTTTTTAAAGCTCTACCCTAATTAGATCACCTCTATTTTAGACTCTTTTTTTGGCTAGTTTAGTAGAATAACAAAAGCTTTGCAGCTTAAGAGATGACTTCTGATTGTATCACGTCTTTTAAAGCTACCCTAATTAGACTCTATTTTGGCTAGTTTAGTAGAATAACAAAAGCTTTGCAGCTTAAGAGATGACTTATTGTAGAAAGCTACCCTAATTAAACTCTATTTTGGGCTAGTTTAGTAGAATAACAAAAAAGCTTTGCAAGAAGAGATGACTTCTGATTGTATCACCTCTTTTAAAGCTACCCTAATTAGACTCTATTTTTGGCTAGTTTAGTAGAATAACAAAAGCTTTGCAGCTTAAGAGATGACTTCTGATTGTATCACGTCTTTTTAAAGCTACCCTAATTAGACTCTATTTTTGGCTTTTAGTTAACAAAAAGCTTTGCAGTTTAGATAGAATAACAAAATTAGACTCTGTTTTGGCTTTGCAAAAGCTTAAGAGATGACTTCTGATTGTATCACGTCTTTTTAAAGCTACCCTAATTAGACTCTATTTTTGGCTAGTTTAGTAGAATAACAAAAAAGCTTTGCAGCTTAAGAGATGACTTCTGATTGTATCACGTCTTTTTAAAGCTACCTAATTAGACTCTATTTTGGCTAGTTTAGTAGAATAACAAAAGCTTTGCAGCTTAAGAGATGACTTCTGATTGTATCACGTCTTTTAAAGCTACCCTAATTAGACTCTATTTTGGCTAGTTTATTTTTGGCTAGTTTAGTAGAATAACAAAAGCTTTGCAGCTTTGCAAGAGATGACTTCTGATTGTATCACGTCTTTTAAAGCTACCCAATTAGACTCTATTTTTGGCTAGTTTAGTAGAATAACAAAAGCTTTGCAGCTTAAGAGATGACTTCTGATTGTATCACGTCTTTTTAAAGCTACCCTAATTAGACTCTATTTTGGCTAGTTTAGTAGAATAACAAAAGCTTTGCAGCTTAAGAGATGACTTCTGATTGTATCACGTATTTTTAAAGCACCTAATTAGTCTTTTTGGCTAAAATAACAAAAGCTTTGCACCCTGATTGTAATTTTTAAACTACCCTATTTTATTTTTGGCTAGTTTAGTAGAATAACAAAAGCTTTGCAGCTTAAGAGATGACTTCTGATTGTATCACGTCTTTTAAAGCTACCCTAATTAGACTCTATTTTTGGCTAGTTTAGTAGAATAACAAAAAAAGCTTTGCAGCTTAAGAGATGACTTCTGATTGTATCACGTCTTTTTAAAGCTACCCTAATTAGACTCTATTTTTGGCTAGTTTAGTAGAATAACAAAAGCTTTTGCAGCTTAAGAAATGACTTCTGATTGTATCACGTCTTTTAAAGCTACCCTAATTAGACTCTATTTTTGCCTAGTTTAGTAGAATAACAAAAGCTTTGCAGCTTAAGAGATGACTTCTGATTGTATCACGTCTTTTAAAGCTACCTAATTAGACTCTATTTTTGGCTAGTTTAGTAGAATAACAAAAGCTTTGCAGCTTAAGAGATGACTTCTGATTGTATCACGTCTTTTAAAGCTACCCTAATTAGACTCTATTTTTGGCTAGTTTAGTTTAGTTTGCAGAATAACAAAAAGCTTTTTAAGAGATGACTTCTGATTGTATCACCTCTTTTAAAGCTACCCCTAATTAGACTCTATTTTGGCTAGTTTAGTAGAATAACAAAAGCTTTGCAGCTTAAGAGATGACTTCTGATTGTATCACGTCTTTTTAAAGCTACCCTAATTAGACTCTATTTTTTGGCTAGTTTAGTAGAATAACAAAAGCTTTGCAGCTTAAGAGATGACTTCTGATTGTATCACGTCTTTTTTTTTTAAGCTACCCTAATTAGACTCTATTTTGGCTAGTTTAGTAGAATAACAAAAGCTTTGCAGCTTAAGAGATGACTTCTGATTGTATCACGTCTTTTTAAAGCTACCCTAATTAGACTCTATTTTTTGGCTAGTTTAGTAGAATAACAAAATGACTTCTGATTGTATCACGCAAAGCTACCTAATTAGACTCTATTTTGGCTAGTTTAGTAGAATAACAAAAGCTTTGCAGCTTAAGAGATGACTTCTGATTGTATCACGTCTTTTAAAGCTACCCTAATTAGACTCTATTTTGGCTAGTTTAGTAGAATAACAAAAGCTTTGCAGCTTAAGAGATGACTTCTGATTGTATCAGGTCTTTTTAAAGCTACCCTAATTAGACTCTAGTTTTGGCTAGTTTAGTAGAATAACAAAATCTTTGCAGCTTAAGAGATGACTTCTGATTGTATCACGTCTTTTTAAAGCTACCCTAATTACACTCTATTTTTGGCTAGTTTAGTAGAATAACAAAAGCTTTTGCACGCCTTTTTAAAGAGAATGACTCTATTTTTGATTGTATTTGCACGTGACTTTTTGTAAGCTTTTTACCCTACCCTAATTAGACTCTATTTTGGCTAGTTTAGTAGAATAACAAAAAAGCTTTGCAGCTTAAGAGATGACTTCTGATTGTATCACGTCTTTTTAAAGCTACCCCAATTAGACTCTATTTTGGCTAGTTTAGTAGAATAACAAAAGCTTTGCAGCAAGAGATGACTTTGATTGTATCACGTCTTTTTTAAGCTACCCTAATTAGACTCTATTTTGGCTAGTTTAGTAGAATAACAAAAGCTTTGCAACTTAGAGATGACTTCTGATTGTATCACGTCTTTTTTAAAGCTACCTAATTAGACTCTATTTTTTTGGCTAGTTTAGTAGAATAACAAAAGCTTTGCAGCTTAAGAGATGACTTCTGATTGTATCACGTCTTTTTAAAGCTACCCTAATTAGACTCTATTTTTGGCTAGTTTAGTAGAATAAAAAGCTTTGCAGCTTAAGAGATGACTTCTGATTGTATCACGTCTTTTTAAAGCTACCTAATTAGACTCTATTTTTGGCTAGTTTAGTAGAATAACAAAACCTTTGCAAAAGCTTTTCAGCAGTCTTTTAAAGAGATGACTTCTGATTGTATCAAAAAGCGTCTTTTTTGAAGTCTTTTAAAGCCCTAATTAGACTCTATTTTTGGCTAGTTTAGTAGAATAACAAAAATATTTGCAGCTTAAGAGATGACTTCTGATTGTATCACGTCTTTTTAAAGCTACCCTAATTAGACTCTATTTTTGGCTAGTTTAGTATAACAAAAGCTTTGCAAAAGATGACTTCTGATTGTATCACGTCTTTTTAAGAGATAATTAGACTCTATTTTGGCTATTTAGTAGAATAACAAAACCCTTTGCAGCAAGAGATGACTTCTGATTGTATCACGTCTTTTTAAAGCTACCCTAATTAGACTCTATTTTTGGCTAGTTTAGTAGAATAACAAAAAGCTTTGCAGCCCTAATTAGACTTAAGAGATGACTTCTGATTGTATCACCTCTTTTTAAAGCTACCCTAATTAGACTCTATTTTTGGCTAGTTTAGTAGAATAACAAAAGCTTTGCAGCAAGAGATGACTTCTGAAGAAGATGACTTCTGATTGTATAACAAAAGTTTTTTAAAGACTTCTGATTGTATCCTTTTTAAAGCTAATTAGACTCTATTTTTGGCTAGTTTAGTAGAATAACAAAAGCTTTGCAGCTTAAGAGATGACTTCTGATTGTATCACCTCTTTTAAAGCTACCCTAATTAGACTCTATTTTTGGCTAGTTTAGTAGAATAACAAAAGCTTTGCAGCTTAAGAGATGACTTCTGATTGTATCACGTCTTTTTAAAGCCACCCTAATTAGACTCTATTTTTGGCTAGTTTAGTAGAATAACAAAAGCTTTTGCAGCTTAAGAGATGACTTCTGATTGTCACGTCTTTTAAAAAGCTACCTAATTAGACTCTATTTTTGGCTAGTTTAGTAGAATAACAAAAGTTTTGCAAACTTAAGAGATGACTTCTGATTGTATCACGTCTTTTAAAGCTACCTAATTAGACTCTATTTTTGGCTAGTTTAGTAGAATAACAAAAGCTTTGCAGCTTAAGAGATGACTTCTGATTGTATCACGTCTTTTTAAAGCTACCCTAATTAGACTCTATTTTGGCTAGTTTAGTAGAATAACAAAAGCTTTGCAGCAAGAGATGACTTCTGATTGTATCACCTCTTTTTAAAGCTACCTAATTAGACTCTATTTTTGGCTAGTTTAGTAGAATAACAAAAGCTTTGCAAGAGATGACTTCTGATTGTATCACGTCTTTTTAAAGCTACCTAATTAGACTCTATTTTGGCTAGTTTAGTAGAATAACAAAAGCTTTGCAGCTTAAGAGATGACTTCTGATTGTATCACGTCTTTTTTGTGCTACCCAAATTAGACTCTATTTTTTTGGCTAGTTTAGTAGAATAACAAAAGCTTTTGCAGCTTAAGAGATGACTTCTGATTGTATCACGTCTTTTTAAAGCTACCCTAATTAGACTCTATTTTGGCTAGTTTAGTAGAATAACAAAAGCTTTTGCTGCTTAAGAGATGACTTCTGATTGTATCACGTCTTTTTAAAGCTACCCTAATTAGACTCTATTTTGGCTAGTTTAGTAGAATAACAAAAGCTTTGCAGCTTAAGAGATGACTTCTGATTGTATCACGTCTTTTTAAAGCTACCCTAATTAGACTCTATTTTTGGCTAGTTTAGTAGAATAACAAAAGCTTTGCAGCTTAAGAGATGACATCTGATTGTATCACGTCTTTTTAAAGCTACCCTAATTAGACTCTATTTTTTGGCTAGTTTAGTAGAATAACAAAAGCTTTGCAGCAGAGAGATGACTTCTGATTGTATCACGTCTTTTTAAAGCTACCTAATTAGACTCTATTTTTTGCTAGTTTAGTAGAATAACAAAAATCTTTAGAGATGACTTCTGAATCACCTCTTTTAAAGCTACCCTAATTAGCTTTTTGCAGCTTAAGAGATGACTTCTGATTGTATCACCTCTTTTTAAAGCTACCCTAATTAGACTCTATTTTTGGCTAGTTTAGTAGAAAGCCAACAAATTAGACTTTGCAGCTTAAGAGATGACTTCTGATTGTATCACGTCTTTTAAAGCTACCCTAATTAGACTCTATTTTTGGCTAGTTTAGTAGAATAACAAAAGCTTTGCAGCTTAAGAGATGACTTCTGATTGTATCACGTCTTTTTTAAAGCTACCCTAATTAGACTCTATTTTGGCTAGTTTAGTAGAATAACAAAAGCTTTGCAGCTTAAGAGATGACTTCTGATTGTCACGTCTTTTTTTAAAGCTACCCTAATTTAGACTCTATTTTTTGGCTTTTAGTAGAATAACAAAAAGCTTTGCAGCAAGAGATGACTTTTTATCACGTCTTTTTTAAGTTTTAGACTCTATTTGGCTGGTTTATTAGAATAACAAAAGAGATGACTTCTGATTGTATCACGTCTTTTAAAGCTTATTTTTGGCTAGTTTAGTAGAATAACAAAAATCTTTGCAGATGACTTCTGATTGTATCACGTCTTTTTTAAAGCTACCTAATTAGACTCTATTTTGGCTAGTTTAGTAGAATAACAAAAGCTTTGCAACAAAGATGACTTCTGATTGTATCACGTTTTTAAAACCTAATTAGACTCTATTTTGGCTAGCTGTTTTGTGCTTGGAGAATAACAAAAGCTTTTAGCAGCTTAAGAGATGACTTCTGATTGTATCACTTTAGCTTAATTAGACTCTATTTTGGCTATTGTATCACGTTTTTAAAGCTACCTAATTAGACTCTATTTTTTGGCTAGTTTAGTAGAATAACAAAAGCTTTGCAGCTTAAGAGATGACTTCTGATTGTATCACGTCTTTTTAAAGCTACCCTAATTAGACTCTATTTTTGGCTAGTTTAGTAGAATAACAAAAGCTTTGCAGCTTTTTAAGACCTAATGACTTCTTTGGCTATTGTATCAGCAAGAGATGACTTTTTAAAGCTTTTAAAGCCTAATTAGACTCTATTTTTGGCTAGTTTAGTAGAATAACAAAAGCTTTGCAGCTTAAGAGATGACTTCTGATTGTATCACGTCTTTTTAAAGCTACCCTAATTAGACTCTATTTTGGCTAGTTTAGTAGAATAACAAAAGCTTTGCAGCTAAGAGATGACTTCTGATTGTATCACGTCTTTTTAAAGCTACCCTAATTAGACTCTATTTTTGGCTAGTTAGTAGAATAACAAAAAGCTGCAACAAGAGATGACTTTGCAGCTTAAGAGATGACTTCTGATTGTATCACGTCTTTTAAAGCTACCCTAATTAGACTCTATATTTTTGGCTAGTTTAGTAGAATAACAAAAGCTTTGCAGCTTAAGAGATGACTTCCTGATTGTATCACGTCTTTTTAAAGCTACCCTAATTAGACTCTATTTTGGCTAGTTTAGTAGAATAACAAAAGCTTTGCAGCTTAAGAGATGACTTCTGATTGTATCACGTCTTTTTAAAGCTACCTAATTAGACTCTATTTTTGGCTAGTTTAGTAGAATAACAAAAGCTTTGCAGCTTAAGAGATGACTTCTGATTGTATCACGTCTTTTAGTAAAGCTTTGCACCTTCTAATTAAACTCTAGACTTTTTTTGGCTAGTTTAGTAGAATAACAAAAGCTTTGCAGCTTAGAGAGATTGTATCTCTGATTTTAAGCTACCCTAATTAGACTCTTTTTTAATAAGAAAAGCTTTGCCTTAAGAGATGACTTCTGATTGTATCAGAAAAGCTACCCTAATTAGACTCTATTTTGGCTAGTTTAGTAGAATAACAAAAAAGCTTTGCAGCTAAGAGATGACTTCTGATTGTATCACGTCTTTTTAAAGCTACCCTAATTAGACTCTATATTTGGCTAGTTTAGTTGAATAACTAAACCTTTGCAGCTTAAGAGATGACTTCTGATTGTATCACGTCTTTTTAAAGCTACCCTAATTAGACTCTATATTTGGCTAGTTTAGTAGAATAACAAAAGCTTTGCAGCTTAAGAGATGACTTCTGATTGTATCACGTCTTTTTAAAGAAATTAGACTATTTTTTGTCTAGTAGAATATGTGCTATTTTGGCTTTGGCTAGTTTAGTAGAATAACAACTTTGCAGCTTAAGAGATGACTTCTGATTGTATCACGTCTTTTTAAAGCTACCCTAATTAGACTATTTTTTTGGCTAGTTTAGTAGAATAACTTTGCAGCTTAAGATGACTTCTGATTGTATCCTCTCTTTTAAAGCTACCCTAATTAGACTCTATTTTTGGCTAGTTTAGTAGAATAACAAAAAAGCTTTGCAGCTTAAGAGATGACTTCTGATTGTATCACGTCTTTTTAAAGCTACCCTAATTAGACTTCTATTTTGGCTAGTTTAGTAGAATAACAAAAGCTTTGCAGCAAGAGATGACTTCTGATTGTATCACGTCTTTTAAAAGCTACCCTAATTAGACTCTATTTTGGCTAGTTTAGTAGAATAACAAAATATTTTTTGGCTTTTAGAGATGACTTCTGATTGTATCACCTCTTTTTTAAAGCTACCCTAATTAGACTCTATTTTTGGCTAGTTTAGTAGAATAACAAAAAAAATTTGCAGCTTAAGAGATGACTTCTGATTGTATCACGTCTTTTTTTAAAGCTACCCTAATTAGACTTCTATTTTTGGCTAGTTTAGTAGAATAACAAAAAGCTTTGCAGCTTAAGAGATGACTTCTGATTGTATCACGTCTTTTTTAAAGCTACCCTAATTAGACTCTATTTTGGCTAGTTTAGTAGAATAACAAAATACTGCAGAAATTTCTGCTGTCTTTTAAGAGATGACTCTATTTTTTGGCTGATTGTATCACCTCTTTTTAAAGCTACCCTAATTAGACTCTATTTTTGGCTAGTTTAGTAGAATAACAAAAGCTTTGCAGCTTAAGAGATGACTTCTGATTGTATCACGTCTTTTAAAGCTACCTAATTAGACTCTATTTTTGGCTAGTTTAGTAGAATAACAAAAATGCTTTGCAAAGAGATGACTTCTGATTGTATTTTTAAAGCCGTCTTTTTAAAGAGATTGGCTAATTAGACTCTATTTTTCTGATTGTATAGTTTTTAAGAATAACTCTAAGCTTTGCAGCTTAAGAATATGACTTTTTGTATCATCACGTCTTTTTAAAGCTACCCTAATTAGACTCTATTTTTGGCTAGTTTAGTAGAATAACAAAAAGCTTTGCAGCTTAAGAGATGACTTCTGATTGTATCACGTCTTTTAAAGCTACCCTAATTAGACTCTATTTTTGGCTAGTTTAGTAGAATAACAAAAGCTTTTGCAGCTTAAGAGATGACTTCTGATTGTATTACGTCTTTTAAAGCTACCCTAATTAGACTCTATTTTTGGCTAGTTTAGTAGAATAACAAAAGCTTTTGCAGCTTAAGAGATGACTTCTGATTGTATCACGTCTTTTTAAAAGCTACCCTAATTAGACTCTTTTTTTAGCTAAGTTTAGTAGAATAACAAAATACTTTGCAGCTTAAGAGATGACTTCTGATTGTATCACTCTTTTTAAAGCTACCCTAATTAGACTTTTTTTGGCTGGTTTAAGAATAACAAAAGCTTTTGCACAGAGATGACTTCTGATTATCACTCTTTTAAAGCTACCCTAATTAGACTCTATTTTGGCTAGTTTAGTAGAATAACAAAAAAACTTTTGCAGCTTAAGAGATGACTTCTGATTGTATCACGTCTTTTTTAAAGCTACCCTAATTAGACTCTATTTTTGGCTAGTTTAGTAGAATAACAAAAAGCTTTGCAGCTTAAGATGACTTCTGATTGTATCACGTCTTTTTAAAGCTACCCTAATTAGACTCTATTTTTGGCTAGTTTAGTAGAATAACAAAAGCTTTGCAGCTTAAGAGATGACTTCTGATTGTATCACGTCTTTTTAAGCTACCCTAATTAGACTCTATTTTGGCTAGTTTAGTAGAATAACAAAAAGCTTTGCAGCTTAAGAGATGACTTCTGATTGTATCACCTCTTTTTAAAGCTACCCTAATTAGACTCTATTTTGGCTAGTTTAGTAGAATAACAAAAGCTTTGCAGCTTAAGAGATGACTTCTGATTGTATCACGTCTTTTAAAGCTACCTAATTAGACTTTTTTTGGCTAGTTTAGTAGAATAACAAAATACTTTGCAGCTTAAGAGATGACTTCTGATTGTATCACGTCTTTTTAAAGCTACCCTAATTAGACTCTATTTTGGCTAGTTTAGTAGAATAACAAAAGCTTTGCAGCTAAGAGATGACTTCTGATTGTATCAATGTCTTTTAAAATACCCTAATTAGACTCTATTTTTTGGCTAGTTTAGTAGAATAACAAAAGCTTTGCAACAAAGAGATGACTTCTGATTGTATCACGTCTTTTTAAAGCTACCTAATTAGACTCTATTTTGGCTGGTTAGTTTATAACCAACTGCAACAAGGAGAATTCTAATCAGTCTTTTAAAAGCACAAAAGACTTTGCTAGTTTAGTAGAATAACAAAAGCAACAAGAGATGACTTCTGATTGTATCACGTCTTTTTAAAGCTACCCTAATTAGACTCTATTTTGGCTAGTTTAGTAGAATAACAAAAGCTTTGCAGCTAAGATGACTTCTGATTGTATCACGTCTTTTTAAAGCTACCCCTAATTAGACTCTATTTTGGCTAGTTTAGTAGAATAACAAAAGCTTTGCAGCTTAAGAGATGACTTCTGATTGTATCACGTCTTTTTAAAGCTACCCTAATTAGACTCTATTTTTGGCTAGGTTTAGTAGAATAACAAAAAAGCTTTGCAACAGAGATGACTTCTGATTGTATCACGTCTTTTTAAAACTACCCTAATTAGACTCTATTTTTGGCTAGTTTAGTAGAATAACAAAAGATTTGTAGCTTTGCTTAAAGATGACTTCTGATTGTATCACGTCTTTTTTAAAGTTTAATTAGAATAATTTTTGTACTAGTTTATTTTAGTAGAATAACAAAAAAGCTTTGCAGCTTAAGAGATGACTTCTGATTGTATCACGTCTTTTTTTAAAGCTACCCTAATTAGACTCTATTTTTGGCTAGTTTAGTAGAATAACAAAAGCTTTGCAGCTTAAGAGATGACTTCTGATTGTATCACGTCTTTTTTAAAGCTACCCTAATTAGACTCTATTTTTGGCTAGTTTAGTAGAATAACAAAAAGCTTTGCAGCTTAAGAGATGACTTCTGATTGTATCACCTCTTTTTTAAAGCTACCCTAATTAGACTCTATTTTTGGCTAGTTTAGTAGAATAACAAAAGCTTTGCAGCTTAAGATGACTTCTGATTGTATCACGTCTTTTTAAAGCTACCCTAATTAGACTCTATTTTTGGCTAGTTTAGTAGAATAACAAAAGCTTTGCAGCTTAAGAGATGACTTCTGATTGTATCACGTCTTTTAAAGCTACCCTAATTAGACTCTATTTTTGTTTAGTAGAAATAACTAGTTTAGTAGAATAACAAAGACTTTTTTGCTAGCTTTTTTTAGAGATGACTTCTTTTTTATTTAGTATCACGTCTTTTTAAAGCTACCCTAATTAGACTCTATTTTTGGCTAGTTTAGTAGAATAACAAAAAAGCTTTGCAGCTTAAGAGATGACTTCTGATTGTATCACGTCTTTTAAAGCTACCTAATTAGACTCTATTTTTGGCTAGTTTAGTAGAATAACAAAAGCTTTGCAGCTAAGAGATGACTTCTGATTGTATCACGTCTTTTTAAAGCTACCCTAATTAGACTCTATTTTTTGGCTAGTTTAGTAGAATAACAAAAAGCTTTGCAGCTAAGAGATGACTTCTGATTGTATCACGTCTTTTTAAAGCTACCTAATTAGACTCTATTTTTGGCTAGTTTAGTAGAATAACAAAAGCTTTGCAGCTTTAAGAGATGACTTCTGATTGTATCGTCTTTTTAAAAGCTACCCTAATTAGACTCTCTATTTTTTAGCTAGTTTATGTATTGAATAACTAAAATCTATTTTGCTTTTAGTAGAATAACAAAATACTTTTACGCTTAAGAGATGACTTCTGATTGTATCACGTCTTTTTAAAGCTACCCTAATTAGACTCTATTTTTGGCTAGTTTAGTAGAATAACAAAAGCTTTGCAGCAAGAGATGACTTCTGATTGTATCACGTCTTTTAAAAGCTACCCTAATTAGACTCTATTTTGGCTAGTTTAGTAGAATAACAAAATACTTTGCAGCTTAAGAGATGACTTCTGATTGTATCAATTAGACTTTTTAAAGCTACCCTAATTAGACTCTATTTTTGGCTAGTTTAGTAGAATAACAAAAAGCAACAAGAGATGACTTCTGATTGTATCAGCTACCTAATTAGACTCTATTTTTTAGCTGACAAAAGCTTTGCAACAGAGATGATTCTGATTGTATCACGTCTTTTGAAGCTACCCTAATTAGACTCTATTTTTGGCTAGTTTAGTAGAATAACAAAGCTTTGCAGCTTAAGAGATGACTTCTGATTGTATCACACGTCTTTTTAAAGCTACCTAATTAGACTCTATTTTGGCTAGTTTAGTAGAATAAAAAGCTTTGCAGCTTAAGAGATGACTTCTGATTGTATCACGTCTTTTTAAAGCTACCCTAATTAGACTCTATTTTGGCTAGTTTAGTAGAATAACAAAAGCTTTGCAGCTTAAGAGATGACTTCTGATTGTATCACGTCTTTTTTAAAGCTACCCTAATTAGACTCTATTTTTGGCTAGTTTAGTAGAATAACAAAAAAGCTTTTGCAGCAAGAGATGACTTCTGATTGTATCACGTCTTTTTAAAGCTACCTAATTAGACTCTATTTTGGCTAGTTTAGTAGAATAACAAAAGCTTTGCAGCAAGAGATGACTTCTTTGTATCACGTCTTTTAAAGCTACCTAATTAGACTCTATTTTGGCTAGTTTAGTAGAATAACAAAAGCTTTGCAGCTTAAGAGATGACTTCTGATTGTATCACGTCTTTTTAAAGCTACCTAATTAGACTCTATTTTGGCTAGTTTAGTAGAATAACAAAAGCTTTGCAGCTTTAGAGATGACTTCTGATTGTATCACGTCTTTTTAAAGCTACCCTAATTAGACTCTATTTTGGCTAGTTTAGTAGAATAAAATGAAAATGACTTCTGCACGTCTTTTTAAGACCTAATTAGACTCTATTTTTTGCTAGTTTAGTAGAATAACAAAAGCTTTGCAATGACTTCTGATTGTATCACGTCTTTTTAAAAGCTACCCTAATTAGACTCTATTTTTGGCTAGTTTAGTAGAATAACAAAATACTTTTTGCTTAAGAGATGACTTCTGATTGTATCACGTCTTTTAAAGCTACCCTAATTAGACTCTATTTTTGGCTAGTTTAGTAGAATAACAAAATTTTGCAGCTTAAGAGATGACTTCTGATTGTATCACCTCTTTTAAAGCTACCCTAATTAGACTCTATTTTGGCTAGTTTAGTAGAATAACAAAAATACTTTGCAACAGAAGATGACTTCTGATTGTATCACCTCTTTTAAAACTACCCTAATTAGACTCTATTTTTGGCTGGTTTAGTAGAATAACAAAATTTTGCAACTTAGAGATGACTTCTGATTGTATCACGTCTTTTTTAAAAGCTACCCTAATTAGACTCTATTTTTCAACTACCCTAATTAGGCTAGTTTAGTAGAATAACAAAACTTTGCAGCTTCATGACTTCTGATTGTATCGTCTTTTAAAGCTACCCTAATTAACTCTATTTTGGCTAGTTTAGTAGAATAACAAAAGCTTTGCAACAAGAGATGACTTCTGATTGTATCACGTCTTTTTAAAGCTACCTAATTAGACTCTATTTTTGGCTAGTTTAGTAGAATAACAAAAGCTTTGCAGCTTAAGAGATGACTTCTGATTGTATCACGTCTTTTTAAAGCTACCTAATTAGACTCTATTTTTGGCTAGTTTAGTAGAATAACAAAAAACAGAGATTTTCTGATTGTATCACGTCTTTTAAAGCTACCCTAATTAGACTCTATTTTGGCTATTTAGTATAACAAAAAGCTTTTTTAAAGATACCTTGATTGTATCACCTCTTTTAAAGCTACCCTAATTTTTTTGGCTAGTTTAGTAGAATAACAAAAGCTTTGCAAGCAAGAGATGACTTCTGATTGTATCACGTCTTTTTAAAGCTACCCTAATTAGACTCTATTTTTGGCTAGTTTAGTAGAATAACAAAAGCTTTGCAGCTTAAGAGATGACTTCTGATTGTATCACGTCTTTTTAAAGCTACCCTAATTAGACTCTATTTTGGCTAGTTTAGTAGAATAACAAATACTTTGCAGCTTAAGAGATGACTTCTGATTGTATCACACGTCTTTTTAAAGCTACTCTAATTAGACTCTATTTTGGCTAGTTTAGAATAACAAAAGCTTTTTTAGCTTAAGAGATGACTTCTGATTGTATCACGTCTTTTTAAAGCTACCTAATTAGACTCTATTTTTGGCTAGTTTAGTAGAATAACAAAAAGCTTTGCAGCTTAAGAGATGACTTCTGATTGTATCACGTCTTTTAAAGCTACCCTAATTAGACTCTATTTTTGGCTAGTTTAGTAGAATAAAGCACCCTAATTAGACTCTTTGCAGCTTAAGAGATGAAATTCTGATTGTATCACGTCTTTTTGTAAAAAACTACCCTAATTAGACTCTATTTTTGGCTAGTTTAGTAGAATAACAAAAGCTTTGCAGCTTAAGAGATGACTTCTGATTGTATCACGTCTTTTTAAAGCTACCCTAATTAGACTCTATTTTTGCTAGTTTAGTAGAATAACAAAAGCTTTGCAGCTTAAGAGATGACTTCTGATTGTATCACGTCTTTTTAAAGCTACCCTAATTAGACTCTATTTTTTTAAAGCTAGTTTAGTAGAATAACAAAAGCTTTGCAGCTTAAGAGATGACTTCTGATTGTATCACGTCTTTTAAAAGCTACCCTAATTAGACTCTATTTTTGGCTAGTTTAGTAGAATAACAAAAATGCTTTGCAGCTTAAGAGATGACTTCTGATTGTATCACGTCTTTTAAAGCTACCTAATTAGACTCTATTTTTGCCAGTTTAGTAGAATAACAAAAGCTTTGCAGCTTAAGAGATGACTTCTGATTGTATCACGTCTTTTAAAGCTACCTAATTAGACTCTCTATTTTGGCTAGTTTAGTAGAATAACAAAAACTTTGCAGCTTAAGAGATGACTTCTGATTGTATCACGTCTTTTTAAAGCTACCCTAATTAGACTCTATTTTTGGCTATTTTAGTAATGCTAGTTGCTGCTTAGTAGAATAACGTCTTTTAAAAGCTACCCTAATTAGACTCTATTTTGGCTTGGTGACTTCTGATTGTATCACCTCTTTTTAAACTACCCTAATTAGATGATTTTTAGCTGATTGTATCACAGTGACTTTTTAAAGTCTTTTTAAAGCCCTAATTAGACTCTATTTTGGCTAGTTTTAGAATAACAAAAGTTTAGTGAGAATAACTTTTTAAAGCTACCCTAATTAGACTCTTTTTGCTAGTTTAGTAGAATAACTTTGCAGCAAGAGATGACTTCTGATTGAAAAAACTACCTTTAGACTCTATTTTTTGGCTAGTTTAGATTGTATCACGTCTTTTAAAGCTACCTAATTAGACTCTATTTTGGCTAGTTTAGTAGAATAACAAAATACTTGCAACAAGAGATGACTTCTGATTGTATCACGTCTTTTTAAAGCTACCCTAATTAGACTCTATTTTTGGCTAGTTTAGTTTAACAAAGGTTTGCAACAAGAGATGACTTCTGATTGTATCACGTCTTTTAAAGCTACCTAATTAGACTCTATTTTGGCTAGTTTAGTAGAGAACAAAAATTTTTGCTTAAGATGACTTCTGATTGTATCACCTCTTTTTAAAGCTACCCTAATTAGACTCTATTTTTTGGCTAGTTTAGTAGAATAACAAAAACAAGAGATGACTTTGCAGCTTAAGAGATGAATTCTGATTGTATTTTAACACGTGACTTCTTTGTATCACCTCTTTTAAAGCCTAATTAGACTCTATTTTTGGCTAGTTTAGAATAATAAAAGCTTTGCAGCTTAAGAGATGACTTCTGATTGTATCACGTCTTTTTAAAGCTACCTAATTAGACTCTTTTTTGGCTAGTTTAGTAGAATAACAAAATCTTGCAGCTTAAGAGATGACTTCTGATTGTATCACGTCTTTTTAAAGCTACCCTAATTAGACTCTATTTTGGCTAGTTTAGTAGAATAACAAAATTTTGCAGCTTAAGAGATGACTGATTGTATCACCTCTTTTAAAGCTACCTAATTAGACTCTATTTTTGGCTAGTTTAGTAGAATAACAAAAGCTTTGCAGCAGCAAGAGATGACTTCTGATTGTATCACCTTTTTAAAGCTACCTAATTAGACTCTATTTTGGCTAGTTTAGTAGAATAACAAAAAGCTTTGCAGCTAAAGGATGACTTCTGATTGTATCAAAAGCTACCCTAATTAGACTCTATTTTTGGCTAGTTTAGTAGAATAACAAAAAGCTTTGCAGCTAAGAGATGACTTCTGATTGTATCACGTCTTTTTAAAGCTCTACCCTAATTTGCAGCAGGGATGAGAATTTTAAAGAAAATTATCTATTTTGGCTAGTTTAGTAGAATAACAAAAGACTTTGGCAGCTTAAGAGATGACTTCTGATTGTATCACGTCTTTTTAAAGCTACCCTAATTAGACTCTATTTTTGGCTAGTTTAGTAGAATAACAAAAGCTTTGCAACAAGAGATGACTTCTGATTGTATCACGTCTTTTTAAGCTACCTAATTAGACTCTATTTTTGGCTAGTTAGTAGAATAACAAAAAGCTTTGCAGTGACTTATTGTATCACTTCTTTTAAAAGACCTAATTAGACTCTATTTTGGCTAGTTTAGTAGAATAACAAAAGCAGCTGCAGAGATGACTTCCTGATTGTATCACGTCTTTTAAAGCTACCCTAATTAGACTCTATTTTTGGCTAGTTTAGTAGAATAACAAAAGCTTTGCAGCTTAAGAGATGACTTCTGATTGTATCACGTCTTTTTTAAAAAGCTACCTAATTAGACTCTATTTTTGGCTAGTTTAGTAGAATAACAAAAGCTTTGCAGCTTAAGAGATGACTTCTGATTGTATCACGTCTTTTAAAGCTACCCTAATTAGACTCTATTTTGGTTTAGTAGAATAACAAAGCTTTTGCAGCTTAAGAGATGACTTCTGATTGTATCACGTCTTTTTAAAGCTACCTAATTAGACTCTATTTTTGGCTAGTTTAGTAGAATAACAAAAGCTTTGCAGCCCAGAGATGACTTCTGATTGTATCACGTCTTTTTAAAGCTACCTAATTAGACTCTATTTTGGCTAGTTTAGTAGAATAACAAAAAGCTTTTGCAGCTTAGAGATGACTTCTGATTGTATCACGTTTTTAAAGCTACCCTAATTAGACTCTATTTTTTGGCTAGTTTTAGTTGAATAAGAGATGACTTCTGAAAAGCTACCCTAATTAGACTCTATTTTAGAATAACAAAAGCTAGCTTAAGAGATGACTTCTGATTGTATCACCTCTTTTAAAAGCTACCTAATTAGACTCTATTTTGGCTAGTTTAGTAGAATAAAAAGGTTTTTTAGAGATGACTTCTGATTGTTTTTTTAAAAGTAATTAGAATAAGTTGAATAACAAAAGCTTTGCAGCTTAAGAGATGACTTCTGATTGTATCGTCTTTTTAAAGCTACCCTAATTAGACTCTATTTTTGGCTAGTTTAGTAGAATAACAAAAAGCTTTGCAGCTTAAGAGATGACTTCTGATTGTATCACGTCTTTTAAAAGCTACCCTAATTAGACTCTATTTTGGCTGGTTTTTAGTGACTTCTGAATCAAAACCTAAATTAGACTCTATTTTGGCTAGTTTAGTAAAGAACAAAAGATGACTTCTGATTGTATCACGTCTTTTTAAAGCTCTACCCTAATTAGACTCTATTTTCGGCTAGTTTATTGTAGAATAAAGCAAAAGCTTGCAAAGAATGACTTTGATTGTATCACCTCTTTTAAAGCTTAAGAGATGACTTTTTTGGCTGATTGTAGAATACAAAGCTTTTGCATGACTTCTGATTGTATAACGTTTTTAAAGCTACCTAATTAGACTCTATTTTTGGCTAGTTTAGTAGAATAACAAAAATACTTTGCAGCACGTCTAGAGAGACTTCTGATTGTATCACTTCTTTTTAAAGCTACCATAATTAGACTCTATTTTGGCTAGTTTAGTAGAATAACAAAAAGCTTTGCAGCTTAAGAGATGACTTCTGATTGTATCACGTCTTTTAAAGCTACCCTAATTAGACTCTATTTTGGCTGGTTTATTTAGTAGAATAACAAAAGCTTTTGCATCACCTCTTTTTAAAGCTACCTAATTAGACTCTATTTTTGATTGTAGTATAACAAAAAGCTTTGCAACAGAGATGACTTTTTAACCTCTTTTTAGCTACCCTAATTAGACTCTATTTTTGGCTAGTTTAGTATAACAAAAGCTTTGCAGCAAGAATGACTTCTGATTGTATCACGTTTTTTAAAGCTACCTAATTAGGCTCTATTTTTTGCTAGTTTAGTAGAATAACCTTTGCAGTGACTTTGATGACTTTTAAGCTACCTAATTAGACTTTATTTTGGCTAGTTTAGTAGAACAAAAGCTTTGCAGCTAAGAGATGACTTCTGATTGTATCACGTCTTTTAAAGCTACCCTAATTAGACTCTATTTTTGGCTAGTTTAGTAGAATAACAAAAAGCTTTGCAGCTTAAGAGATGACTTCTGATTGTATCACGTCTTTTAAAGCTACCTAATTAGACTCTATTTTTTGGCTAGTTTAGTAGAATAACAAAAGCTTTGCAACAGATGATGACTTCCCCTAATTAGACTTGTATTTAGTAGAATAACAAAAAGCTTTTGCAGCTTAAAGATGAAGCTTCTATTTTATTTTGGCTTTTAGTATAACAAAAAAGCGCAACAAGGACTTTTTTAAAGCTTTTTAAAACTACCCTAATTAGGACTCTATTTTTGGCTAGTTTAGTAGAATAACAAAAGGTTTACAGCTTAAGAGATGACTTCTGATTGTATCACGTCTTTTAAAGCTACCCTAATTAGACTCTAATTTTGGCTAGTTTAGTTGAATAACAAAAAGCCTTGCAACAAGAGATGACTTCTGATTGTATCACCTTTTTTTAAAGCTACCTAATTAGACTCTATTTTGGCTAGTTTATAGAATAACAAAAGTTTTGTTGCTTAAGAGATGACTTCTGATTGTATCACCTCTTTTTAAAAGCACCCTAATTAGACTCTATTTTTGGCTAGTTTAGTAGAATAACAAAAGTTTGCAGCTTAAGAGATGACTTCTGATTGTATCACGTCTTTTAAAGCTACCCTAATTAGACTCTATTTTGGCTAGTTTAGTAGAATAACAAAAATTTGCAGCTTAAGAGATGACTTCTTGATTGTATCACGTCTTTTTAAAGCTACCCTAATTAGACTCTATTTTGGCTAGTTTAGTAGAATAACAAAAGCTTTGCAGCTTAAGAGATGACTTCTGATTGTATCACGTCCTTTTAAAGCTACCCTAATTAGACTCTATTTTTGGCTAGTTTAGTAGAATAACAAAAAGCTTTGCAGCTTAAGAGATGACTTCTGATTGTATCACTTTTTTAAAGCTACCCTAATTAGACTCTATTTTTGCTAGTTTAGTAGAATAACAAAAACTTTTGCAGCTTAAGAGATGACTTCTGATTGTATCACGTCTTTTTAAAAGCTACCCTAATTAGACTCTATTTTTGGCTAGTTTAGTAGAATAACAAAAGCTTTGCAACAGAGATGACTTCTGATTGTATCACGTCTTTTTAAAGCTACCCTATTAGACTCTATTTTTTGCTAGTTTAGTAGAATAACAAAAGCTCAGCTTAAGAGATGACTTCTGATTGTATCACGTCTTTTAAAAGCTACCCTTTTATTTTTGGCTAGTTAGTAGAATAACAAATGCTTTTTAATGACTTCTAGTTGTATCACAAATTAATTAGACTCTATTTTTTGGCTAGTTTAGTAGAATAACAAAAAGCTTTGCAGCAAGAGATGACTTCTGATTGTATCACGTCTTTTTAAATTAGACTCTGTTTTTGGCTAGTTTAGTAGAATAAGCAAATACTAATTATATCCACGAACTCTATTTTTGGCTAATTTTTGCAGTAGAATAACAAAAGCTACCCTTATTAAACTCTATTTTTGCTTTTGCAAAAGCTTTAAGAGATGACTTCTGATTGTATCACGTCTTTTTAAAGCTACCCTAATTAGACTCTATTTTTGGCTAGTTTAGAATAACAAAAGTTTTGCAAAGATGACTTCTTTGAATCACGTCAAAGCTTTAGAGAGTAGAATAACAAAAGATTTGACTGACTCTGATTGTATCACGTCTTTTTAAAAGCTACCCTAATTAGACTCTATTTTTTGGCTAGTTTAGTTGAATAACAAAAGTTTTGGTAGCTTAAGAGATGACTTCTGATTGTATCACGACTACCCTAATTAGACTCTATTTTGGCTATTTAGTAGAATAACAAAAGCTTTTAAAGAGATGACTTCTGATTGTATTACGTCTTTTAAAGCTACCCTAATTAGACTATTTTTTGGCTAGTTTAGTAGAATAACAAAAAGCTTTGCAGCTTAAGAGATGACTTCTGATTGTATCACGTCTTTTTTAAAGCTACCCTAATTAGACTCTATTTTTTGCTAGTTTTAGTAGAATAACAAAAGCTTGCAGCTTAAGAGATGACTTCTTTGATTGTATCATTGCCTCTTTTTAAAGCTACCCTAATTAGACTCTATTTTTGGCTAGTTTAGTAGAATAACAAAAAGCTTTGCAGCTTAAGAGATGACTTCTGGATTGTATCACGACTCTTTTTAAAGCTACCCAAATTAGACTCTATTTTGGCTGGTTTAGTAGAATAACAAAAGCTTTTTGCAGCAAGAGATGACTTCTGATTGTATCACGTCTTTTTAAAGCTACCTAATTAGACTCTATTTTTTGGTAGAATAACAAAGTTTGCAGCACGTCTTTTTAAGCTAAAATTAGACTTATTTTTGCAGTTTAGTAGAATAACAAATACTTGCAAGAAGAGATGACTTCTGATTGTATCACCTCTTTTAAAAGCTTAGCCTAATTAGACTCTGTTTAGTTTAGCTGATTATCCACAAAAAACTACCTAATTAGTTTTTGGCTAGTTTAGAGAATAACAAAAGATTTGCAGCTTAAGAGATGACTTCTGATTGTATCACGTCTTTTTAAAGCTACCCTAATTAGACACTATTTTTGGCTAGTTTAGTAGAATAACAAAAATACTTTGCAGCTTAAGAGATGACTTCTGATTGTATCACCTCTTTTTAAAAAGCTACCCTAATTAGACTCTATTTTGGCTAGTTTATTGTAGAATAAAGCAAAAACTCTATTTTTGGCTTTTGTTGAATAACAGCTTTGCAGCAAGAGATGACTTCTGATTGTATCACCTCTTTTTTCTGAAAGCTACCCTAATTAGACTCTATTTTTGGCTAGTTTAGAGAATAACAAAATTTGCAGTCTTTTTTAAGAGATGACTTCTGATTGTATCAAAAACTTTGCTTTTAAAGCTACCCTAATTAGACTGGCTAGTTTAGTAGAATAAACAAAATACTTTGCTTAAGAGATGACTTCCTGATTGTATCACGGTTTTAAAGCTAATTAAGAAAAATATTTTTGGCTAGTTTAGTAGAATAACAAAAGTTTTGCAGCTTAAGAGATGACTTCTGATTGTATCACGTCTTTTTAAAGCTACCCTAATTAGACTTATTTTTGGCTGGTTTAGTAGAATAACAAAAGCTTGGCTAGTTTAGATTGAATAAAGCTACAAAAGACTTATTTTTGGCTAGCAGTAGAATATTCAAAAAGCTTTAGAAAGAGATGACTTCTGATTGTATCACGTCTTTTAAAGCTACCCTAATTAGACTCTATTTTTTTTTAAGGCTAGTTTAGTAGAATAACAAAAGCTTTGCAGCTTAAGATGACTTCTGATTGTATCCCGTCTTTTTAAAGTTACCCCAATTAGACTCTATTTTTGGCTAGTTTAGTAGAATAACAAAAAGCTTTGCAGCTTCCAAGGTGAGACTTCTGATTTTAGTATCACCTCTTTTAAAGCTACCCTAATTTAGACCTCTAACTTTTTGGCTAGTTTAGTAGAATAACAAAAGCTTTGATTGTATCACGCTTTTTAAGAGATGACTTTTGATTGTATCACAGTCTTTTAAAGTCTTTTACCGTCTTTTAATTAGACTCTATTTTTGGCTAGTTTAGTAGAATAACAAAAGCTTTGCAGCAAGAGATGACTTCTGATTGTATCACGTCTTTTTAAAGCTACCCCAATTAGACTCTCTTTTGATTTAGTAGAATAACAAAAAGTCTTGACTTTTGTATCACGTCTTTTTACCCTATTAGACTCTATTTTTTGGCTAGTTTAGTAGAATAACAAAAAGCATTGACACAATTGTATCAAAAACTAAAATTAGAGATGAAAAGCTTTTGCTGATTGTATCACGTCTTTTAAAGCTACCCCAATTAGACTCTATTTTTTGGCTAGTTTAGTAGAATAAAGAAAAGCTTTGCAACAAGAGATGACTTCAGATTGTATCCACGTCTTTTTAAAGCTACCCTAATTAGACTCTATTTTTGGCTAGTTTAGTAGAATAAGAAATTACACTCTATTGCAGCTAGTTTATTAAGTCTGCTTTAGAGATGACTTCTGATTGTATAACGTTTTTTTAAAGCTACCCCTAATTGGACTCTATTTTTTGGTTTGGTTTAGTTGAATAACAAAATCTTTTAAAAGCTTAAGAGATGACTTCTGATTGTATCAAAGCGTCTTTTTAAAGCTACCTAATTACACTCTATTTTTAGCTAGTTTAGTAGAATAACAAAATACTTTGCAGTAAGAGATGACTTCTGATTGTTTCACGTCTTTTAAAAGCTACCTAATTAGACTCTAGTTTAGTAGAATTGAACTCTTTTAGTAGGAATTAAGAGAATGAACAAAAGCTACCCTAATGCATTTTTTGGCTAGGTTAGTAGAATAACAAAAGCTTTTGCAACAGAGATGACTTCTGATTGTATCACCTCTTTTAAAGCTACCTAATTAGACTCTATTTTTGGCTAGTTTGGTAGAATAACAAAAGATTTGATTAACAACAAGAGAATTTGACTTCTGATTGTATCACCTCTTTTTAAAAGCTACCCTAATTAGACTCTATATTTTTGCTAGTTTAGTAGAATAAAAAGCTAAAATGCTTTGCAGCTTTGCTGCTTAAGAGATGACTTCTGATTGTATCTACGTCTTTTAAAAGCTACCCTAATTAGACTCTATTTTTGGGTTTAGTAGAATTTAGTTAAGAGATAACTTCGATTGTATCACGTCTTTTAAAGCTACCCTAATTAGACTCTATTTTTTGCTTTTAGTAGAATAAAAGAAAAATTGTATCGCTTTTTAAAGCAGTAAGAGATGACTTCTGATTGTAACAAAAAGCTCACGTCTTTTTAAGCTTTTACCTAATTAGACTCTATTTTTTGGCTAGTTTAGTAGAATAACAAAAAGCTTTGCAACTTAAGAGATGACTTCTGATTGTATCACGTCTTTTTAAAGCTCCCTAATTAGACTCTATTTTGGCTAATTTAGTAGAATAACAAAAAGCTTTTAAGGGGGAGATGACTTCTGATTGTATCTTAAGAGATGACTCTGATTGTATCACCTCTTTTTAAAGCCCTAATTAGACTCTATTTTGGCTAGTTTAGTAGAATAACAAAGCTTTGCAGCTTAAGAGATGATCACGTCTTTTTAAAAGCTTGTATCATTTTTGAGAATCTTTTAAAGCTTTGCACCCTAATTAGAAAAGCTCTATTTTTGGCTAGTTTAGTAGAATAACAAAAGATTTGCAACTTAGCTTTGTATCACGAGATGACTTCTGATTGTATCACGTCTTTTAAAGCTACCCTAATTAGACTCTATTTTTGGCTAGTTTAGTAGAATAACAAAACTTTGCTTTGCAGCTTAAGAGATGACTTTGCAACAGAATGATTGTATCGTCTTTTTAAAGCTACCCTAATTAGACTCTATTTTTTGGCTTGTTTAGTAGAATAACAAAGCTTTGCAGCTTAAGAGATGACTTCTGATTGCATCACCTCTTTTAAAGTCACCTAATTAGACTCTATTTTGGCTAGTTTTAGTAGAATAACAAAAAGTTTGCAGCTTAAGAGATGACTTCTGATTGTATCACGTCTTTTTAAAGCTACCCTAATTAGACTCTATTTTTGGCTAGTTTAGTAGAATAAGAAAATACCCTTTGCTCTATTTTTTGGCTAAGAGATAACTTCTGATTGTATCAATTCTTTTAAAGCTACCCTAATTAGACTCTATTTTTGGCTAGTTTAGTAGAATAACAAAAGTTTTGCAGCTTAAGAGATGACTTCTGATTGTATCACGTCTTTTTAAAGCTACCCTAATTAGACTCTATTTTTTGGCTAGTTTAGTAGAATAACAAAAACAGCTTTGTATCACGTCTTTTTAAGAGATGACTTCAAAGCTTTTGATTGTATCACCTCTTTTAAAGCTACCCTAATTAGACTCTCTATTTTTGGCTAGTTATAGAATAACAAAAACTTTGCAGCTAAGAGATGACTGATTGTATCACGTTCTTTTTAAAGCTACCTAATTAGACTCTATTTTGGCTAGTTTAGTAGAATAACAAAAGCTTTGCAAGCAAGAGATGACTTCTGATTGTATCACGTCTTTTTAAAGCTACCCTAATTAGACTCTATTTTTGGCTAGTTTTGTAGAATAACAAAAGCTTTGCAGCTTAAAGAGATGACTTCTGATTGTATCACCTCTTTTAAAGCAAAGCTACCCTAATATCAGACTCTCTATTTTTGGCTAGTTTAGTAGAATAACAAAATACTTTGCAACAAGAGATGAATCACCTGGATTGTACTCTATTTTGGCTTTTAAAGCCAACAGAATGACTTCTAATTAGACCCTAATTAGACTCTATTTTGGCTAGTTTAGTAGAATAAGAAAATAATTTGCTGCTTAAAGATGACCTGATTGTATCACCTTTTAAAAAATTCTAATTACAACTCTATTTTTGGCTAGTTTAGTAGAATAATAAAAAAGCTTTGCAGCAAGAGATGACTTCTGATTGTATCACATCTTTTTAAAGCTACCCTAATTAGACTCTATTTTTGGCTAGTTTAGTAGAATAACAAAAGATTTGCAGCTTAAGATGACTTCTGATTGTATCACCTCTTTTTTAAAGCTACCTAATTAGACTCTATTTTTGGCTAGTTTAGTAGAATAACAAAAGCTTTGCAGCTTAAGAGATGACTTCTGATTGTATCAATTCTTTTAAAGCTACCCTAATTAGACTCTATTTTTGGCTTGTTTAGTAGAATAACAAAGAATAACAAAAGATGACTTCTGATTGTATCACCTCTTTTTAAAGCTACCCTAACAAAGCTTTGCAGCTTAAGAGATGACTTCTGATTGTATCACGTCTTTTAAAGCTACCCCTAATTAGACTCTATTTTGGCTAGTTTAGTAGAATAACAAAAGCTTTGCAGCTTAAGAGATGACTTCTGATTGTATCACCTCTTTTAAAGCTACCCTAATTAGACTCTATTTTGGCTAGTTTAGTAGAATAACAAAAAGCTTTGCAGCTTAAGAGATGACTTCTGATTGTATCACGCCTTTAAAGCTACCTAATTAGACTCTATTTTTGGCTAGTTTAGTAGAATAACAAAAAGCTTTGCAGCTTAAGAGATGACTCTATTTTTGGCTGATTGTATCACTTAAGTCTTTTTAAAAGCTACCCTAATTAGACTCTATTTTTTTGGCTAGTTTAGTTTAGTAGAATAACAAAAAATTTTTTGCTTTTTAGCAGCTTAAGAGATGACTTCTGATTGTATCACGTCTTTTAAAGCTACCTAATTAGACTCTATTTTTGGCTTAGTTTAAACAAAATAACAAAAGATGACTTTTGTATCAACAGAATGGGACTTATTTTGATTAGTTTAGTAGAATAACAAAGCTCTTTTTGTATCAGTTCTTTTACCTAATTAGACTCTATTTTGGCTAGTTTAGTAGAATAACAAAAAGATTTGCAGCTTAAAGAGATGACTTCTGATTGTATCACGACTTTTAAAGCTACCCCAATTAGACTCTATTTTGGCTAGATTAGTAGAATAACAAAAGCTTTGCAGCAAGATGACTTCTGATTGTATCACGTCTTTTTAAAGCCACCCCACTTAGACTCTTATTTTTGGCTAGTTTAGTAGAATAAATAAAACTTTTGCAGCAAGAGATGACTTCTGATTTTATCACGTCTTTTAAAGCTACCTAATTAGACACTATTTTTTTGGCTAGTTTAGTAGAATAAGAAAAGATTTGTTGCTTTTAAGAGATGACTTCTGATTGTATTGTATCGTTTTTGGCTTTTAAAATAAAAGCTAGCTTAAGAGATGACTTAATTAAACTCTATTTTTTTTTGGCTGGTTTATAGAATAACAAAAGCTTTGCAGCTTAAGAGATGACTTCTGATTGTCACACGTTTTTTAAAGCTACCCCTAATTAGAATCTATTTTTGGCTAGTTTAGTAGAATAAGAAAATACATTGCAGCTTAGAGATGACTTCTGATTGTATCACCTCTTTTAAAGCCACCCTAATTAGACTCTATTTTTGGCTTGTTTAGTAGAATAACAAAAGCTTTGCAGCTTAAGAGATGACTTCTGATTGTATCACATCTTTTTAATTTGGCTAGTTTACCTAATTAGACACGTTTTTTTGTTGTACTAGACTTTTTAGGCTAGTTTAGTAGAATAACAAAAGCTTTGCAGCTAAGAGGATGACTTCTGATTGTATTCGTCTTTTAAAGCTACCCAATTAGGACTCTATATTTGGCTAGTTTAGTAGAATAACAAAAGTTTTGCAGCTTAAGAGATGACTCCCTGATTGTATCACGTCTTTTAAAGCTACCCTAATTAGACTCCTATTTTTTGGCAGTTTAGTTAAGAGATGAATTGTATCAAAATACGTTGCTCTATTTTTGGCTAAGAGATTTGGCAGCTCATTTGATTGTATCACATCTTTTTAGCCACCCTAATTAGACCCTATTTTTGGCTAGTTTAGTAGAATAACAAAAGCTTTGCAGTTTAAGAGATGACTTCTGATTGTATCACTGTACTTTTAAAAGCTTCACCCACTAGACTCTATTTTGGCTTGTTTTAGTTGAATAACAAAAGCTTGCAGCTTAAGAGATGACTTCTGATTGTATCACGTCTTTTTAAAGCTACCCTAATAAGACTCTATTTTTTCAATAGTTTAGTAGAATAAGAAAAGCTTTGCTTAAGAGATAACTTTGATTGTATCAATTCTTTTAAAGCTACCCTAATTAGACTCTATTTTTGGCTAGTTTAGTAGAATAACAAAAAGCTTTGCAGCTTAAGAGATGACTTCTGATTGTATCACGTCTTTTAAAGCTACCTATTTTTGGCTAATTAACAAAAGACTGACTTCTGATTTTGGCTACCTTTAGTCTATTTTTGAATAACAATAACAAAAGCTTTGCAACAAGAGATGACTTCTGATTGTATCACGTCTTTTTTAAAGCTACCCTAATTAGACTCTATTTTTGGCTAGTTTAGTAGAATAACAAAATGACTTTGCAGCTTAATTAGATGACTTCTGATTGTATCACGTCTTTTTAAAGCTACCTAATTAGACTCTATTTTTGGCTAGTTTAGTAGAATAACAAAAAGCTTTGCAACAAGAGATGACTTCTGATTGTATCACGTCTTTTTTAAAGCTACCTAATTAGACTCTATTTTTGGCTAGTTTAGTAGAATAACAAAATACTTTGCAACAAGAGATGACTTCTGATTGTATCACGTCTTTTTAAAGCTACCCTAATTAGACTCTATTTTTGGCTAGTTTAGTAGAATAACAAAAAGCTTTTGCAACAAGAGATGACTTCTGATTGTATCACGTCTTTTAAAAGCTACCTAATTAGACTCTATTTTGGCTAGTTTAGTAGAATAACAAAAGCTTTTGCAGCAAGCAGAGATGACTTCTGATTGTATCACGTCTTTTTAAAGCTACCCTAATTAGACTCTATTTTTGGCTAGTTTAGTAGAATAACAAAAGCTTTGCAGCAAGAGATGACTTCTGATTGTATCACCTCTTTTAAAGTCTTTTAAAGTTACCCAAAAAAGCTTTGCAATTTCTGATTGACTCTTTTTTTAGACTCTATTTTTGCTAGTTTAGTAGAATAACAAAAGCTTTGCAGCTTAAGAGATGACTTCTGATTGTATCACGTCTTTTTAAAGCTACCTAATTAGACTCTATTTTTTTGGCTAGTTTAGTAGAATAACAAAAAGCTTTGCAGCTTAAGAGATGACTTCTGATTTTATCACCTCTTTTTTGTATCACGTCTTTTAAAGCTACCCTAATTAGACTCTATTTTTGGCTAGTTTAGTAGAATAACAAAAGCTTTGCAGCTTAAGAGATGACTTCTGATTGTATCACGTCTTTTTAAAGCTACCTTAATTAGACTCTATTTTTGGCTAGTTTAGTAGAATAACAAAAGCTTTGCAGCTTAAGAGATGACTTCTGATTGTATCACGTCTTTTGAAAGCTACCCTAATTAGACTCTATTTTTGGCTAGTTTAGTAGAATAACAAAAGCTTTGCAGCAGAGATGACTTCTGATTGTATCACGTCTTTTTAAAGCTACCCTAATTAGACTCTATTTTTGGCTAGTTTAGTTTGCAGAATAACAAAAGACTCTATTTTTGCTAGTTTAGTAGAATAACTTCTGCATTGAGATGACTTCTGATTGTCTTTTTAAAGCTACCCTAATTAGACTCTATTTTGGCTAGTTTAGTAGAATAACAAAAGCTTTGCAGCAAAGAGATGACTTCTGATTGTATCACGTCTTTTAAAGCTACCCTAATTACTCTATTTTTTGGCTATTTTGGCTTTGCAGTTTAGTTCTGAATAACAAAAGCTACCTTTGCAACAGTAGATGACTTCTTCTGATTGTATCACGTCTTTTTAAAGCTACCCTAATTAGACTCTATTTTTGGCTAGTTTAGTAGAATAACAAAAAGCTTTGCAGCTTAAGAGATGACTTCTGATTGTATCACGTTTTTAAAGCTACCTAATTAGACTCTATTTTTTGGCTAGTTTAGTAGAATAACAAAAGCTTTGCAACAAGAGATGACTTCTGATTGTATCACCTCTTTTTAAAGCTACCCTAATTAGACTCTATTTTTGGCTAGTTTAGTAGAATAACAAAAGCTTTGCAACAAGAGATGACTTCTGATTGTATCACGTCTTTTTAAAGCTACCCTAATTAGACTCTATTTTGGCTAGTTTAGTAGAATAACAAAAGCTTTGCAGCTTAAGAGATGACTTCTGATTGCATCTTATTTTTTAAAGCTATCCTAATTAGACTCTATTTTCAGCTGATTTAGTAGAATAAAAAAAGCTTTGCAGCTTAAGGGATGACTTCTGATTGTATCACCTTTTTAAAGCTACCCTAATTAGACTCTCTTTGGCTTTGTTTAGAATAACAAAAAGCTTTGCAACAGGAATGACTTCTGATTGTATCACGTCTTTTTAAAATTCCCTAATTAGACTCTATTTTGGCTAGTTTGGTAGAATAAGAAAAATACTTTGCAGCAAGAGATGACTTCTGATTGTATCAAATCTTTTTAAGCTACCCTAATTAGACTCTATTTTTGGCTAGTTTAGTAGAATAACAAAAACTTTGCAAAAGCAAGAGATGACTTCTGATTGTATCACGTCTTTTTAAACTACCATAATTAGACTCTATTTTGGCTAGTTTAGTAACAAAAAAGCTTTGCGGCAGAGAATGACTTCTGATTGTATCACCTTTTTAAAGCTACCCTAATTAGACTCTATTTTTGGCTAGTTTAATAGAATAACAAAAGCTTTGCAGCTTAAGAGATGACTTCTGATTGTATCACCCTTTTTTTAAGCTACCCTATTTTCTATTTTTGCTTGTTTGGTAGAATAACAAAAGCTTTGCAGCTTAGAGATGACTTCTGATTGTATCATCCTTTTTTACCCTAATTAGACTCCTAGTTTAGTAGAATCTAAAAAGTTTTTTTTTTTTGGCTAAGTGAGACTTTGGATTATCCGTCTTTAAAAACAAATTAGACTATTTTTGACTAGTTTAGATAACTTTGCCAGAATGACTTCTGTTGTATCACGTCTTTTAAAAGCTACCCTAATTAACTCTATTTTGGCTAGTTTAGTAGAATAACAAAAAAGCTTTGCAGCTTAAGAGATGACTTCTGATTGTATCATCTTTTTAAAACTACCTAATTAGACTCTATTTTTTAGCTAGTTTAGGTAGAATAACAAAGCTTTGCAGCTTAAGAGATGACTTCTAGTTGTATCCTCTTTTTAAATCACCTAATTGAACTCTATTTTGGCAGTTTAGTTGAATAACAAAAGCTTTGCAGCTACAGAGATTGACTTGTGATTGTATCACTTCTTTTAAGCTACCTAATTAGACTCTATTTTCCTTCTGGTTTAGTAGAATAACAAAAGTTTTGCAGCTTAAGTGATGACTTCTGTTGTATCCACGTCTTTTAAGCTACCTAATTAGACTCTATTTTTGCTAGTTTAGTAGAATAACAAAGCTTTGCAACAAGAGCTGACTTTCTGATTGTATCACCTTTTTAAAGCTACCTAATTAGACTCTGTTTTATGCTAGTTTAGTAGAATAACAGCTTTGCAGCTTAGAAATGACTTCTGATTGTATCACGTCTTTTTTCAACTACCCTAATTGAACTCTATTTTTGGCTAGTTTAGTAGAATAACAAAAAGCTTTGCAACAGAGATGACTTCTGATTGTATCACCTTTTTTTTAAAAGCTATCCTAATTAGACTCTCTCTTTTAGGCTTGTTTAGTAGAATAACAAAAGCTTTGCAGCTTAAAGAGATGACTTCTGATTGTATCTCTCTTTTTAAAGCTACCTAATTAGACTCTATTTTTGGCTAGTTTAAATGGAAATAAGAAAAGCTTTGCTGTAGAGATGACTTCTGATTGTATCCTTTTAAAGCTACCCTAATTAGACTCTATTTTTTGGCTAATTAGACTCTCTTTTTTAGAGATGACTTCAGTTATTATCGTCTTTTAAGACCTAATTAAAAACTTTGCAGCTTTGAGATGACTTCTGATTGTATCACCTCTTTTTCAAGCTACCATAATTGACTCTATTTTTGGCTGGTTTAGTAGAATAACAAAATACTTTTGCTGCTTAGAATGACTTCTGATTGTATCACCTCTTTTTAAAGCTACCCTAATTACACTCTATTTTTATTAGTTTAGTAGAATAACAAAAGCTTTGCAGCTTAAGAGATGACTTCATTGTATCACGTCTTTTTAAAACCCTAGTAATTAGACTTTTTGGCTATGTTAGTAGAATAACAAAAGCTTTGCAGCTTAGAGATGACTTCCTGATTGTATCACGTCTTTTCAAAGCTACCTAATTAGACTCTATTTTATGTGCTAGTTTAGTAGAATAACAAAAAGCTTTGCAACAGAGATGACTTCTGATTGTATCACGTCTTTTTAAAGCTACCTAATTAGACTCTATTTTTGGCCTAGTTTAGTAGAATAACAAAAGCTGCAACAGAGATGACTTCTGATTGTATCACGTCTTTTTAAAACTACCCTAATTAGACTCTATTTTTGGTAGTTTAGTAGAATAACAAAAGTTTTTGCAGCTTCAGAGATGACTTCTGATTGTTATCTCGTCTTTTTAAAAGCTACCCTAATTAGACTCTATTTTCGGCTGGTTTGGTAAGTAACAAAAGTTTGCAGCTTAAGTGATGACTTCTGATTGTATCCCGTCTTTTTAAAAGCTACCATAATTGACTATTTTGGCTAGTTTAGTAGAATAACAAAGCTTTGCAACAGGAATGACTTCTGATTGTATCACGTCTTTTTTTAAGCTACCTAATTAGACTCTATTTTTTTTGGCTAGTTTAGTAGAATAAAAAGCTTTGCAGCTTAAGGAATGACTTCTGATTGTATCACGTCTTTTTAAAAGCTGCCCAATTAGACTCTATTTTTGGCTAGTTGTTAGAATAACAAAAGATTTTGCAACAAGAGATGACTTCTGATTGTATCACGTCTTTTTTAAATCTACCCTAATTAGACTCTATTTTTGGCTAGTTTAGTTTAGAATAACAAAAACTTTGCAACAAGAATGACTTTGTGATTGTATGCGTCTTTTCAAGCTACCCTAATTAGACTCTATTTTCCTTTAGTTTAGTAGAATAACAAAAGCTTTGCAGATTAAGGGATCTTCACTTCTGATTGTATCCACCTCTTTTTGCTAGTTTGGTAGAATAAGAAAAACCCTAATTAAGACTCTATTTTCACCTCTTTTAAGCTAGTTAATGGAATAACAAAAAGCTTTGCAGCTTAAGAAATGACTTCTGATTGTCACCTCTTTTAAAAGCTACCTAATTAGACTCTATTTTTGTCTAGTTTAGTAGAGATAACAAAATCTTTGCAACAAGAGATGACTTCTGATTGTATCCACGTCTTTTAAAAGCTACCCTAATTAGACTCTATTTTTGTTTGGTAGAATAACAAAAAGCTTTGCAACAGAGATGACTTCAGTTGTATCACGTCTTTTTAAGCTACCTAATTAGACTCTATTTTTCTATTTAGAATAACAAAGCTTTGCAGCTTAGGATGACTTCTGATAAGAAAATACCTTTAGCTATTTTTCGTTGTTTAGTAAATAACCAGAGATGACTTCTGGTTATCACGTCTTTTTAAACTACCTAATTAGACTCTGTTTTTGGCTGGTTGGTAGAATGTAAAAGTTTTGCAACAAGAGATGACTTCTGATTGTATCACGTCTTTTTAAAGCTACCCCCATTAGACTATTTTTTGGCTAGTTTGGTAGAATAACAAAAGCTTTGCAGCTTAAAGATGACTTCTGATTGTATCACGTCTTTTAAAAGCTACCTAATTAGACTCTATTTGCAGCTAGTTTAGTAGAATAACAAAAGCTTTGCAAACAGAGATGACTTCTGGTTGTATCACCTCTTTTAAGCTACCTAATTAGACTCTATTTTTGGCTAGTTTAGTTAGACTAACAAAAGTTTTTGCTTAAGATGACTTCTGATTGTATCACGTCTTTTTAAGCTACCGTAATTAGACTCTTTTTTCGCTAGTTTAGTAGAATAACAAAAAGCTTTGAGATTAAGAGATGACTTCTGATTGTATCACGTCTTTTAAAGCTACACTAATTAGACTCTATTTTTTGCTAGTTTAGTAGAATAAGAAAATACTTTGCTGTAAGAGATGACTTCTGATTGTATCACGTCTTTTAAAGCTACCCTAATTAGACTCTTTTTTGGCTAGTTTAGTAGAATAACAAAAGCTTTGCAAAAGCAAGAAATGACTTCTGATTGTATCACCTCTTTTAAAGCTACCCTAATTAGACTCTATTTTGTCTAGTTTAGTAGAATAACAAAATCTTTGCTTTTGACTTCTGATTGTATCACCTCTTTTTAAAGCTACCCTAATTAGACTCTATTTTTTGCTAGTTTAGTGAATAACAAAAGTTTTGCAACAGAGATGACTTTGATTGTATCTCGTCTTTTTAAAGCTACCCTCTAATTTGGCTAATTTAGAGAATCTATTTTCAGCTAGTTTAGTAGAGCTATAACAAAAGCTTTTGCAGCTTTGCAAGAGATGACTTCCTGATTGTATCAACTTTTTTTAAAGCTACCCTAATTAGACTCTATTTTTGGCTAGTTTAGTAGAATAACAAAAAGCTTTGCAGCTAAAGAGATGACTTCTGATTGTATCACCTCTTTTAAAGCTACCTAATTAGACTCTATTTTTGGCTAGTTTAGTAGAATAAAATACTTTGCAACAAGAGATGACTTCTGATTGTATCACGTCTTTTCAAGCTACCCTCTATTTTGGCTAGTTAGACTCTAAAGCTTTTGACTTGATTGCCTTTTTAAACTGTTTAGTAGAATAACAAAAAAGCTTTGCAACAAGAGATGACTTCTGATTGTATCACGTCTTTTTTAAAATACCCTAATTAGACTCTATTTTTTGGCTAGTTTAGTAGAATAACAAAATAATTTGCAGCTAAGAGATGACTTCTAGTTGTATCACCTCTTTTTTAAAGCTACCATAATTAGACTCTATTTTTGGCTAGTTTAGTAGAATAACAAAAAGCTTTGCAGCAAGAGATGACTTCTGATTGTATCCCCTCTTTTAAAGCTACCTAATTAGACTCTATTTTGGCTAGTTTAATAGAATAACAAAAGCTTTGCAGCAAGAGATGACTTCTGATTGTATCACCTCTTTTAAAGCTACCTAATTAGACTCTATTTTGGCTAGTTTAGTAGAATAACAAAAAGCTTTGCAACAGAATGACTTCTGATTGTATCACGTCTTTTTAAAGCTACCTAATTAGACTCTATTTTGGCTAGTTTTAGTAGAATAACAAAAAAAGCTTTGCAGCTTAGAGATGACTTCTGATTGTATCACCTCTTTTAAAGCTACCCTAATTAGACTCTAATTTGGCTCAGTTTAGTATAACACTTTGCAACAATAGATGACTTCCTGATTGTATCACGTTTTTTTAAAGCTACCTAATTAGACTCTATTTTTGGCTAGTTTAGTAGAATAACAAAAAGCTTTGCAACTTCAGAGATGACTTCTGATTGTATCTTGCTTTTAAAGCTACCCTAATTAGACTCTATTTTTGGCTAGTTTAAGAATAACAAAGTTTTGCGTAAGTGATGACTTCTGATTGTATCACGTTTTTAAAGCTTGTTTAGTATTTTTGGCTAGTTTAGTAGAATAACAAAGCTTTGCAGCAGAGATGACTTCTTATTGTCACGTCTTTTAAAAGCTACCCTAATTAGACTCTATTTTTGGCTAGTTTAGTAGAATAACAAAGTTTTGCAACCAGAGATGACTTCTGATTGTATCACGTCTTTTTAGCTACCTAATTAGACTCTTTTGGCTAGTTTAGTAGAATAACAAAAGCTTTGCAGCAAGATGACTTCTGATTGTATCACCTCTTTTAAAGCTACCTAATTAGACTCTATTTTTGGCTTGTTTGGTAAAATAACAAAAAGCTTTGCAGCTTAAAGAGATGACTTCTGATTGTATCACGTCTTTTAAATCTACTAATTAGACTCTATTTTTGGCAGTTTAGTTAGAATAACAAAATAATTTGCTGTAGAGATAACTTGTGATTGTATCACCTCTTTTTTAAAAGCTACCCTAATTAGACTCTATTTTCGCTAGTTTAGTAGAATAACAAAAGCTTTGCACAGAGATGACTTCTGATTGTATCACGTCTTTTTAAAAGCTACCCTAATTAGACTCTATTTTTTGCTAGTTTAGTAGAATAACAAAATACATTTGCAGCAGAGCTGACTTCTGATTGTATCCTCTTTTAAAAAACTACCTAATTAGACTCTATTTTTTGCTAGTTTAGTAGAATAACAAAAAGCTTTGCAACAAGGATGACTTCTGATTGTATCACGTCTTTTTAAAGCTACCCTAATTAGACTCTATTTTTGGCTTGTTTGGTAGAATAACAAAATCTTTGCAGCTTTAGAGATGACTTCCGATTGTATCACCTCTTTTAAAAGCTACCTAATTAGACTCTATTTTTGTCTAGTTTAGTAGAATAACAAAAGCTGCAGCTTAGAGATGACTTCTGATTGTATCACGTCTTTTTAAAGCTACCCTAATTAGACTCTATTTTGGCTAGTTTAATAGAATAAGAAAATACTTTGCTGTAGAAGTGATGATTTCTGATTGTATCAACTTTTTAAAGCTACCTAATTAGACTCTCATTTTAACATTTGGTAGAATAACAAAAAGCTTTGCAACTTAGAGAGATGACTTCTGATTGTATCACCTCTTTTAAAGCTACCCTAATTAGACTCTATTTTGGCTAGTTTAGTAGAATAACAAAATACTTTGCAGCTTAAGAGATGACTTCTTATTGTATCACGTCTTTTTAAAGCTACCTAATTAGACTCTATTTTGGCTAGTTTAGTAGAATAACAAAGCTTTGCAGCAAGAGATGACTACAGTTATCACCCCTCTTTTTTAAGCTACCTAATTAGACTCTATTTTTGGCTAGTTTAGTAGAATAACAAAAGCTTTGCAACAGAGATGACTTCTGATTGTGTCACGCCTTTTTAAACTACCCTAATTAAACTCTATTTTGGCTAGTTTAGTAGGAACAGGAGATGACTTCTGATTGTATCACCTCTTTTTAAATCTACCCTAATTAGACTCTATTTTGGCTTGTTGGTAGAATAACAAAAAAGTTGCAGCAAGATGACTTCTGATTGTATCCGTCTTTTTTAAAGCTACCTAATTAGACTCTATTTTTGGCTTTAGTTTAATAAGAAAATAATTTGCAACAGAGATGACTGATTGTATCCACGACTTTTAAAGCTACCCTAATTAGACTCTATTTTTGGCTAGTTTAGTAGAATAACAAAAGCTTTACAGCTTAAGAGATGACTTCTGATTATCACGTCTTTTTAAAGCTACCCTAATTAGACTCTATTTTGGCTAGTTTAGTAGAATAAAAAAGCTTTGCAACAAGAGATGACTTCTGTTGTATCACCTCTTTTTAAAGCTACCTAATTAGACTCTATTTTGGCTAGTTTAGTAGAATAACCAAAAAAGATTTGCAGCAAGAGATGACTTCTGATTGTATCACGTCTTTTAAAAGCTACCTAATTAGACTCTATTTTGGCGGTTTAGTAGAATAAAAAGATTTGCAGCTAAGAGATGAACAAAAGCTTTAATTAGACTCTCTATTTTGGCTAGTTTAGTAGAATAACAAAGCTTTGCATGACTTCTGATTGTATCACGTCTTTTAAAAGCTACCTAATTAGACTCTATTTTTTGCTAGTTTAGTAGAATAAAAATACATTGCAGCTTCTGAATGACTTCTGATTGTATCACCTCTTTTAAAAGCTACCTAATTAGACTCTATTTTTGGCTAGTTTAGTAGAATAACAAAATCTTTGCAACAGAGATGACTTCTGATTGTATCTTCTACCCTGACTCTATTTTTGGCTAGTTTGGTAGAATAACAAAATGCTGCTTCTTAAGAATGACTTTTTAAAAGCTACCCCTAATTAGACTCTATTTTTTGCTAGTTTAGTAGAATAACAAAAGCTTTGCAGCTTAAGAGATGACTTCTGATTGTATCACGTCTTTTTAAGCTACCTCTATTTTTGGCTAGTTTAGTAGAATAACCTATTTTATTGTATCACGTTTTTAAAAGTTTAGTCTCATTTGGCTAACAAAACAAAGCTTTGCAACAAGAGATGACTTCTGATTGTATCACCTCTTTTAAAGCTACCTAATTAGACTCTATTTTTGGCTAGTTTAGTAGAATAACAAAATCTTTGCAACTACCATAGAGATGACTTCTGATTGTATCACGTCTTTTAAAACTACCCTAATTAGACTCTTTTTAGGCTGGTTTAGTAGAATAACAAAAGCTTTGCAGCTTAAAGATGACCTGATTGTATCACCCCTCTTTTTAAAGCTACCCTAATTAGACTCTATTTTGGCTAGTTTAGTAGAATCTATTTGCAGCAAAGCATGACTTCCTGATTGTATCCGTCTTTTAAAGCTACCTAATTAGACTCTATTTTTGGCTAGTTTAGTAGATTAACAAAGCTTTGCAACAAGAGATGACTTCTGATTGTATCCTCTTTTAAAGCTACCTAATTAGACTCTATTTTTGGCTAGTTTGGTAGAATAACAAAAGCTTTGCAGCAGAGATGACTTCTGATTGTATCACGTCTTTTTAAAGCTACCTAATTAAGCTCTATTTTTGGCTAGTTTAGTAGAATAACAAAACTTTGCAGCTTAGAGATGACTTCTGATTGTATCACGTCTTTTAAAGCTACCCTAATTAGACTCTATTTTTGGCTAGTTTAGTAGAATAACAAAAAGCTTTGCAGCAAAGATGACTTCTGATTATCACCTCTTTTTAAAGCTACCCTAGTTAGACTCTATTTTTGCTAGTTTAGTAGAATAACAAAAGCTTTGCAAAGAGATGACTTCTGATTGTATCACGTCTTTTAAAGCTACCCTAATTAGACTCTATTTTGGCTAGTTTAGTAGAATAACAAAAAGCTTTGCAGCAAAGATGACTTCTGATTGTATCACGTCTTTTTAAAGCTACCTAATTAGACTCTATTTTGGCTAGTTTAGTAGAATAACAAAAAGCTTTGCAACAGAGATGACTTCTGATTGTATCACCTCTTTTAAAAAAGCTTTGCAGCGTCTTTTTAAAGTCTACCCTAATTAGACTCTATTTTGGCTAGTTTAGTAGAATAACAAAAGCTTTGCAGCTTAGAGATGACTTCTGATTGTATCACCTCTTTTTTTAAAGCTACCCTAATTAGACTCTTTTTGGCTAGTTTAGTAGAATAACAAAAGCTTTGCAACAAGAGATGACTTCTGATTGTATCACCTCTTTTTAAAGCTACCTAATTAGACTCTATTTTGGCTAGTTTAGTTGAATAACAAAATTTGCAACAAGAGATGACTTCTGATTGTATCACTTTTTAAAGCTACCTAATTAGACTCTATTTTTCGCTGGTTTAGTAGAATAACAAAAGCTTTGCAACAGAGATGACTTTTTCACGTCTTTTAAAGCTACCTAATTAGACTCTATTTTTGGCTAGTTTAGTAGAATAACAAAAGCTTTGCAGCTTAAGAGATGACTTCTGATTGTATCACCTCTTTTAAAGCTACCTAATTAGACTCTATTTTTTTTGGCTAGTTTGGTAGAATAACAAAACTTTGCAACAGAGATGACTTCTGATTGTATCCACGTCTTTTTAAAAAGCTACCCTAATTAGACTCTATTTTGGATAGTTTAGTAGAATAACAAAAATACTTTGCTGTGAGATGACTTCCTATTTTGATTGTATCCTCTTTTTAAATCTACCCTAATTAGACTCTATTTTTGGCTAGTTTAGTAGAATAACAAAAGCTTTGCAGCTTAAAGATGACTTCTGATTGTATCTCGTCTTTTTTGGCTAAAAGCTACCTAATTAGACTCTATTTTTGGCTAGTTTAATTAGAATAACAAAAGCTTTGCAACAGAGATGACTTCTGATTGTATCACCTTTTTTAAAAGCTACCTAATTAGACTCTATTTTTGGCTAGTTTAGTAGAATAACAAAAGCTTTGCAACAAGAGATGACTTCTGATTGTATCACGTCTTTTTTAAAGCTACCTAATTAGACTCTATTTTTGGCTAGTTTAGTAGAATAAAAAAGCTTTGCAGCAAGAGATGACTTCTGATTGTCACGTCTTTTTAAAGCCTAATTAATTATTTTGACTCTATTTTGACTTCTGATTGTAGAATAACAAATTAGTTTGCAAAAGTAAAGATGACTACAACTCTTTTAAAAGCTAATAATTAGACTCTATTTTGGCTAGTTTAGTAGAATAACAAAAGTTTGCAACAAGATGACTTCTGATTGTATCACCTCTTTTAGTAAATGACAAAAGCTACCTAATTAAACTCTATTTTGGATAGTTTAGTTGAATAACAAAAAGTTTGCAGCAGAGATGACTTCTGATTGTATCACGTCTTTTTAAAGCTACCTAATTAGACTCTATTTTTGGCTAGTTTAGTAGAATAACAAAAAAGCTTTGCAACAGAGATGACTTCTGATTGTATCACGTCTTTTAAAAGCTACCCTAATTAGACTCTATTTTGGCTAGTTTAGTAGAATAACAAAAGCTTTGCAACAGAGATGACTTCTGATTGTATCACGTCTTTTTAAAGCTACCCTAATTAGACTCTATTTTGGCTAGTTTAGTAGAATAACCAAATCTTTGCAACAAAGTGACTTCTGATTGTATCACGTCTTTTTAAAGCTACCCTAATTAGACTCTATTTTTTGGCTAGTTTAGTAGAATAACAAAAGCTTTGCAACAAAGATGACTTCTGATTGTATCACGTCTTTTAAAGCTACCCTAATTAGACTCTATTTTTGGCTAGTTTAGTAGAATAACAAAAAAAGCTTTGCAGCAACAGAGATGACTTCTGATTGTATCACGTTTTTAAAGCTACCTAATTAGACTCTATTTTGGCTAGTTTGGTAGAATAACAAAAGCTTTGCAACAGAAGATGACTTCTGATTGTATCACCTTTTTTAAAGCTACCCTAATTAGACTCTATTTTTGGCTAGTTTAGTAGAATAACAAAAAGCTTTGCAACAGAGATGACTTCTGATTGTATCACCTCTTTTTAAAAGCTACCTAATTAGACTCTATTTTTGGCTAGTTTAGTAGAATAACAAAACTTTGCAACAGAGATGACTTCTGATTGTATCACGTCTTTTTAAAGCTACCCTAATTAGACTCTATTTTTGGCTAGTTTAGTAGAATAACAAAAGCTTTGCAGCAAGAGATGACTTCTGATTGTATCACGTCTTTTTTAAAGCTACCCTAATTAGACTCTATTTTCACGTCTTTTAAAGGCTATTTTGTTTAATAGAATAACAAAAAGCTTTGCAGCAGATGACTTCTGATTGTATCACGTCTTTTAAAAGCTACCTAATTAGACTCTCATTTTGGCTAGTTTAGTAGAATAACAAAAAGCTTGCAAAGAGATGACTTCTGATTGTAAAGCTCACCTAATTAGTCTATTTTTAAAGAATAACACCTTTGCTTAAACTCTATTTTTTTTAAAGCTACACTAATTAGACTCTATTTTGGTTAGTTTAGAATAACAAAAAAGCTTTGCAGCTTTAGAGATGACTTCTGATTGTATCACCTCTTTTTTAAAAAGCCCTAATTAGACTCTATTTTTGGCTAGTTTAGTAGAATAACAAAAGCTTTGCAGCAGAGATGACTTCTGATTGTATCACGTCTTTTTAAAAACTACCTAATTAGACTCTATTTTTGGCTAGTTTAGTAGAATAACAAAAGCTTTGCAGCTTAGAGATGACTTCTGATTGTATCACGTCTTTTAAGCTACCTAATTAGACTCTATTTTTGGCTAGTTTAGTAGAATAACAAAAGCTTTGCAGCTTAGAATTGTTCTGATTGTATCGTCTTTTTAAAGCTACCCTAATTAGACTCTATTTTTGGCTAGTTTAGTAGAATAACAAAAGCTTTGCAGCAAGAGATGACTTCTGATTGTATCACGTCTTTTTAAAGCTACCCTAATTAGACTCTATTTTTTGCTAGTTTGGTAGAATAACAAAAAGCTTTGCAACAAGAGATGACTTCTGATTGTATCACGTCTTTTTAAAGCTACCTAATTAGACTCTATTTTGGCTAGTTTAGTAGAATAACAAAAAAGCTTTGCAGCAAGAGATGACTTCTGATTGTATCACGTCTTTTTAAAAAGCTACCTAATTAGACTCTATTTTTGGCTAGTTTAGTAGAATAACAAAAGCTTTGCAAAAGAGATGACTTCTGATTGTATCACGTCTTTTTAAAGCTACCCTAATTAGACTCTATTTTTGGCTAGTTTAGTAGAATAACAAAAGCTTTGCAGCTTAAGAGATGACTTCTGATTGTATCACGTCTTTTAAAGCTACCCTAATTAGACTCTATTTTTGGCTAGTTTAGTAGAATAACAAAAAGCTTTGCAGCAAGAGATGACTTCTGATTGTATCACCCTCTTTTTTAAAGTAGAATACCCTTTGCAATTGACTTCTGATTGTATCACGTCTTTTTTAAGCTACCTCTTATTTTTTGGCTAGTTTAGTTGAATAACAAAAGCTTTGCAGCTTAAGAGATGACTTCTGATTGTATCACGTCTTTTTAAAAGCTACCTAATTAGACTCTATTTTTTAGTAGTTTAGTAGAATAACAAAAGCTTTGCAGCTTAAGAGATGACTTCTGATTGTATCACGTCTTTTTAAAGCTACCTAATTAGACTCTATTTTTGGCTAGTTTAGTAGAATAACAAAACTTTGCATCACAAAAGCTATGACTTCTGATTGTATCACGTCTTTTTAAAGCTACCTAATTAGACTCTATTTTTGGCTAGTTTAGTAGAATAACAAAAAACTTTGCAACAAGAGATGACTTCTGATTGTATCACGTCTTTTAAAGCTACCTAATTAGACTCTATTTTTTGGCTAGTTTAGTAGAATAACAAAAGCTTTGCAGCTTAAGAGATGACTTCTGATTGTATCACGTCTTTTTAAAGCTACCCTAATTAGACTCTATTTTTTGCTAGTTTAGTAGAATAACAAAAGCTTTGCAGCTTAAGAGATGACTTCTGATTGTATCACGTCTTTTTAAAGCTACCCTAATTAGACTCTATTTTTAACAAAGCTAACAGTTTCTGATTAGAATAACAAAAGACTTTTTGCAAATAACAAAAAGCTTGCAGAGATGACTTCTGATTGTATCACGTCTTTTTAAAGCTACCTAATTAGACTCTATTTTGGCTAGTTTAGTAGAATAACAAAAGCTTTGCAACAAGAGATGACTTCTGATTGTATCACGTCTTTTTAAAAGCTACCTAATTAGACTCTATTTTGGCTAGTTTAGTAGAATAACAAAAGCTTTGCAGCAGAGATGACTTCTGATTGTATCACGTCTTTTAAAGCTACCCTAATTAGACTCTATTTTTGGCTAGTTTAGTAGAATAACAAAAAGCTTTGCAACAGAGATGACTTCTGATTGTATCACGTCTTTTAAAGCTACCCTAATTAGACTCTATTTTTGGCTAGTTTAGTAGAATAACAAAATCTTTTGCAACAGATGATTGACTTCTGACTTGTTTAGTAGAATAAAAAAAAAGCTTTGTCTTTTTCAAAAGCTACCTAATTAGACTCTATTTTTTAGCTAGTTTAGTAGAATAACAAAAAAGCTTTTAGCTCTATTTTTGGCTTGTTTAGTAGAATAACAAAAAAAGCTTTGATGACTTCTGATTGTATCACGTCTTTTTAAAGCTACCTAATTAGACTCTATTTTGGCTAGTTTAGTAGAATAACAAAATACTTTGCAGTAGAGATGACTTCTGATTGTATCACCTCTTTTAAAGCTACCCTAATTAGACTCTATTTTTTGGCTAGTTTAGTAGAATAACAAAAAAATTGCAACAAAGATGACTTCTGATTGTATCACCTCTTTTTTAAAGCTACCTAATTAGACTCTATTTTGGCTAGTTTAGTAGAATAACAAAATACTTTGCAACAAGATGACTTCTGATTGTATCACGTTTTTTAAAAAACCTAATTAGACTCTATTTTTGGCTAGTTTTAGTAGAATAACAAAAGCTTTGCAGCAGAGATGACTTCTGATTGTATCACGTCTTTTTAAAGCTACCCTAATTAGACTCTATTTTTGGCTAGTTTAGTAGAATAACAAAAGCTTTGCAACAGAGATGACTTCTGATTGTATCACGTCTTTTACCCTAATTAGACTCTATTTTTGGCTAGTTTTAGTAGAATAACAAAATACTTTGCATTGAGATGACTCTATTTTTTTAAAGGACTCTATTTTTGTTTAGTAGAATAACAAAAGCTTTGCAGCAAGAGATGACTTCTGATTGTATCCGTCTTTTTAAAGCTACCCTAATTAGACTCTATTTTTGGCTAGTTTAGTAGAATAACAAAAGCTTTGCAACAAGAGATGACTTCTGATTGTATCACGTCTTTTAAAGCTACCCTAATTAGACTCTATTTTGGCTAGTTTAGTAGAATAACAAAAGCTTTGCAGCTTAGAGATGACTTCTGATTGTATCACGTCTTTTTAAAGCTACCTAATTAGACTCTATTTTTGGCTAGTTTAGTAGAATAACAAAAACTTTGCAACAGAGATGACTTCTGATTGTATCACCTCTTTTTAAAGCTACCTAATTAGACTCTATTTTTGGCTAGTTTAGTAGAATAACAAAAATGCTTTGCAAAAGCTACCTAATTAGACTCTATTTTTGAGTTTATGAATAACTGATTGTATCATTGTATCCATCTTTTTTAAAGCTACCTAATTAGACTCTATTTTTTGCTAGTTTAGTAGAATAACAAAAGCTTTGCAACAGAGATGACTTCTGATTGTATCACCTCTTTTTAAAAGCTACCCTAATTAGACTCTATTTTGGCTAGTTTAGTAGAATAACAAAAAAGCTTTGCAACAAGAGATGACTTCTGATTGTATCACCTTTTTAAAGCTACCTAATTAGACTCTATTTTTTGCTAGTTTAGTAGAATAACAAAAGCTTTGCAACAGAGATGACTTCTGATTGTATCACCTCTTTTAAAGCTACCTAATTAGACTCTATTTTTGGCTAGTTTAGTAGAATAACAAAAAAGATGACTTTGCACCTCTTTTTAACCTAATTAGACTCTATTTTGATTTTGACTTCTGATTGTATCACGTCTTTTTAAAGCTACCCTAATTAGACTCTATTTTTGGCTAGTTTAGTAGAATAACAAAAAGCTTTGCAGCAAGAGATGACTTCTGATTGTATCACGTCTTTTTTAAAGCTACCCTAATTAGACTCTATTTTGGCTAGTTTAGTAGAATAACAAAAGCTTTGCAACAAGAGATGACTTCTGATTGTATCACGTCTTTTTAAAAGCTACCCTAATTAGACTCTATTTTTGGCTAGTTTAGTAGAATAACAAATGCTTTGCAGCAAGAATGACTTCTGATTGTATCACGTCTTTTTAAAAGCTACCCTAATTAGACTCTATTTTTGTCTAGTTTAGTAGAATAACAAAAGCTTTGCAACAAGAGATGACTTCTGATTGTATCACCTTTTTTAAAAAAAGCTACCCTAATTAGACTCTATTTTTGGCTAGTTTAGTAGAATAACAAAAAAAAAGCTTTGCACCTTCTGATTGTATCACGTCTTTTAAAGCTACCCTAATTAGACTCTATTTTTTGGCTAGTTTAGTAGAATAACAAAAAAGCTTTGCAGCAGAGATGACTTCTGATTGTATCACCTCTTTTTATCCTAAAGACTACCCTAATTTAGTACTCTATTTTGGCTTAAGTTTTCTGTAGAATAACAAAATTTTGGCTAGTTTAGTAGAATAAGCTTTTTTGCAGCTTAAGAGATGACTTCTGATTGTATCACGTCTTTTTAAAAGCTACCTAATTAGACTCTATTTTTGGCTAGTTTAGTAGAATAACAAAAAGCTTTGCAGCAAGAGATGACTTCTGATTGTATCACGTCTTTTAAAGCTACCCTAATTAGACTCTATTTTTAGGCTAGTTTAGTAGAATAACAAAAAATTTTGCAACAAGATGATTCTGATTGTATCACCTCTTTTAAAAAGCTACCTAATTAGACTCTATTTTGGCTGGTTTAGTAGAATAACAAAAAGCTTTGCAAGAGATGACTTCTGATTGTATCACGTCTTTTAAAGCTACCCTAATTAGACTCTATTTTGGCTAGTTTAGTAGAATAATAACTTTGCAAAAAAGATGACTTCTGATTGTATCACAGATTTTAAAGCTACCTAATTAGACTCTATTTTGGCTAGTTTAGTAGAATAACAAAAGCTTTTGCTGTAGAGATGACTTCTGATTGTATCACGTCTTTTTAAAGCTACCTAATTAGACTCTATTTTGGCTAGTTTAGTAGAATAACAAAAGTTTTGCAACTTAAGAGATGACTTCTGATTGTATCACGTCTTTTAAAAGCTACCTAATTAGACTCTATTTTTGGCTAGTTTAGTAGAATAACAAAAGCTTTGCAACAAGAGATGACTTCTGATTGTATCACGTCTTTTTTAAAGCTACCTAATTAGACTCTATTTTTGGCTAGTTTAGTAGAATAACAAAAGCTTTGCAGCAAGAGATGACTTCTGATTGTATCACGTCTTTTTAAAGCTACCCTAATTAGACTCTATTTTTGGCTAGTTTAGTAGAATAACAAAAGCTTTGCAGCAAGAGATGACTTCTGATTGTATCACGTCTTTTAAAGCTACCCCTAATTAGACTAATTAGACTCTATTTTTGTATCACGCTAGTTTCTAGTAGAAATAACAAAAAAGCTTTGCAGCTTAGATGACTTCTGATTGTATCACGTCTTTTTAAAGCTACCTAATTAGACTCTATTTTTGGCTAGTTTAGTAGAATAACAAAAGCTTTGCAACAAGAGATGACTTTTTTAAAAATTAATTAGTATCACGTCTTTTTAAAGCTACCCTAATTAGACTCTATTTTGGCTAGTTTAGTAGAATAACAAAAATACTTTGCAACAGAGATGACTTCTGATTGTATCACGTCTTTTTAAAAAGCTACCCTAATTAGACTCTATTTTGGCTGGTTTTAGTAGAATAACAAAAGCTTTGCAGCTTAAGAGATGACTTCTTTTGCTATTGTATCACGTCTTTTTGAAAGCTACCTAATTAGACTCTATTTTTGGCTAGTTTTGGTAGAATAACAAAAAGCTTTGCAACAGAGATGACTTCTGATTGTATCACGTCTTTTAAAAAAGCTACCCTAATTAGACTCTATTTTGGCTAGTTTAGTAGAATAACAAAGCTTTGCAGCTTCTAGAGATGACTTCTGATTGTATCACTTTTTTAAAGCTACCCTAATTAGACTCTATTTTTGGCTGGTTTAGTAGAATAACAAAAGCTTTGCAGCAAGAGATGACTTCTGATTGTATCACGTCTTTTTTTGAAAGCTACCTAATTAGACTCTATTTTTAGGCTAGTTTAGTAGAATAACAAAAGCTTTGCAACAGGAGATGACTTCTGATTGTATCACGTCTTTTAAAAACTACCTAATTAGACTCTTTTTAGTTTTGTTAGAATAACAAAAGCTTTGCACCTTCTGATTGTAATTAAAAGACCCAAATTAGACTTTATTTTTTGCTAGTTTAGTAGAATAACAAAAGCTTTTGCAGCTTAAGAGATGACTTCTGATTGTATCGTCTTTTAAAGCTACCCTAATTAGACTCTATTTTGGCTAGTTTAGTAGAATAACAAAAAAGCTTTGCAGCTTAAGAGATGACTTCTGATTGTATCACGTCTTTTTAAAGCTACCCTAATTAGACTCTATTTTGGCTAGTTTAGTAGAATAACAAAACTTTGCAAAGATGACTTCTGATTTATCACGTCTTTTAAGCTACCTAATTAGACTCTATTTTTTGCTAGTTTAGTAGAATAACAAAAGCTTTGCAGCTTAAGAATGACTTCTGATTGTCACGTCTTTTTAAAGCTACCTAATTAGACTCTATTTTTTGGCTAGTTTAGTAGAATAACAAAAAAGCTTTGCAACAAAAGATGACTTCTGATTGTATCACGTCTTTTTAAAGCTACCTAATTAGACTCTATTTTTGGCTAGTTTAGTAGAATAACAAAAGCTTTGCAACAGAGATGACTTCTGATTGTATCACGTCTTTTAAAAGCTACCTAATTAGACTCTTTTTTGGCTAGTTTAATAGAATAAAAAAAGCTTTGCAACAGAGATGACTTCTGATTGTATCACCTCTTTTAAAAAGCTACCCTAATTAGACTCTATTTTTTGGCTAGTTTAGTAGAATAACAAAAGCTTTGCAGCTTAGAGATGACTTCTGATTGTATCACGTCTTTTTGAAAAAAGCTACCCTAATTAGACTCTATTTTTAGCTAGTTTAGTAGAATAACAAAAGCTTTGCAACAAGAGATGACTTCTGATTGTATCACACGTCTTTTTAAAAGCTACCCAAATTAGACTCTATTTTTGGCTAGTTTAGTAAATAACAAAAGCTTTTTGCTTTTTAAGACCTAATTAGACTATTTTTGCTGATTTAGTATCACTCTATTTTTATCAACTAGTAATTAGACTCTATTTTGGGCTAATAACAAAAAGCTTTGCAACAAGAGATGACTTCTGATTGTATCACGTCTTTTTTAAAGCTACCCTAATTAGACTCTATTTTTTGGCTAGTTTAGTAGAATAACAAAAGCTTTGCAGCAAGAGATGACTTCTGATTGTATCACGTCTTTTAAAAGCTACCTAATTAGACTCTATTTTTGGCTAGTTTAGTAGAATAACAAAAGCTTTGCAGCAAGAGATGACTTCTGATTGTATCACGTCTTTTAAAACTACCTAATTAGACTCTATTTTGGCTGGTTTAGTAGAATAACAAAAGCTTTGCAGCTTAAGAGATGACTTCTGATTGTATCACCTCTTTTAAAAAAAGCTACCCTAATTAGACTCTATTTTTGGCTAGTTTAGTAGAATAACAAAAGCTTTGCAGCAAGAGATGACTTCTGATTGTATCACCTCTTTTTAAAGCTACCCTAATTAGACTCTATTTTGGCTAGTTTAGTAGAATAACAAAAGCTTTGCAGCTTAAGAGATGACTTCTGATTGTATCACGTCTTTTTAAGCTACCCCTAATTAGACTCTATTTTTGGCTAGTTTAGTAGAATAACAAAATACTTTGCAGCAAGATGACTTCTGATTGTATCACGTCTTTTTTAAAGCTACCTAATTAGACTCTATTTTTTGGCTAGTTTAGTAGAATAACAAAAGCTTTGCAACAAGAGATGACTTCTGATTGTATCACGTCTTTTAAAGCTACCTAATTAGACTCTATTTTGGCTAGTTTAGTAGAATAACAAAAGCTTTGCAACTTTTTAAAAGACCTAATGACTTCTGATTGTATCACGTCTTTTTAAAGCTACCCTAATTAATTAGACTCTATTTTTGGCTAGTTTAGTAGAATAACAAAAAACAAGATGACTTTTGCACCTCTTTTTAAAGCTTAGATGACTTCTGATTGTATCAAAAGCGTCTTTTTGTAAATCTTTTTTACCTACCCTAATTAGACTCTATTTTGGCTAGTTTAGTAGAATAACAAAAGCTTTGCAACAGAGATGACTTCTGATTGTATCACGTCTTTTAAAGCTACCTAATTAGACTCTATTTTTGGCTAGTTTAGTAGAATAACAAAATACTTTGCAACAAGAGATGACTTCTGATTGTATCACGTCTTTTAAAGCTACCCTAATTAGACTCTATTTTTGGCTAGTTTAGTAGAATAACAAAAGCTTTGCAGCAAGAGATGACTTCTGATTGTATCACGTCTTTTAAAGCTACCTAATTAGACTCTATTTTTGGCTAGTTTAGTAGAATAACAAAAGCTTTGCAGCAAGAGATGACTTCTGATTGTATCACGTCTTTTAAAGCTACCCTAATTAGACTCTATTTTAGAATAACAAAAGTTTGCAGTAAGAATAACTTCCAAATCACGTCTTTTTAAAGCTACCCTTTAGACTCTATTTTAACAGTTTGGTAGATAACAAAAAGCTTCAACAAGAGATGATTGATTGTCACGTCTTTTAAAGCTACCTAATTAGACTCTATTTTTTGCTAGTTTAGTAGAATAACAAAAGCTTTAGACTCTATTTTGCTGGTTTAGTAGATGACTTCTGATTCTGTCATCACGTCTTTTTAAGCTACCCCTATTAGACTCTATTTTGGCTAGTTTAGTAGAATAACAAAAGCTTTGCAGCAAGAGATGACTTCTGATTGTATCACGTCTTTTAAAGCTACCTAATTAGACTCTATTTTTGGCTAGTTTAGTAGAATAACAAAATACTTTGCAGCTTAAGAGATGACTTCTGATTGTATCACGTCTTTTTAAAGCTACCCTAATTAGACTCTATTTTTTTAGTAGAATAAACAAAAAGCTTTAACAGAGATGAATTGTATCACAAAAGCCTAATTAGACTCTATTTTGGCTAGTTTAGTGACTTTTGCTGATTAAGTGATTCACACGTCTTTTAAAGCTACCCTAATTAGACTCTATTTTTTGGCTAGTTTAGTAGAATAACAAAAAAGCTTTGCAACAAGAGATGACTTCTGATTGTATCACGTCTTTTTTTAAAGCTACCTAATTAGACTCTATTTTTGGCTAGTTTAGTAGAATAACAAAAAATACTTTGCAGCTTAAGAGATGACTTCTGATTGTATCACGTCTTTTAAGAATAACAAAATACAAACTTCTGATTGTATCACTCTAATTTTAGACTCTAGTTTAGTAGAATAACAAAAGCTTTGCATTTTTCTGATTGTATCACGCTTTTAAAGCTACCTTTAGACTCTATTTTTGAGTTTAGTAGAATAACAAAAGCTTTGCAGCATAAGAGATGACTTCTGATTGTATCACGTCTTTTTAAAGCTACCTAATTAGACTCTATTTTTGGCTAGTTTAGTAGAATAACAAAAGCTTTGCAGCTTAGAGATGACTTCTGATTGTATCACCTTTTTTAAATCTACCCTAATTAGACTCTATTTTGGCTAGTTTAGTAGAATAACAAAAACTTTGCAGCTTAAGAGATGACTTCTGATTGTATCACGTCTTTTTAAAACTACCCTAATTAGACTCTATTTTGGCTAGTTTAGTAGAATAACAAAAGCTTTGCAGCAAAGAGATGACTTCTGATTGTATCACGTCTTTTTTAAAGCTACCTAATTAGACTCTATTTTTGGCTAGTTTAGTAGAATAACAAAAGCTTTGCAACAAGAGATGACTTCTGATTGTATCACGTCTTTTTTAAAGCTACCTAATTAGACTCTATTTTTGGCTAGTTTAGTAACAAAGAATAACAAACTTCTGATTGCTTTTTTAAGCTTAATTAGATGATTTTTGATTTTATCACGTCTTTTTGTATCAAAGCTACCCCAATTAGACTCTATTTTTAGGCTAGTTTAGTAGAATAACAAAAAAACTTTGCAACAAGAATGACTTCTGATTGTATCACGTCTTTTAAAAGCTACCTAATTAGACTCTATTTTTGGCTAGTTTAGTAGAATAACAAAAAGCTTTGCAACAGAGATGACTTCTGATTGTATCACGTCTTTTTAAAGCTACCCTAATTAGACTCTATTTTTTTTGCTAGTTTAGTTGAATAACAAAAACTCTATTTTGCTTTGCAGCTTTTAAGAGATGACTTCTGATTGTATCACGTCTTTTTAAAAGCTACCTAATTAGACTCTATTTTTGGCTAGTTTAGTAGAATAACAAAAAAAAAAGCTTTGACTTCTGTATCGTCTTTTAAAGCTACCTAATTAGACTTTTGATTTAGTAGAATAACAAAAGCTTTGCTTTTGATTGTATCACGTCTTTTTAAAAAGCTACCTAATTAGACTCTATTTTGGCTGGTTTAGTAGAATAACAAAAGCTTTGCAACAAGAGATGACTTCTGATTGTATCACGTCTTTTAAAGCTACCCTAATTAGACTCTATTTTTGGCTAGTTTAGTAGAATAACAAAAGCTTTGCAGCAGAGACTTCTGATGACTTCTTTTTAAAAGATTAATATCTATTTTTGGCTGACGTCTTTTTTAAATCACGCTACCCTAATTAGACTCTATTTTGGCTAGTTTAGTAGAATAACAAAAGCTTTGCAACAAGAGATGACTTCTGATTGTATCACGTCTTTTTAAAGCTACCTAATTAGACTCTATTTTTGGCTAGTTTAGTAGAATAACAAAAGCTTTGCAACAAGAGATGACTTCTGATTGTATCACCTCTTTTTAAAGCTACCCTAATTAGACTCTATTTTTATTTAGTTTAGTAGAATAACAAAAAGCTTTGCAACAAGAGATGACTTCTGATTGTAAGCTCCCTAATTAGACTCTCTTTTAAAATAACAAAAGTTTGCAGCTACCTTCTTTTGGCTAATTGAACCTAATTAGACTCTATTTTTGGCTAGTTTAGTAGAATAACAAAAGCTTTGCAACTTTAGAGATGACTTCTGATTGTATCACGTCTTTTTAAAAGCTACCTAATTAGACTCTATTTTTGGCTAGTTTAGTAGAATAACAAAAGCTTTGCAACAGAGATGACTTCTGATTGTATCGTCTTTTTTAAAGCTACCTAATTAGACTCTATTTTTGGCTAGTTTAGTAGAATAACAAAAAGCTTTGCAGCAAAAAGATGACTTCTGATTGTATCACCTCTTTTTTAAGCTACCTAATTAGACTCTATTTTGGCTAGTTTTAGTAGAATAACAAAAGCTTTGCAACAAAAGATGACTTCTGATTGTATCACGTCTTTTTTAAGCTACCTAATTAGACTCTATTTTTGGCTAGTTTAGTAGAATAACAAAAGCTTTGCAACAAGAGATGACTTCTGATTGTATCACGTCTTTTAAAGCTACCCTAATTAGACTCTATTTTTGGCTAGTTTAGTAGAATAACAAAAGCTTTGCAGCAAAGATGACTTCTGATTGTATCTCGTCTTTTTAAAGCTACCCTAATTAGACTCTATTTTGGCTGGTTTAGTAGAATAACAAAAGCTTTGCAACAGAGATGACTTCTGATTGTATCACCTCTTTTTAAAAGCTACCCTAATTAGACTCTATTTTTTGGCTAGTTTAGTAGAATAACAAAAAGCTTTGCAACAAGAGATGACTTCTGATTGTATCACGTCTTTTTAAAAGCTACCTAATTAGACTCTCTAGTTTTAGTAGAATAACAAAAGCTTTTTAAAGAGATGACTTCTGAATTCCACGTCTTTTTAAAGCTACCCTCTATTTTTGGCTAGTTTTTACCTAATTAGACTCTATTTTTGGCTGGTTAGTATGATAACAAAAATTTGCTTAAGAGATGACTTCTGATTGTATCACGTCTTTTTAAAGCTACCCTAATTAGACTCTATTTTTGGCTAGTTTAGTAGAATAACAAAAGCTTTGCAACAAGAGATGACTTCTGATTGTATCACGTCTTTTTAAAGCTACCTAATTAGACTCTATTTTTGGCTAGTTTAGTAGAATAACAAAAGCTTTGCAGCTTAAGAGATGACTTCTGATTGTATCACCTCTTTTTAAAGCTACCTAATTAGACTCTATTTTGGCTAGTTTAGTAGAATAACAAAATACTTTGCAGCAAGAGATGACTTCTGATTGTATCACGTCTTTTTAAAAGCTACCTAATTAGACTCTATTTTTTGCTAGTTTAGTAGAATAACAAAAAGCTTTGCAGCTTCAGAGATGACTTCTGATTGTATCACGTCTTTTTAAAGCTACCCTAATTAGACTCTATTTTTGGCTAGTTTAGTAGAATAACAAAAACTTTGCAGCTTATCACGTCTTTTTAAAGATGACTTCTGATTGTATCACGTCTTTTTAGAGATGAAAGCTACCTAATTAAACTCTATTTTCTATTTTGGCTAGTTTAGTAGAATAACAAAAGCTTTGCAGCAAGAGATGACTTCTGATTGTATCACGTCTTTTAAAGCTACCCTAATTAGACTCTATTTTTTGCTGGCTAGTTTAGTAGAATAACAAAAAACTTTGCAACAAGAGATGACTTCTGATTGTATCACGTCTTTTAAAGCTACCTAATTGAACTCTATTTTTTGGCTAGTTTAGTAGAATAACAAAAAAACTTTGCAACAGAGATGACTTCTGATTGTATCACGTCTTTTAAAGCTACCTAATTAGACTCTATTTTTGGCTAGTTTAGTAGAATAACAAAAGCTTTGCAGCTTAGAGATGACTTCTGATTGTATCACGTCTTTTTTTAAAGCTACCTAATTAGACTCTATTTTTGGCTAGTTTAGTAGAATAACAAAAGCTTTGCAACAAGAGATGACTTCTGATTGTATCACGTCTTTTTTAAGCTACCTAATTAGACTCTATTTTTGGCTAGTTTCTGTAGAATAACAAACCCTAATTGAACTCTATTTTGGCTGCAGCTTTGCAGAGATGACTTCTGATTGTATCACGTCTTTTAAAGCTACCCTAATTAGACTCTATTTTTGGCTAGTTTAGAATAACAAGAATAACAAAAAATACTTTGCAACAGAGATGACTTCTGATTGTATCACCTCTTTTTAAAAGCTACCTAATTAGACTCTATTTTTTGGCTAGTTTAGTAGAATAACAAAAGCTTTGCAACAAGATCGATGACTTCTGATTGTATCACGTCTTTTTAAAGCTACCCTAATTAGACTCTATTTTTGGCTAGTTTAGTAGAATAACAAAAGCTTTGCAGCTTAAGAGATGACTTCTGTTGTATCACGTCTTTTTAAAGCTACCCTAATTAGACTCTATTTTTGGCTAGTTTAGTAGAATAACAAAAGCTTTGCAACAGAGATGACTTCTGATTGTATCACGTCTTTTTAAAGCTACCCTAATTAGACTCTATTTTTTGTAGAATAACAAAAGTTTAGTAGAATAACAAAAGTCTTTGCACCTAATTGACTCTATTTTGGCTAGTTTATGACTTCTGATTGTATCACGTCTTTTTTTAAAGCTACCCTAATTAGACTCTATTTTGGCTAGTTTAGTAGAATAACAAAAGCTTTGCAACAAGAGATGACTTCTGATTGTATCACGTCTTTTTTAAAGCTACCTAATTAGACTCTATTTTTGCTAGTTTAGTAGAATAACAAAAGCTTTGCAACAAGAGATGACTTCTGATTGTATCACGTCTTTTTAAAAGCTACCCTAATTAGACTCTATTTTTGGCTAGTTTAGTAGAATAACAAAAAGCTTTGCAACAGAGATGACTTCTGATTGTATCACGTCTTTTTTAAAAGCTACCTAATTAGACTCTATTTTTGGCTAGTTTAGTAGAATAACAAAAGCTTTGCAGCAAGAGATGACTTCTGATTGTATCACGTCTTTTAAAAGCTACCTAATTAGACTCTATTTTTGGCTAGTTTTAGTAGAATAACAAAAGCTTTGCAGCAAGAGACCTGACTTCTGATTGTATCAAAATACGTGACTTTTTAAAAGCTACCCTAATTAGACTCTATTTTTGGCTAGTTTAGTAGAATAACAAAAGCTTTGCAGTAAGAGATGACTTCTGATTGTATCACGTCTTTTAAACTACCTAATTAGACTCTATTTTTAGCTAGTTTAGTAGAATAACAAAAGCTTTGCAACAAGAGATGACTTCTGATTGTATCACGTCTTTTTTAAAGCTACCTAATTAGACTCTATTTTTGGCTAGTTTAGTAGAATAACAAAAACTTTGCAGCTTAAGAGATGACTTCTGATTGTATCACCTCTTTTTTAAAGCTACCCTAATTAGACTCTATTTTTGGCTAGTTTAGTAGAATAACAAAAGCTTTGCAACAGAGATGACTTCTGATTGTATCACGTCTTTTAAAAGCTACCTAATTAGACTCTATTTTTGGCTAGTTTAGTAGAATAACAAAAGCTTTGCAGCAAAGAGATGACTTCTGATTGTATCACGTCTTTTTAAAGCTACCCTAATTAGACTCTATTTTTGGCTAGTTTAGTAGAATAACAAAAACTTTGCAGCAAAGAGATGACTTCTGATTGTATCACCTCTTTTTAAAGCTACCCTAATTAGACTCTATTTTTAGTTTAATAGCTAACAAAAGTTTTAGAATAACAAAAGTAGAATGGCACGTTCTTTTATCAAAAGCTACCCTAATTAGACTCTATTTTTGCTAGTTTAGTAGAATAACAAAAGCTTTGCAGCAAAAGAGATGACTTCTGATTGTATCACGTCTTTTAAAGCTACCTAATTAGACTCTATTTTTTGGCTAGTTTAGTAGAATAACAAAAACTTTGCAGCTTAGATGACTTCTGATTGTATCACGTCTTTTTAAAAGCTACCCTAATTAGACTCTATTTTTGGCTAGTTTAGTAGAATAACAAAAGCTTTGCAACAGAGATGACTTCTGATTGTATCACGTCTTTTAAAGCTACCCTAATTAGACTCTATTTTGGCTAGTTTAGTAGAATAACAAAAAGCTTTGCAGCAAAAGATGACTTCTGATTGTATCACGTCTTTTTTTAAAACTACCCCTAATTAGACTCTATTTTTGGCTAGTTTAGTAGAATAACAAAAAGGCTTTGCAGCAAGAGATGACTTCTGATTGTATCACCCTAATTAGTCTTTTTAAAGCTACCTTTTTTAATTAGACTCTATTTTTGGCTAGTTTAGTAGAATAACAAAAGCTTTGCAGCTTAAGAGATGACTTCTGATTGTATCACGTCTTTTTAAAGCTACCTAATTAGACTCTATTTTGGCTAGTTTAGTAGAATAACAAAAGCTTTGCAGCAAGAGATGACTTCTGATTGTATCACGTCTTTTAAAAAGCTACCTAATTAGACTCTATTTTTGGCTAGTTTAGTAGAATAACAAAAGCTTTGCAGCAAGAGATGACTTCTGATTGTATCACGTCTTTTTTAAAGCTACCTAATTAGACTCTATTTTTGGCTAGTTTAGTAGAATAACAAAAAAGCTTTGCAACAAGAGATGACTTCTGATTGTATCACGTCTTTTTAAAGCTACCCTAATTAGACTCTATTTTTTGGCTAGTTTAGTAGAATAACAAAAAAGCTTTGCAGCTTAAGAGATGACTTCTGATTGTATCACGTCTTTTTAAAAGCTACCCTAATTAGACTCTATTTTGGCTAGTTTAGTAGAATAACAAAAAGCTTTGCAGCTTAAGAGATGACTTCTGATTGTATCACGTCTTTTTTAAAAGCTACCTAATTAGACTCTATTTTTGGCTAGTTTAGTAGAATAACAAAAAGCTTTGCAGCTTAAGAGATGACTTCTGATTGTATCACGTCTTTTTAAAAGCTACCCTAATTAGACTCTATTTTTTAGCTAGTTTAGTAGAATAACAAAAAGCTTTGCAACAAAGAGATGACTTCTTGATTGTATCACGTCTTTTTTGTATCAAAGCTACCTAATTAGACTCTATTTTTGGCTAGTTTAGTAGAATAACAAAAGCTTTGCAGCTTAAGAGATGACTTCTGATTGTATCACGTCTTTTTAAAAAGCTACCCTAATTAGACTCTATTTTGGCTAGTTTAGTAGAATAACAAAAGCTTTGCAGCTTAAGAGATGACTTCTGATTGTATCACGTCTTTTTAAAAGCTACCCTAATTAGACTCTTTTTTGGCTAGTTTTTAGAATAACAAAAAGCTTTTGCAGCAAGAGATTTCTGATTGTAGTCTTTTTTCGCTACCCTAATTAGACTCTAACTAGTTTAGTAGAATAACAAAACTTCTGAAAAGCTTTGCAGCTGCAGAGATGACTTCTGATTGTATCACCTCTTTTTAAAGCTACCCTAATTAGACTCTATTTTTTGGCTAGTTTAGTAGAATAACAAACTTTGCAACAGAGATGACTTCTGATTGTATCACGTCTTTTAAAGCTACCCTAATTAGACTCTATTTTTGGCTAGTTTAGTAGAATAACAAAAGCTTTGCAGCTTAAGAGATGACTTCTGATTGTATCACGTCTTTTTTAAACTACCCTAATTAGACTCTATTTTGGCTAGTTTAGTAGAATAACAAAAGCTTTTTTAAAAACACCTAATTAGACTCTATTTTTGGCTAGTTTAGTAGAATAACAAAACTTTGATGACTTCTGATTGTATCACGTCTTTTTAAAAGCTACCCTAATTAGACTCTATTTTTGGCTAGTTTAGTAGAATAACAAAAAGCTTTGCAGCTTAAGATGACTTCTGATTGTATCACGTCTTTTTAAAGCTACCCTAATTAGACTCTATTTTTGGCTAGTTTAGTAGAATAACAAAAGCTTTGCAGCAGAGATGACTTCTGATTGTATCACGTCTTTTTAAAAGCCCTAATTAGACTCTATTTTTGGCTAGTTTAGTAGAATAAGAAAATACTTTGCAGCTTAAGAGATGACTTCTGATTGTATCACGTCTTTTTAAAGCTACCCTAATTAGACTCTATTTTTGGCTAGTTTAGTAGAATAACAAAAGAGATTTCTGATTGTATCACGTCTTTTTTAAAGCTACCTAATTAGACTTCTAGTTTAGTATAACAAAAAACTTTTGCTTTTCTGATTGTAAAAGTCTTTTAAAGCCCTAATTAGACTCTATTTTTGGCTAGTTTAGTAGAATAACAAAAGCTTTGCAACTTAGAGATGACTTCTGATTGTATCACGTCTTTTAAAGCTACCCTAATTAGACTCTATTTTTGGCTAGTTTAGTAGAATAACAAAAGCTTTGCAGCAGAGATGACTTCTGATTGTATCACGTCTTTTTAAAAACTACCTAATTAGACTCTATTTTTGGCTAGTTTAGTAGAATAACAAAAAGCTTTGCAACAGAGATGACTTCTGATTGTATCACGTCTTTTTTAAAGCTACCCTAATTAGACTCTATTTTTTGGCTAGTTTAGTAGAATAACAAAAGCTTTGCAACAAGAGATGACTTCTGATTGTATCACGTCTTTTTAAAGCTACCTAATTAGACTCTATTTTTGGCTAGTTTAGTAGAATAACAAAAGCTTTGCAGCTTTGCAAGAGATGACTTCTGATTGTATCACCTCTTTTTTAAAGCTACCTAATTAGACTCTATTTTGGCTAGTTTAGTAGAATAACAAAAGCTTTGCAGCAAGAGATGACTTCTGATTGTATCACGTCTTTTTAAAAGCTACCTAATTAGACTCTATTTTTTGGCTAGTTTAGTAGAATAACAAAAGCTTTGCAACAAGAGATGACTTCTGATTGTATCACGTCTTTTAAAGCTACCTAATTAGACTCTATTTTGGCTAGTTTAGTAGAATAACAAAAGCTTTGCAACAAGAGATGACTTCTGATTGTATCACGTCTTTTTAAAGCTACCTAATTAGACTCTATTTTGGCTAGTTTAGTAGAATAACAAAAGCTTTGCAGCTTAAGAGATGACTTCTGATTGTATCACGTCTTTTAAAAGCTACCCTAATTAGACTCTATTTTTGGCTAGTTTAGTAGAATAACAAAAAGCTTTGCAGCAAGAGATGACTTCTGATTGTATCACGTCTTTTTTAAAAGCTACCTAATTAGACTCTATTTTTGGCTAGTTTAGTAGAATAACAAAAAAGCTTTGCAGCAAGAGATGACTTCTGATTGTATCACGTCTTTTAAAAGCTACCCTAATTAGACTCTATTTTTGGCTAGTTTAGTAGAATAACAAAAAATGCTTTGCAACAAAGAGATGACTTCTGATTGTATCACGTCTTTTTAAACCCCTAATTAGACTCTATTTTTTTTGGCTAGTTTAGTAGAATAACAAAAGCTTTGCAACAAGAGATGACTTCTGATTGTATCACCTCTTTTTAAAGCTACCTAATTAGACTCTATTTTTTAGCTAGTTTAGTAGAATAACAAAAAAGCTTTGCAACAGAGATGACTTCTGATTGTATCACGTCTTTTTAAAAGCTACCCTAATTAGACTCTATTTTTTTGGCTAGTTTAGTAGAATAACAAAAACAAGCTTTGCTGCGTCTTTTAAAGCTAGATGACTTCTTGATTGTATCACCTCTTTTTAAAGCTACCTAATTAGACTCTATTTTTCTATTTTGGCTAGTTTAGTAGAATAACAAAAGCTTTGCAACAAGAGATGACTTCTGATTGTATCACCTCTTTTTAAAGCTACCCTAATTAGACTCTATTTTTGGCTAGTTTAGTAGAATAACAAAAAGCTTTGCATTTTTGCTAGTTTAGTAAGAGATGACTTCTGATTGTATCACGTCTTTTTAAAGCTACCTAATTAGACTCTATTTTGGCTAGTTTAGTAGAATAACAAAAGCTTTGCAACAAAGAGATGACTTCTGATTGTATCACCTCTTTTAAAGCTACCCTAATTAGACTCTATTTTTGGCTAGTTTAGTAGAATAACAAAAAGCTTTGCAGCTTAAGAGATGACTTCTGATTGTATCACGTCTTTTTTAAGCTACCCTAATTAGACTCTATTTTTTGGCTAGTTTAGTAGAATAACAAAAAATGACTTTGCAGCTTTTAAGAGATGACTTCTGATTGTATCACGTCTTTTTAAAGCTACCTAATTAGACTCTATTTTTGGCTAGTTTAGTAGAATAACAAAAAACTTTGCAGCTTAAGATGACTTCTGATTGTATCACGTCTTTTTAAAGCTACCCTAATTAGACTCTATTTTTGGCTAGTTTAGTAGAATAACAAAAAGCTTTGCAACAGAGATGACTTCTGATTGTATCACCTCTTTTAAAGCTACCTAATTAGACTCTATTTTTGGCTAGTTTAGTAGAATAACAAAAGCTTTGCAGCAGAGATGACTTCTGATTGTATCACGTCTTTTTAAAGCTACCTAATTAGACTCTATTTTGGCTAGTTTAGTAGAATAACAAAAAACTTTGCAACAGAGATGACTTCTGATTGTATCACGTCTTTTTAAAGCTACCCTAATTAGACTCTATTTTTGGCTAGTTTAGTAGAATAACAAAAGCTTTGCAGCAAGAGATGACTTCTGATTGTATCACGTCTTTTTAAAGCTACCCTAATTAGACTCTATTTTTTGGCTAGTTTAGTAGAATAACAAAAAGCTTTGCAACAAGATGACTTCTGATTGTATCACGTCTTTTAAAGCTACCTAATTAGACTCTATTTTTGGCTAGTTTAGTAGAATAACAAAAAGATGACTTTGCAGTCTTTTTAAAAGACCTAATTAGACTCTACTTCTGATTGTATCAAAAAACTTTGCAACAGAGATCTTTTTAAAGTCTTTTTAAAACCTACCCTAATTAGACTCTATTTTTGGCTAGTTTAGTTCTAGAATAACAAAAAAAAGCTTTGCAACAAGATGACTTCTGATTGTATCACGTCTTTTTAAAAGCTACCCTAATTAGACTCTATTTTTGGCTAGTTTAGTACAATAACAAAAGCTTTGCACGTCTTTTAAAACCCTATGACTTCTTTGGCTAGTTTAGTAGATTGTATCACGTCTTTTTTAAAGCTACCCTAATTAGACTCTATTTTTTGGCTAGTTTAGTAGAATAACAAAAGCTTTGCAGCTTAAGAGATGACTTCTGATTGTATCACGTCTTTTTAAAGCTACCCTAATTAGACTCTATTTTTGGCTAGTTTAGTAGAATAACAAAAGCTTTGCAACAAAGATGACTTCTGATTGTATCACGTCTTTTTTAAGCTACCCTAATTAGACTCTATTTTTGGCTAGTTTAGTAGAATAACAAAAAGCTTTGCAGCAACAGTCTTTGACTTCTGATTGTATCACGTCTTTTTAAAGCTACCCTAATTAGACTCTATTTTTGGCTAGTTTAGTAGAATAACAAAAAGCTTTGCAACAAGAGATGACTTCTGATTGTATCACGTCTTTTTAAAAACTCTACCCTAATTAGACTCTATTTTTTGCTAGTTTAGTAGAATAACAAAAGCTTTGCAACAGAGATGACTTCTGATTGTATCACCTCTTTTAAAGCTACCCTAATTAGACTCTATTTTTGGCTAGTTTAGTAGAATAACAAAAAGCTTTGCAGCTTAGAGATGACTTCTGATTGTATCACCTCTTTTTAAAAAGCTACCTAATTAGACTCTAAAGCTATTTTAGGCTAGTTTTTAGTAGAATAACAAAATACTTTTTAAAGATGACTTCTGATTGTATCACGTCTTTTTTAAAGCTACCCTAATTAGACTCTATTTTGGCTAGTTTAGTAGAATAAGAAAAAGCTTTGCAGCTTAAGAGATGACTTCTGATTGTATCACGTCTTTTTTAAAGCTACCCTAATTAGACTCTATTTTTGGCTAGTTTAGTAGAATAACAAAAGCTTTGCAACAAGAGATGACTTCTGATTGTATCACGTCTTTTTAAAAGCTACCTAATTAGACTCTATTTTTTGGCTAGTTTAGTAGAATAACAAAAAGCTTTGCAACAAGAGATGACTTCTGATTGTATCACGTCTTTTTAAAAGCTACCCTAATTAGACTCTATTTTGGCTAGTTTAGTAGAATAACAAAAGCTTTGCAGCTTAAAGATGACTTCTGATTGTATCACGTCTTTTAAAACTTCTGCTACCTAATTAGACTCTATTTTGGCTAGTTTAGTAGAATAACAAAAAGCTTTGCAACAAGAGATGACTTCTGATTGTATCACGTCTTTTTAAAAGCTACCCTAATTAGACTCTAGTTTTAGAATAACAAAAACTTTTGCAGCTAGTTTCTGTTGTATCATAACCCTAAAACTCTATTTTTTGGCTTTTAGTAGAATAACAAAAAGCTTTGCAAAAGATGACTTCTGATTGTATCACGTCTTTTTAAAAGCTACCCTAATTAGACTCTATTTTTGGCTAGTTTAGTAGAATAACAAAAAGCTTTGCAGCAAGAGATGACTTCTGATTGTATCACGTCTTTTTAAAAACTACCCTAATTAGACTCTATTTTTGGCTAGTTTAGTAGAATAACAAAAAGCTTTGCAGCTAGAGATGACTTCTGATTGTATCACGTCTTTTTAAAGCTACCCTAATTAGACTCTATTTTTGGCTAGTTTAGTAGAATAACAAAAGTTTAGTAGAATAACAAAAGCTTTGCAGACTCTATTTTTTGCTAGTTTAGTAGAATAACAAAAGCTTTGCTGATTGACTTCTGATTGTATCTCTTTTAAAGCTACCTAATTAGACTCTATTTTTGGCTAGTTTAGTAGAATAACAAAATGACTTTGCAACTACCCTAATTAGACTCTATTTTGATGACTTTTGCTGATTGTATCACCTCTTTTTAAAAGCTACCCTAATTAGACTCTATTTTTGGCTAGTTTAGTAGAATAACAAAAAAGCTTCTGATTGTATCACGTCTTTTTAAAGCTACCCCTAATTAGACTCTATTTTTGGCTAGTTTAGTAGAATAACAAAATGCTTTGCTGACTTCTGATTGTATCACGTCTTTTAAAAACAAAGCTACCTAATTAGACTCTATTTTTTTGGCTAGTTTAGTAGAATAACAAAAGCTTTGCAACAGGAATGACTTCTGATTGTATCACCTCTTTTAAAAAGCTACCTAATTAGACTCTATTTTTGGCTAGTTTAGTAGAATAACAAAATACTTTGCAGCTTAAGAGATGACTTCTGATTGTATCACGTCTTTTTAAAAGCTACCTAATTAGACTCTATTTTTGGCTAGTTTAGTAGAATAACAAAAAAGCTTTGCAGCTTAAGAGATGACTTCTGATTGTATCACGTCTTTTTTAAAAGCTACCTAATTAGACTCTATTTTTTGGCTAGTTTAGTAGAATAACAAAAAGCTTTGCAGCTTAAGAGATGACTTCTGATTGTATCACGTCTTTTAAAAGCTACCCTAATTAGACTCTAAAAGCTTTGCAAAGCAGGCTTCTGTTTAGTAGAATAACTCTATTTTTGGCTTTGCAAAAGCTTTGCAACAGAGATGACTTCTGATTGTATCACCTCTTTTTAAAGCTACCTAATTAGACTCTATTTTTGGCTAGTTTAGTAGAATAACAAAAAGCTTTGCAGCTTAAGATGATTCTGATTGTATCACGTCTTTTAAAGCTACCTAATTAGACTCTATTTTTGGCTAGTTTAGTAGAATAACAAAAAGCTTTTTAAAGATGACTTCCTGAATTAAAAGACTCTATTTTCTATTTTGGCTAGTTTAGTAGAATAACAAAAAGCTTTGCAACAAGAGATGACTTCTGATTGTATCACCTCTTTTAAAGCTACCCTAATTAGACTCTATTTTGGCTAGTTTAGTAGAATAACAAAAGCTTTGCAACAAGAGATGACTTCTGATTGTATCACGTCTTTTTAAAGCTACCCTAATTAGACTCTATTTTGGCTTTGCAGCTTAGTAGAATAACAAAAGCTTTGCAGCTTAAGAGATGACTTCTGATTGTATCACGTCTTTTAAAAGCTACCCTAATTAGACTCTATTTTGGCTAGTTTAGTAGAATAACAAAAGTCTTTTTAAAGCTACCCTAATTAGCTCTATTTTTGAGATGACTTCTGATTGTATCACGTTCTTTTTAAAGCTACCTAATTAGACTCTATTTTTAGCTAGTTTAGTAGAATAACAAAAAGCTTTGCAGCTTAAGAGATGACTTCTGATTGTATCACCTCTTTTTAAAGCTACCCTAATTAGACTCTATTTTTGGCTAGTTTAGTAGAATAACAAAAAGCTTTGCAACAAGAATGACTTCTGATTGTATCACCTCTTTTTTAAAGCTACCCTAATTAGACTCTATTTTTGGCTGGTTTAGTTGAATAACAAACTTCTGATTGTATCACGTTTTTAAAGCTACCCTAATTAGACTCTATTTTTTGCTAGTTTAGATAACTTCCAACAAGACTTTGTATCACGTTTTTTTAAAGCTACCTAATTAGACTCTATTTTGGCTAGTTTAGTAGAATAACAAAAGCTTTGCAAACAGAGATGACTTCTGATTGTATCACGTCTTTTAAAAAGCTACCTAATTAGACTCTATTTTTGGCTAGTTTAGTAGAATAACATAACAAATGACTTCTGATTGTTTCACGTCAAAGCTACCTAATTGAACTCTATTTTGGCTAGTTTAGTGAATAACTTCTGATTTCTGTTGTATCACGTCTTTTTAAAAGCTACCTAATTAGACTCTATTTTTTTAGTTTAGTAGAATAACAAAATGCTTTGCAGCTTTTTAAGATGACTTCTGATTGTATCACGTCTTTTTTAAAGCTACCTAATTAGACTCTATTTTGGCTAGTTTAGTAGAATAACAAAAAAGCTTTGCAACAAGAGATGACTTCTGATTGTATCACGTCTTTTAAAGCTACCCTAATTAGACTCTATTTTTGGCTAGTTTAGTAGAATAACAAAAGCTTTGCAACAAGAGATGACTTCTGATTGTATCACGTCTTTTAAAGCTACCCTAATTAGACTCTATTTTTATTTAGTAGAATAACAAAAGGTTTGCAGCTTAAGTTCTGATTGTATCACGTCTTTTTAAAGCTACCTAATTAGACTCTATTTTTTGGCTAGTTTAGTAGAATAACAAAAGCTTTGCAAGCAAGAGATGACTTCTTGTATCACGTCTTTTTAAAAGTACCCTCTCTATTTTTGGCTAGTTTAGTAGAATAACAAAAGCTTTTTGATTGTATCACGTCTTTTAAGCTACCTAATTAGACTCTCTATTTTGGCTAGTTTAGTAGAATAACAAAAGCTTTGCAACAAGAGATGACTTCTGATTGTATCACGTCTTTTAAAAGCTACCCTAATTAGACTCTATTTTTAGCTAGTTTAGTAGAATAACAAAAAGCTTTGCAACTTAAGAGATGACTTCTGATTGTATCACCTCTTTTTTAAAGCTACCCTAATTAGACTCTATTTTTGGCTAGTTTAGTAGAATAACAAAAAGTTTTGCAACAGAGATGACTTCTGATTGTATCACCTCTTTTTAAAAATACCTAATTAGACTCTATTTTTGGCTAGTTTAGTAGAATAACAAAAAAGCTTTGCAACAAGAGATGACTTCTGATTGTATCACGTCTTTTTAAAAGCTACCTAATTAGACTCTATTTTTGGCTAGTTTAGTAGAATAACAAAAAAGCTTAAGAGATGACTTCTGATTGTATCAACTTTTTTAAGCTACCCTAATTAGACTCTATTTTGGCTGATTTGTAGTAACAAAAGTATCACTAGTTTAAGAATAAAAAAATTTGCAGCTAAGAGATGACTTCTTTTTAAAAAGCTACCCTAATTAGACTCTATTTTTTGGCTAGTTTAGTAGAATAACAAAAGCTTTGCAGCTTAAGAGATGACTTCTGATTGTATCACGTCTTTTAAAAGCTACCTAATTAGACTCTATTTTGGCTAGTTTAGTAGAATAACAAAAATTTGCAGCTTAGAGATGACTTCTGATTGTATCACGTCTTTTAAAGCTACCCTAATTAGACTCTATTTTTGGCTAGTTTAGTAGAATAACAAAAGCTTTGCAACAAGAGATGACTTCTGATTGTTCACTTTTTAAAGCTCTTTTTAAAGCTACCCTAATTAGACTCTATTTTCTATTTTGGCTAGTTTAGTAGAATAACAAAAAGCTTTGCAACAAGAGATGACTTCTGATTGTATCACGTCTTTTTTAAAGCTACCTAATTAGACTCTATTTTGGCTGTTTAGTAGAATAACAAAAAGCTTTGCAACAAGAGATGACTTCTGATTGTATCACGTCTTTTAAAAACTACCCTAATTAGACTCTATTTTTGGCTAGTTTAGTAGAATAACAAAACTTTGCAACAAGAGATGACTTCTGATTGTATCACCTCTTTTTAAAAGCTACCTAATTAGACTCTTTTTGGCTAGTTTATTTTGGCTAGTTTAGTAGAATAACAAAAGCTTTGCAGCTTAAAGATGACTTCTGATTGTATCACGTCTTTTAAAGCTACCTAATTAGACTCTATTTTTGGCTAGTTTAGTAGAATAACAAAAGCTTTGCAAAAAGATGACTTCTGACTGTCACGTCTTTTTTTAAAGCTACCTAATTAGACTCTATTTTTGGCTTTTAGTAGAATAACAAAAGCTTTGCAATTATGACTTCTATTTATCACGTCTTTTTAAAGCTACCTAATTAGACTCTATTTTGGCTAGTTTAGTACAATAACAAAAAAGCTTTGCAACAGAGATGACTTCTGATTGTATCACGTCTTTTTAAAGCTACCCTAATTAGACTCTATTTTTGGCTAGTTTAGTAGAATAACAAAAGCTTTGCAGCAAGAGATGACTTCTGATTGTATCACGTCTTTTTAAAGCTACCTAATTAGACTCTATTTTGGCTAGTTTAGTAGAATAACAAAAGCTTTGCAACAGAGATGACTTCTGATTGTATCACGTCTTTTTTAAAGCTACCTAATTAGACTCTATTTTTGGCTAGTTTTAGTAGAATAACAAAAAGCTTTGCAACAAGAGATGACTTCTGATTGTATCACGTCTTTTTTAAAGCTACCCTAATTAGACTCTATTTTTGGTAGTTGAATAAGTTTAGTAGAATAACAAAACCCTAATTAGACTCTATTTTTTGGCTAGTTTAGTAGAATAACAAAAATAGTTTGCAACAAGAGATGCTGAGTATCTTTTTTAAAGCTATGACTCTATTTTGGCTAGTTTAGTATCACGTCTTTTCAAAAGCTACCTAATTAGACTCTATTTTTGGCTAGTTTAGTAGAATAACAAAAAGCTTTGCAGCTTAAGAGATGACTTCTGATTGTATCACGTCTTTTAAAAAAGCTACCTAATTAGACTCTATTTTTGGCTAGTTTAGTAGAATAACAAAAGCTTTGCAACAGAATGACTTCTGATTGTATCACGTCTTTTAAAGCTACCTAATTAGACTCTATTTTTAGCTGGTTTGGTAGAATAACAAAAACTTTGCAACTTAAGAGATGACTTCTGATTGTATCACGTCTTTTAAAAGCTACCCCTAATTAGACTCTATTTTTGGCTAGTAGTTTAGTAGAATAACAAAAGCTTTGCAACAAGAGATGACTTCTGATTGTATCACGTCTTTTTAAAAGCTACCTAATTAGACTCTATTTTTGGCTAGTTTAGTAGAATAACAAAATACTTTGCAACAGAGATGACTTCTGATTGTATCACGTCTTTTTAAAACTACCCTAATTAGACTCTATTTTTGGCTAGTTTAGTAGAATAACAAAAGCTTTGCAACAAGAGATGACTTCTGATTGTATCACCTCTTTTTAAATCTACCTAATTAGACTCTATTTTTGGCTAGTTTAGTAGAATAACAAAAGCTTTGCAACAAGAGATGACTTCTGATTGTATCACGTCTTTTTAAAAGCTACCTAATTAGACTCTATTTTTGGCTAGTTTAGTAGAATAACAAAAGCTTTGCAGCAAGAGATTTCTGATTGTATCACGTCTTTTAAAGCTACCTAATTAGACTCTATTTTTGGCTATTTAGTACTTCTGATTGTATCACGTCTTTTAAAAGCTACCCTAATTAGACTCTATTTTTTTAGGCTAGTTTAGTAGAATAACAAAAGCTTTTGCAGCAAGAGATGACTTCTGATTGTATCACCTCTTTTTAAAAAACTACCTAATTAGACTCTCTATTTTTAGTTAGTTGATAACAAAAAAGGCAACAAGAGATGACTTCTGATTGTATCAACAAAAGCTACCCTAATTAGACTCTATTTTGGCTAGTTTAGTAGAATAACAAAATAGTTTGCAAGAGATGACTTCTGATTGTATCACGTCTTTTTAAAGCTACCCTAATTAGACTCTATTTTGGCTAGTTTAGTAGAATAACAAAAGCTTTGCAGCTTTAGAGATGACTTCTGATTGTATCACCTCTTTTAAAGCTACCTAATTAGACTCTATTTTTGGCTAGTTTAGTAGAATAACAAAAGCTTTGCAACAGAGATGACTTCTGATTGTATCACGTCTTTTAAAGCTTTGCCTAATTAGACTCTATTTTTAAAAGCTACCTAATTAGCTAGTTTAGTAGAATAACAAAAGCTTTGCAACTTAAGAGATGACTTCTGATTGTATCACCTCTTTTTAAGCTACCCTAATTAGACTCTATTTTTGGCTAGTTTAGTAGAATAACAAAAAGAGCTTTGAGATGACTTCTGATTGTATCACCTCTTTTTAAGCTACCCTAATGACTCTATTTTTGGCTGATTAGTAGAATAACAAAAGTTTGCTTTTTCTGAAGTCTCTTTTTAAAGCTACCTAATTAGACTCTATTTTTGGCTAGTTTAGTAGAATAACAAAAGCTTTGCAGCTTAAGAATGACTTCTGATTGTATCACGTCTTTTTAAAAAGCTACAATTAGAATAACTTTTAATTAGACTCTATTTTTGGCTAGTTTAGTAGAATAACAAAATACTTTGCACAAGAGATGACTTCTGATTGTATCACCTCTTTTTACCCTAATTAGACTCTATTTTTTGCTTTTAGTTGAATAACAAAAGCTTTGCAGCTTAAGAGATGACTTCTGATTGTATCACGTCTTTTTAAAAGCTACCTAATTAGACTCTATTTTTGGCTAGTTTAGTAGAATAACAAAATTTTGCAGCTTAAGAGATGACTTCTGATTGTATCATCTTTTTAAAGCTACCTAATTAGACTCTATTTTTGGCTAGTTTAGTAGAATAACAAAAAGCTTTGCAACCTTCTGATTGTATCACCTCTTTTAAAGCTACCCTCTTATCTATTTTTAGCTAGTTTAGTAGAATAACAAAAGCTTTTAGCATTTTTGCTTTTAAGAATAACATGACTTCTGATTGTATCACGTCTTTTTAAAAGCTACCTAATTAGACTCTATTTTTGGCTAGTTTAGTAGAATAACAAAAGCTTTGCAGCAAGAGATGACTTCTGATTGTATCACGTCTTTTTAAAGCTACCCTAATTAGACTCTATTTTGGCTAGTTTAGTAGTAGAATAACAAAAGCTTTGCAGCAAGAGATGACTTCTGATTGTATCACCTCTTTTAAAGCTACCTAATTAGACTCTATTTTGGCTAGTTTAGTAGAATAACAAAAGCTTTGCAAAGAGATGACTTCTGATTGTATCACGTCTTTTTAAAGCTACCCTAATTAGACTCTATTTTGGCTAGTTTAGTAGAATAACAAAAGCTTTGCAGCTTAAGAGATGACTTCTGATTGTATCACGTCTTTTAAAGCTACCTAATTAGACTCTATTTTTTGGCTAGTTTAGTAGAATAACAAAAGCTTTTGCAGCTTTTAGAGATGACTTCTGATTAACAAAATATCACGTCTTTTTAAAGCTACCTAATTAGACTCTATTTTTGGCTAGTTTAGTAGAATAACAAAAAATTTGTTTAGTTTTAGTAGAATAACAAAGGTTTTGCAACAGAGATGACTTCTGATTGTATCACCCTTTTTTAAAGCTACCTAATTAGACTCTATTTTTAGCTTTTAGTAGAATAACAAAAGCTTTGCAACAAGAGATGACTTCTGATTGTATCACGTCTTTTTAAAGCTACCTAATTAGACTCTATTTTTGGCTAGTTTAGTAGAATAACAAAAGCTTTGCAGCAAAGAGATGACTTCTGATTGTATCACGTCTTTTTTTAAGCTACCTAATTAGACTCTATTTTTTGGCTAGTTTAGTAGAATAACAAAAGCTTTGCAACAAGAGATGACTTCTGATTGTATCACGTCTTTTTAAAGCTACCCTAATTAGACTCTATTTTTGGCTAGTTTAGTAGAATAACAAAAAAGTTTGCAATTAGAGATGACTTCTGATTGTATCATCCTCTTTTAAAGCTACCCTAATTAGACTCTTTTTTGCTAACAAAAGTTTAACAAATTAGACTCTATTTTTTGGCTATGACTTCTGATTGTATCACGTCTTTTTTAAAGCTACCTAATTAGACTCTATTTTGGCTAGTTTAGTAGAATAACAAAAGCTTTGCAGCTTCAGAGATGACTTCTGATTGTATCACGTCTTTTTTTAAAGCTACCTAATTAGACTCTATTTTTTGGCTAGTTTAGTAGAATAACAAAAGCTTTGCAGCAAGAGATGACTTCTGATTGTATCACCTCTTTTAAAAGCTACCTAATTAGACTCTATTTTTTTGGCTAGTTTAGTTGAATAACAAAAGCTTTGCAACAAGAGATGACTTCTGATTGTATCACGTCTTTTTAAAAGCTACCCTAATTAGACTCTATTTTTGGCTGGTTTAGTAGAATAACAAAATACTTTGCAGCTAAAAGAGATGACTTCTGATTGTATCACGTCTTTTTAAAGCTACCTAATTAGACTCTATTTTTTTGCTAGTTTAGTAGAATAACAAAAGCTTTGCAACAGAGATGACTTCTGATTGTATCACGTCTTTTTTAAGCTACCCTAATTAGACTCTATTTTTGGCTGAGTTTTGCTGGTTTTGCGAGTAGAATCACGTCTTTTTACAAAAGACTTTTTTGCAGCTTAGAATAATGACTTCTGATTGTATCACCTCTTTTTAAAGCTACCTAATTAGACTCTATTTTTTTGGCTAGTTTAGTAGAATAACAAAAAGCTTTGCAGCTTAAGAGACTTCTGATTATCATGACTTCTGATTGTATCACAACGTCTTTTAAAAAGCTACCCTAATTAGACTCTATTTTTTGCTAGTTTAGTAGAATAACAAAAATACTTTTGCAACAGAGATGACTTCTGATTGTATCACCTCTTTTTAAAGCTACCCTAATTAGACTCTATTTTGGCTAGTTTAGTAGAATAACTTGACTTCTGATTGTATCACGTCTTTTTAAAAAGCTACCTAATTAGACTCTATTTTTGGCTAGTTTAGTTGAATAACAAAAGCTTTGCAGCAAGAGATGACTTCTGATTGTATCACGTCTTTTTAAAGCTACCCTAATTAGACTCTATTTTTTCTTTTTTAAAAGCTAGTTTAGTAGAATAACAAAAAGCTTTGCAGCTAGTTTAGTAGATGACTTCTGATTGTATCACGTCTTTTTAAAAGCTACCCTAATTAGACTCTGTTTTGGCTATTTTAGAATAAGAAAATACTTTGCTGTAGTTTCTGTAGAATAAAGCAAAAGACTCTATTTTGCTAGTTTAGTAGAATAACAAAAGAGATGACTTCTGATTGTATCACGTCTTTTTAAAGCTACCTAATTAGACTCTATTTTTGGCTAGTTTAGTAGAATAACAAAAGCTTTGCAGCTTAAGAGATGACTTCTGATTGTATCACGTCTTTTTAAAGCTACCCTAATTAGACTCTATTTTGGTAGAATAACAAAAAGCTTTGCAGTTTAGTACTTCTGAATCAACAAAAACCTAATTAGACTCTATTTTTGGCTAGTTTAGTAGAATAACAAAGTTTGCAGCTTAGAGATGACTTCTGATTGTATCACCTCTTTTAAAGCTACCTAATTAGACTCTATTTTGGCTAGTTTAGTTAACAAAATAGTTTGCAACAGAGATGACTTTTCTATTTTGGCTAGTTTAGTAGAATAACAAAAAACTTTGCACCCTCTTTTTAAAAGCTACCTAATTAGACTCTATTTTGGCTAGTTTAGTAGAATAACAAAACCTTTGCAGCAAGAGATGACTTCTGATTGTATCACGTCTTTTAAAGCTACCTAATTAGACTCTATTTTTGGCTAGTTTAGTAGAATAACAAAAAAGCTTTGCAGCTTAAGAATGACTTCTGATTGTATCACGTCTTTTAAAGCTACCCTAATTAGACTCTATTTTGGCTAGTTTAGTAGAATAACAAAATCTTTGCAGCAGAGATGACTTCTGATTGTATCACCTCTTTTTAAAGCTACCCTAATTAGACTCTATTTTTGCTAGTTTAGTAGAATAACAAAAATACTTTGCAACTTAAGAGATGACTTCTGATTGTATCACCTCTTTTTTAAAGCTACCTAATTAGACTCTATTTTTGGCTAGTTTAGTAGAATAACAAAAAAGCTTTGCAGCAAGAGATGACTTCTGATTGTATCACGTCTTTTAAAGCTACCTAATTAGACTCTATTTTTGGCTAGTTTAGTAGAATAACAAAATACTTTGCAACAAGAGATGACTTCTGATTGTATCACCTCTTTTAAAAAGCTACCTAATTTGGACTCTATTTTGGCTAGTTTAGTATCAACTCTGTTGCACTTTTGCAGCTTAAGAGATGACTTCTGATTGTATCACGTCTTTTAAAAGCTACCCTAATTAGACTCTATTTTTGGCTAATTTAGTAGAATAACAAAACTTTGCAACAGAGATGACTTTTGTATCACGTCTTTTTAAAGCTACCTAATTAGACTCTATTTTTGGCTAGTTTGTAGAATAACAAAAAATGCTTTGCAGTCTTTTTTAAGAGATGACTTCTGATTGTATCACCCTAATTAGTCTTTTTTGGCTAAAGCTACCTAATTAGACTCTATTTTTTAAAGCTACCTAATTAGCTAGTTTAGTAGAATAACAAAAAAAAAAACTTTGCAGCTTTTTAAAAGATGACTTCTGATTGTATCACGTCTTTTTAAAACTACCCTAATTAGACTCTATTTTGGCTAGTTTAGTAGAATAACAAAAGCTTTTGCAGCTTCTGATCTTTTTTTTTAAGACCCCTATGACTTCTGATTGTTTATCACTTTGCAGCAGATCTTTTTGTAAAAAAGCTACCTAATTAGACTCTATTTTGGCTAGTTTAGTAGAATAACAAAAGCTTTGCAGCTTAAGAGATGACTTCTGATTGTATCACGTCTTTTAAAGCTACCCTAATTAGACTCTATTTTTGCTAGTTTAGTAGAATAACAAAGCTTTTTGCAACAAGATGACTTCTGATTGTATCACCTCTTTTTTAAAGCTACCCTAATTAGACTCTATTTTTTTGGCTAGTTTAGTAGAATAACAAAAATACTTTGATTGTAACTTTTTAATGACTTCTCTATTTTTGGCTATCACGAATCTTTTTAAAGATACCTAATTAGACTCTATTTTGGCTAGTTTAGTAGAATAACAAAAGCTTTGCAGCTTAGAGATGACTTCTGATTGTATCACGTCTTTTTAAAAAGCTACCTAATTAGACTCTATTTTTTGGCTAGTTTAGTAGAATAACAAAAAGCTTTGCAGCAAGAGATGACTTCTGATTGTATCACCTCTTTTTAAAGCTACCCTAATTAGACTCTATTTTTGGCTAGTTTAGTAGAATAACAAAAAGCTTTGCAGCAAGATGACTTCTGATTGTATCACGTCTTTTTAAAGCTACCTAATTAGACTCTATTTTTTGGCTAGTTTAATAACAGTAGAATAACAAAACTTTGCAGGCTTAAGAGATGACTTCTGATTGTATCACGTCTTTTTAAAGCTACCCTAATTAGACTCTATTTTGGCTAGTTTAGTAGAATAACAAAAGCTTTTGCAACTTAAGAGATGACTTCTGATTGTATCACGTCTTTTTTAAAGCTACCCTAATTAGACTCTATTTTTGGCTAGTTTAGTAGAATAACAAAAAGCTTTGCAGCTTAGAGATGACTTCTGTTGTATCACGTCTTTTTTAAGCTACCCTAATTAGACTCTATTTTGGCTTGTTTAGTAGAATAACAAAAAGCTTTGCAGCAAGAGATGACTTCTGATTGTATCACCTCTTTTTAAAAGCTACCTAATTAGACTCTATTTTGGCTAGTTTAGTAGAATAACAAAAGCTTTTGCAACAAGAGATGACTTCTGATTGTATCACGTCTTTTAAAGCTACCTAATTAGACTCTATTTTTAGCTAGTTTAGTAGAATAACAAAAAAAGCTTTGCAGCAAGAGATGACTTCTGATTGTATCACGTCTTTTTAAAGCTACCTAATTAGACTCTATTTTGCTAGTTTAGTAGAATAACAAAACTCTATTTTGGCTTTGCAAAAGCTTTGCAACAGAGATGACTTCTGATTGTATCACGTCTTTTTTAAAGCTACCCCTAATTAGACTCTATTTTTGGCTAGTTTAGTAGAATAACAAAAGCTTTGCAGCTTAGAGATGACTTCTGATTGTATCACGTCTTTTAAAGCTACCCTAATTAGACTCTATTTTTGGCTAGTTAGTAGAATAACAAAAGCTTTGCAACAAGAGATGACTTCTGATTGTATCACGTCTTTTAAAAGCTACCTAATTAGACTCTATTTTGGCTAGTTTTTGCTAGTAGTAGAATAACAAAATACTTTGCAAGAGATGACTTCTGTTTGTATCACCTCTTTTTAAAAGCTACCTAATTAGACTCTATTTTTGGCTAGTTTAGTAGAATAACAAAAAGCTTTGCAACAAGAGATGACTTCTGATTGTATCACGTCTTTTTAAAGCTACCCTAATTAACAAAAGACTCTATTTTGGCTTGTTTTTTGGCTAGTTAGAATAACAAAAGCTTTGCAGCTTAAAGATGACTTCTGATTGTATCACGTCTTTTTAAAACTACCTAATTAGACTCTATTTTTTTTGCTAGTTTAGTAGAATAACAAAAAACTTTGCAGCTTAAGAGATGTCTTCTGATTGTATCACGTCTTTTTAAAAAGCTACCATAATTAGACTCTATTTTTTGGCTAGTTTAGTAGAATAACAAAAGCTTTGCAAGCAGAGATGACTTCTGAGTGTATCACCCCTCTTTTTAAAGCTACCCCTAATTAGACTCTATTTTGGCTAGTTTAGTAGAATAACAAAAAACTTTGCAACAGAGATGACTACGCTTTTTTAAAGCTACCTAATTAGATGTTTACTAGAATAACCGCTTTGCAACAGAGACTTCTGATTGTATCACCTTTTTTTTTTTAAAGCTACCTAATTAGACTCTATTTTTGGCTTGTTTAGTAGAATAACAAAAGCTTTGCAGCAGAGATGACTTCTGATTGTATCACCTCTTTTTAAAAACTACCCTAATTAGACTCTATTTTGGCTAGTTTAGAATAAGAAAAATACTTTGCTGTAAGATGACTTCTGATTATCACGTCTTTTTTAAACTACCTAATTAGACTCTATTTTGACTGGTTGAGTAGAATAACAAAAGCTATGCAACAGGAATGACTTCTGATTGTATCACGTCTTTTTAAAGCTACACTAATTAGACTCTATTTTTGGCTAGTTTAGTAGAATAACAAAAGCTTTTGCAGCTTAAGAGATGACTTCTGGTGTATCGTCTTTAAAAAAGCTACCTAATTAGACTCTATTTTATGCTAGTTTAGTAGAATAATAAAAGCTTTGCAGCAAGGAAGCTTCTGATTGTATCACGTCTTTTTAAAAGCTACCCTAATTAGACTCTATTTTATGCTAGTTTAGTAGAGAATAATAAAACTTTGCAGCAAGAGATGACTTCTGATTGTATCGTCTTTTAAAGCTACTAATTAGACTCTATTTATTTATTTAGTAGAGACAACAAAAGCTTTGGAGATGACTTCTGATTGTATCACGTCTTTTAAGCTACCCTAATTAGACCTCTTTTTTGGCTCGTTTTAGAATAACAAAAGCCCTTTGTATCACCTCTTTTAAAGCCCTAATTAGACTCTATTTTTGGCTAGTTTAGTAGAATAACAAAAAGTTTTGCTGCTTAAGAGATGACTTCGATTGATTGTTTCACGTCTTTTTAAAGAATTTTGCGGCAAGAGATGACTTCCTAATTAGACTCTTTTTTGGCTAGATTAGTTGAATAACAAAAGCTTTGCAGCTTAAGAGATGATTTCTGATTGTATCACGTCTTTTTAAAGCTACCCTAATTAGACTCTATTTTTTTGTCTAGTTTAGTAGAATAAAAAAATTTTGCAGCTTAAGAGATGACTTCTAATTGTATCACGTCTTTTAAAGCTACCTATTAGACTCTATTTTTAGTTTGTTAGAATAACAAAACGCAGCAAGAGATGACTTGATTGTTAACGTCTTTTAAAGCCACCTAATTGACACTAAAAGCTGTTTGTAAAAGTTTGCAAGAAGATGACTTCTGATTGTATCACGTCTTTTAAAGCTACCCCTAATTAGACTCTATTTTTGGCTAGTTTAGTAGAATAACAAAAGCTTTGGCAGCAAGAGATGACTTTCTTATTGTATCACGTCTTTTAAAGCTACCCCAATTAGAGTCTATTTTGGCTAGTTTAGTAGAATAAGAAAAGACTTTTGCAGCTTTAAGAGATGACTTACTGTATCACGTCTTTTTAACCCACTTTTAGACTAGTTTAGTAGAATAACAAAACCTTTGCAGCTTAAGAGATGACTTCTGATTGTATCACGTCTTTTAAAAGCTACCCTAATTAGACTCTCTTTTTGGCTAGTTTAGTAGAATAACAAAAGCTTTTGCAGCAAAAGATGACTTCAGATTGTATCACCTCTTTTTAAAGCTACCCAATTAAGACTCTATTTTTGGCTAGTTTAGTAGAATAACAAAATACTTTTGCAGCTTAAGAGATGACTTCTGATTGTATCACGTCTTTTAAAGCTACCCTAATTAGACTCTATTTTGGCTAGTTTAGTAGAATAACAAAAGGTTTCCAGCTAAAGAGATGACTTCTGATTGTATCACGTCTTTTAAAGAATAACTTAATTAGACTATTTTTGGCTTTTTTAGTAGAATAACAAAGAATGATGCTTCTGATGACATTGTATCACGTCTTTTAAGAGATGACCATTTGCAGCTTGAGATGATCATTGCATCTTTTTTAAAGCTACCCTAATTAGACTCTATTTTTGGCTAGTTTAGTAGAATAACAAAAGCTTTGCAGCTTAAGAGATGAATTCTGATTGTATCACGTCTTTTTGAAGCTATCCTAATTAGACTCTATTTTTTGGCTGGTTTAGTAGAATAAGGAAATACTTTGCAGCTTTTAAGAGATGACATCTGATTGTATCACGCTTTTTAAAGCTACCTAATTAGACTCTATTTTTGGCTAGTTTAGAATAACAAAAAAAAGATGTTGTATCACGCTTAAAGACAGATAACTTCTATTTTTGATTTTAACAAAACTTTGCAGCCCTTTTGTAAAGCTACCCCAATTAGACTCTATTTTTTAGTTTAGTAGAATAACAAAAGCTTTTAAGTTTACTTCTGATTGTAGAATAATTAGACAATTTTTTGGCTAGTTTAGTAGAATAAGAAAAGCTGCAGCTTAAGAGATGACAGTTGATTGCATCATTGCCTTTTTAAAGCTACCCAATTAGGACTCTATTTTGCCAGGTTTAGGCTAGATTAAGAGATAGAATAAAACAAAAGGTTTTGGCTAGTTTAGAATAACAAAAGCTTTGCAAAGAGATGACTTCTGATTGTATCACCTCTTTTAAAGCTACCCTAATTAGACTCTATTTTTGCCAGTTTTAGTAGAATAAACAAAAAGCTTTGCAGCTTAAGAGATGACTTCCGATTGTATCACGCTTTTAAAGCTTTTAGTGTGGCTTGTCTAGTTTAGTAGAATCACAAAAAGCTTTTGCAGCTTAAGAGATGACTTTTCTGATTGTATCACGTCTTTAAAAGCCTACCTAATTAGACTCTATTTTGGCTAGTTTATTAGAATAACAAAAGCTTTGCAACAGGGTGAAAGCTTCTGATTGTATCACGTCTTTTAAAGCTACTAATTAGACTCTATTTTTGGCTAATTTGGTAAGAATAACAAAAGCTTTGCAACAGAGATGACTTCTGATTGTATCGTCTTTTTAAAGCTACCTAATTAGACTCTATTTTTTGGCTAGTTTAGTAGAATAATAGCTTTGCAGCTTAAGAGATGACTTCAGATTGTATCGTCTTTTTAAAGCTACCTAATTAGACTCTATTTTGGCTAGTTTAGTAGAATAACAAAAAGCTTTACCAGAAGATGACTTCTGATTGTATCCATATTTTTAAAAGCTACCCCATTGAACTCTATTTTTTGGCTGGTTGGTAGAATAACAAATGCTTTGCAGCTTAAGAGATGACTTCCGATTGTATACGTCTTTTTAAAAGGTACCTTAGTCTGTTTTTTAAAGCCCAGCTTTTGCAATTAGACTTACCTAATTTTTGGTGGTAAATCTAGTTTAGTAAGAATAACAAAAAGCTACCCTAGTAGACTCTATTTTGGTTAGTTTAAGAGATGACGATTGTATCACGTATTGAACTTTTTAAAGCTACCCTAGTTAGACTCTAATTAGAATAACAAGCTTTGCGGCTTGAGATGACTTTTTTGGCTAGTTTAGTAGAATAACAAAGATTGTATCACGTCTTTTAAAAACTACCCTAAATTAAACTCTATTTTGATGATTTGGTAGAATTGTATCACGAAGATGACTTCTGATTGTATCAAAAAAAAGCCACTCCTAATTAGACTCTATTTTTTAGCTGGTTTAGTAGAATAACAAAAGCTTTGCAACAAGAGATGACTTCTGATTGTATCAATGTCTATTTTTGGCTAAGTAGAATAACAAAAACTAATTAGACTTCAGTTGTATTTTGGCTAGTTTTTTAGTAGAATAACAAAAAGCTTTTTGCAACTTAAGAGATGACTTGATTGTATCACTTCTTTAAAGACTCTATTTTTGGCTAATTTGGTAGAATAATTTTTGCAGCTAGTTTTAGTGAATAAAAAATCTAATTAGACTCTATTTTGGCTAGTTTAGTAGAGCGCAGCTTCTGATTGTTATCACGTCCTTTTTTAAAGCTACCTTAATTAGACTCTATTTTTGGCTAGTTTAGTAGAATAACAAAGTTTTGCAGCTTAAGGATGACTTCTGATTGTATCACGTCTTTTAAAGCTACCCTCATTAGACTCTGTTGCATTTTAGAATAACAACTTTGGCTGACTTCTGATTTTATCGTCTTTAAAATAACTAAAATATTTTGGCTGGTTGCAATATAGCTTCGCAAGAGATGACTTTGATTGTATCACCTCTTTTAAAAATTACCCTATTAGACTCTATTTTGGCTAGTTTAGTAGAATAACAAAAAGCTTTGCATGAAGAGATGACTTGATTGTATCACGTCTTTTAAAGCCACTCCCAATTAGACTCTATTTTGGCTGTTTAGTAGAATAACAAAAGCCTTTGCAGCTTAAGAGATGACTTGATTGCATCACGTCTTTTTAAAGTTAACTGGTTAGACTCTATTTTGGCTAGTTTAGTAGAATAACAAAGCTTACTAAGATGACTTGATTGTATCACGTCTTTTTAAAGCCACCCTAATTAGACTCTATTTTTGGCTAGATTAGTAGAATAACAAAAGCTTTTGCAGCTTAAGAGATGACTTCTGATTGTATCACGTCTTTTTAAAGCTTTTCACCCTAATTAGACTCATATTTGGCTAGTTTAGAATAACAAAGCTTATAAGCTTAAGAGATGATTTGATTGTATCACGTCTTTTTAAAGCTACCCTAATTAGACCTTCATTTTGTCTAGTTTAGTAGAATAACAAAAGCTTTGCAGCTTCAGAGATGACTCTGTTTGTATCACCTTTTTTAAAGCTACCCTAATTAGACTCTATTTTTTGGCTAGTTTAGTAGAATAACAAAAGCTTGCAGCTAAGAGATGACTTCTGATTGTATCACGTCTTTTAAAGCTAATTTAATTAGACTCTATTTTTTACTTGTTTAGTAGAATAACAAAACTTTGCAGCTTAAGAGATGACTGATTGTATCACCTTTTTTAAAGCTACACCACCCCTAATTAGACTAACAAAAGCTTTTGGCTAGTTTAGTTGAATAACAAAGTTTTTTCAGCTTAAGAGACTGATTGTATCACCTCTTTTAAAGCTTTCACTCCTAATTAGACTTATTTTTGGCTAGTTTAGTAGAATAAGAAAATACTTGTTTAAGAGATTTCCTGATTGCATCACGTCTTTTAAAGCCATCCTAATTAGACCTATTTTTAGCTAGTTTAGTAGAATAACAAAAGCTTTTAAGAGAGCTTAAGAGATGACTTAATTACACTCTATTGTAGTCACGTCTTTTTAAAGATGACCTTTTAAAGCTAATTAGACTTCATTTTTTGGCTAGTTTAGTAGAATAACAAAAGCTTGATGCAGCTTAAGAGATGACTTATAGATTGAATCACGTCTTTTAAAGCTACCCAAATTAGACTCCAATAATTTTTTGGCTAGTTTAGTGAATAACAAAAGCTTTGGCAGCTTAAGAGATGACTTTATTGTATCACGTCTTTTAAAGCTACCCTAATTAGACTCCTTACTTGGCCAGATTAGTAGAATAATAAAACCTTTGCAGCTTGGAGATGACTTGATTGCATCACCCTTTTTAAAGCTACCCTAATTAGGGGACTCTATTTTGGCCAGTTTAGTAGAATAACAAAAGCTTGCAGCTTAAGAACGATCGATTGTATCAGGTCTTTTTAAAGCCACCCTACTAGGACTTATTTTTGGCTAGTTTAGAATAACAAAAGATTTGGTGTTTAAGAGATGACTTCGATTGTATCACGTCTTTTTAAAGCTACCCAATTAGACTCTCTATTTTGGCTAGTTTAGTAGAATAACAAAGATCGGTAGCTTAAGAGATGACTTGATTGTATCACGTCTTTTAAAGCCAAATTCTAATTAGACTCTATTTTGGCTAGTTTAGTAGAATAACAAAAGCCTTTCAGAAATAAGATGTCTTCTGATTGTATCACCTCTTTAAAGCGGTCTTAATTAGACTCTATTTTGGCTAGTTTAGTAGAGTAAGAAAATACTTGCAGCTTAAGAGATGACTTCGATTGTATCACTTCTTTTTTGTGTTACCATAATTAATTCCTACTTAGGCTAGTTTAGAACAACAAAGCTTGCAGCTTAAGAGATGACTTCGATTGTATCATGTCTTTTAAAGCTATCCTAATTGGGGACTCTATTTTTGCTAGTTTAGTAGAATAACAAAAGCTTTGCAGCTAAGAGATGACTTCTGATTGTATCACGTCTTTTTAAAGCTACCCTAATTAGACTCATTTTTGCTAGTTTAGTAGAAAACAAAAAGCTTGCAGCTTAAGAGATGACTTCTGATTGTATCACGTCTTTTTAAAGCCACCCTAATTAGACTCTTAATTTTGGCTAGTTTAGTAGAATAACAAAAGCTTTGCAGCTTAAGAGATGACTTCTGATTGTATCACGTTTTAAAGCCACCCTAATTAGACCTATTTTGGCTAGTTTAGTAGAATAAGAAAAAACTTTGCAGCTTAAGAGATGACTTCTGATTGTATCACGTCTTTTTAAAGCCACCCTAATTAGACTCTATTTTTGGCTAGTTTAGTAGAATAAAAGCTTTGCAGCTTAAGAGATGACTTGATTGTATCACGTCTTTTAAAGCTACCCTAATTAGACTCTATTTTTGGCTAGTTTAGTAGAATAACAAAGCTTGCAGCTTAAAGAGATGACTTTTGATTGTATGTCTTTTAAAGCCAAATCCTAATTAGACTCTATTTTTTGCTAGTTTAGTAGAATAACAAAAAGCTTTGGCAGCTTAAGAGATGACTTTTGTATCACGTCTTTAAAGAGATGACTTATTTTTGGCGATTAGTAGAATAAAAAGTCTTTAAAGATACTCTTGATTGTATCAATTGAAAGCTACCCTAATTAGACTTTTTTGGCTGTTTAGTAGAATAACAAAAGTTTGTAGCTTAAGAGATGACTTGATTGTATCAATGTCTTTTAAAGCAAATTCTAATTAGACTATTATTTTGGGCTAGTTTAGTAGAATAAGAAAATACTTTGTTGCTTAAGTAGAGATGACTTGATTGTATCACGTTTTTAAAGCTACCCTAATTAGACTCATTTTGCAAGTTTAGCAGAATAACAAAAGTTTTTGCAGCTTAAGAGATGAATTTCTGATTGTACTAAATCTTTTAAAGCTACCCTAATTATATTCTATTTTTGGCTAGTTTAATAAATAACAAAACTTTGCAGCTTAAGAGATGACTTCAAGATTGTATCACCTCTTTTAAAGCTACCCTAATTAGAATCTATTTTGGTTAGGTTAGTAGAATAACAAAGATTTGGCATCTTAAGAGATGATTTTTGATTGTATCACCTTCTTTTTTAAAGCTACCTAATTAGACTTCTATTTTGGCTAGTTTAGTAGAATAAAAAGCTTTTCAGCTTAAGAGATGACTTGGATTGTATCATTGTTTTTTTTTTAAAGCTACCCAAATTAGACTGGCTTGGCTAGTTTAGTAGAAGAATAAAAAGCCTTTGCAGCTTAAGAAATGACTTCTGATTGTATCAGGTCTTTTTTAAAGCTACCTCAATTAGGACCTCTATTTTCCGCCAGTTTAGTTGAATAACAAAAGCTTTGCAGCCTAAGAAATGACTTCGATTGCATTGGTATCTTTTTAAAGCCAAATTTAATTAGACTTATTTTTGGCTAGTTTAGTAGAATAACAAAATACTTTGCAGCTTAAGAGATGACTTGATTGTATCACGTCTTTAAAGCTACCTTAATTAGACACTATTTTCTTGGCTAGTAGAATAACAAAGCTTTGCAGCTTAAGAGATGAATTTCGATTGTATCACGTCTTTTAAAGCTAAATTCTAATTAGACTTTATTTTGGCTAGATTAGTAGAATAACAAAAGCTTCGCAGCTAAAGAGATGACTTCGATTGTATCACGTCTTTTAAAGCTACCCTAATTAGACTCTAGTTTTGGCTATTTAGTAGAATAAGAAAATTTTGCTGCTTAAGAGATGGCTTTGTATCACCTTTTTTAAAGCCAGAATTAGACTTAATTTTGGCTAGTTGCAGAATAACAAAAGCTTTGGCGATGACTTCTGATTGTATCACGTCTTTTTAAAGCCACCAATTAGACCTCTATTTTTTGGCTAGTTTAGTAGAACAAAAAGCTTTGCAGCTTAAGAGATGACTTCGATTGTATCACTTTTTAAAGCTACCCCAATTAGGACTCTAGTTTTGCCCGTTTAGTAGAATCACAAAAAGCTTTGCAGCTTAAGAGATGACTTCTGATTGTATCACGTCTTTTAAAGCCACCCAAATTAGACCTCTATTTTTGGCTAGTTTAGTAGAATAACAAAAGTTTTGCAGCTTAAGAGATGACTTCGATTGTATCACGTCTTTTTAAAGCTACCCTAATTAGACTCTATATTTTGGCTAGTTTAGTAGAATAACAAAAAGCTTTGGTAGCTTAAGAGATGACTTCTGATTGCATCAGGTCTTTTAAAGCTACCCTAATTAGACTCTATTTTTGGCTAGTTTAGAAATAACAAAAGCTTTGCAGCTTAAGAGATGACTTCGATTGTATCATCTTTTAAAGCTACCCTAATTAGACTCAATTTTGGCTAGTTTAGTAGAAACAACAAAAGCTTTGCAGCTTAAGAGATGACTTGATTGTAACACGTCTTTTTAAAGCTACCCTAATTAGACACTATTTTGGCTAGTTTAGTAGAATAACAAAAGCTTTGCAGCTTAAGAGATGACTTGATTGTATCACGCCCGTTTTTAAAGCTACCCTAATTAGACTCTATTTTTGGCTAGTTTAGTAGAATAACAAAAGCTTTGCAGCTTAAGAGATGACTTTGATTGTATCACGTTATTTTAAAGCTCCTAATTAGACTCTATTTTTGGCAAGTTTAGTAGAATAACAAAAAGCTTTGCAGCTTAAGAGATGACTTCTGATTGTATCACCTTTTTAAAGCCACCCTAATTACACTTTCATTTTTGGCTAGTTTAGTAGACAACAAAAGCTTTGGTAGCTTAAGAGATGACTCTGATTGTATCACGTCTTTTAAAGCTACCCTAATTAGACTCTATTTTGGCTAGGTTAGTGAATAACAAAAGCTTTGCAGCTTAAGAGATGACTTGATGATTGTTAAAGCTACCCTAATTAGGACTTATTTTGGCTTTTAAAGCGTTGCACCAATAGAGATGACTTCTATTTTGCTTTTTAAAGTTTAGTAGAATTCAACAAAATGACAAAAGCTTGCAGCTAAGAGATGACTTCTGATTGTATCACCTTTTTTTTTAAAGCTACCCAAATTAGACTCTATTTTTGGCTAGTTTAGTTGAATAACAAAAGCTTTGCAGCTAAGAGATGAAAATTGTATCACTTTTTTTAAAGCTAATTAATGTTTAGTAGAATAAAAAAAGACTTTGTAGCTTAAGAGATGACTTCTGATTGTATCACGTCTTTTTTTAAAGCAAATTCTAATTAGACTCTATATTTTTGGCTAGTTTAGTGAAATAAGAAAAGATTTGCAGCTTAAGAGATGACTTCTGGATTGTATCACGTCTTTTAAAGCTACCCTAATTAGACTTTATTTTGGCTAGGTTTAGTAGAATAACAAAAGCTTTGCAGCTTAAGAGATGACTTCGATTGTATCACGTCTTTTAAAGCCAAATTCTAATTAGGACTCTATTTTTGCTAGTTTAGTAGAATAAGAAAATACTTGCAGCTTAAGAGATGACTTTGATTGTATCACCTCTTTTTAAAAGCTTCCCTAATTAGACTCATTTTTGGCTAGTTTAGAAGAACACAAGACGGCAGCTTAAGAGATGACTTTTGATTGTATCACGTCTTTTTAAAGCCACCCTAATTAGACCTCTATTTTTGGCTAGTTTAATAGAACAACAAACTTTGGCTGCTTAAGAGATGACTTCTGATTGTATCAGGTCTTTTTAAAGCTACCCCTAATTAAACCTCTATTTTTGGCTAGTTTAGTAGAAGAACAAAAAGCTTTGCAGCTTAAGAGATGACTTCTGATTGTATCACGTCTTTTAAAGCCACCCTAATTAGACCTATTTTTGGCTAGTTTAGTAGAATAACAAAAGCTTTGCAGCTAAGAGATGACTTGATTGTATCACGTCTTTTAAAAGCTACCCTAATTAGACTCTCTATTTTGGCTAGTTTAGTAGAATAACAAAAAATTTTTGTTGCTTAAGAGATGAATTGATTGTATCACCTCTTTAAAGCTACCCTTAATTAGACTCTATTTTTGGCTAGTTTAGTAAATAACAAAAAGCTTTGCAGCTTAAGAGATGACTTCTGATTGTATCACGTCTTTTTTAAAGCCAAATTCAATTAGATTCCTAGTTTTGGCTAGTTTAGTAGAATAACAAAAGCTTTGCAGCTAAGAGATGAATTCTGATTGTATCACGTCTTTTAAAGCCACCCTAATTAGACTCTCTATTTTTGGCTAGTTTAGTAGAATAACAAAAGCTTTGCAGCTTAAGAGATGACTTGATTGTATCAGTCTTTTAAAGCCACCATAATTAGACTATATTTTCGGCTAGTTTAGTAGAATAAAGCTTTGCAGCTTAAAAGATACTTCTTGATTGAATAACGTCTTTTAAAGCTACCCTTAATTAGACTCTAGTTTTGGCTTAAGAGATGAAGCTTTGATTGTATCAATGTATCATTTTAAAGCCTTCCAATTAGACTCTATTTTGCTAGTTTAGTAGAATAACAAAAGCTTTGCAGCTTAAGAGATGACTTCCGATTGTATCACGTCTTTTAAAGCTACCCTAATTAGACTCTATTTTTGGGTTTAGTAGAATAACAAAAGCTTTGCAGCTTAAGAGATGACTTTGATTGTATCACGTCTTTTAAAGCCGATTCTAATTAGACTTCATTTTTGGCTAGTTTAGAAATAACAAAAGCTTTGCAGCTTAAGAGATGACTTGATTGTATCAATGTCTTTTTAAAGCTACCCTAATTAGACTCTATTTTTTGGCTAGTTTAGTTGAATAAATAAATACTTGCAGCTTAAGATGACTTCTGATCGTATCACGTCTTTTTAAAGCCACCCTAATTAGACTCATTTTTGGCTAGTTTAGTAGAATAAGAAAAATACTTTTGCTGCTTAAGAGATGACTTCTGATTGTATCACGTCTTTTTAAAGCTACCCCTAATTAGACTCCATTTTTGGCTAGTTTAGTAGAATAACAAAAGCTTGGCAGCGTAAGAGATGATGACTGATTGTATCACGTCTTTTTAAAGCTACCCTAATTAGACTCTATTTTTGGCTAGTTTAGTAGAATAACAAAAGCTTTTGCGCTAAGAGATGACTTGATTGTATCACGTCTTTTTAAAGCCACCCCAATTAGACTCATTTTGGCCTGTTTAGTTGAATAAGAAAATATTTTGCTGCTTTTAGGAGATGAATTCTGATTGTATTACATCTTTTTAAAGCTACCCTAATTAGACTCTATTTTATTTTTAGGAATAACACAGTTTAGTAGAATAAACAAAATACTTTTTTTTGGCTAGCTTAAGAGATGACTCTGATTGTATCACGTCTTTTTAAAGCTACCCTAATTAGACTCTATTTTTGGCTAGTTTAGTAGAATAAGAAAAGCTTTGCAGCTTAAGAGATGACTTCTGATTGTATCACGTCTTTTTAAAGCCACCCCTAATTAGACTTTATTTTTGGCTAGTTTAGTAGAATAACAAAAAGATTGCAGCTAAGAGATGACTTCTGATTGTATCACGTCTTTTAAAGCTACCCTTTATTAGACTCTATTTTTGGCTAGTTTAGAGAATAACAAAAGCTTTGCAGCTTAAGAGATGACCTCTGATTGTATCACGTTTTTTAAAGCAACCCTAATTAGACTCTATTTTGGCTAGTTTAGTAGAATAACAAAAAGCTTTGCAGCTTAAGAGATGACTTCTGATTGTATCAATCTTTTTTAAAGCTACCCTAATTAGAGTCTTTTTGTCTAGTTGAATAACAAAAGATTTGCAGCTTAAGAGATGACTTTGATTGTATCACGTCTTTTAAAGCTACCCTAATTAGACTCTCTATTTTTGGCTAGTTTAGTAGAATAACAAAAGCTTTGCAGCTTAAGAGATGACAATGATTGTATTTAATGTTTTTTAAAGCCACCCTAATTAGACTTTATTTTTGGCTAGTTTAGTAGAATAACAAAAGCTTTGCAGCTTAAGAGATGAATTCGATTTTATCACGTTTTAAAGCCATTCTAATTAGACTTATTTTGGCTAGTTAGTAGAATAACAAAAAGCTTTGCAGCTTAAGAGATGACTTCTGATTGTATCACGTCTTTTTAAAGCTACCCTAATTAGACTTTCTATTTTGGCTAGTTTAGTAGAATAACAAAAGATTTGCAGCTTAAGATGACTTCTGATTGTATCACGTCTTTTTAAAGCTACCCTAATTAGACTTATTTTTTTGCTAGTTTAGTAGAATAAGAAAAGCTTTGCAGCTTAAGAGATGACTTCTTGATTGTATCACGTCTTTAAAGCTACCCTAATTAGACTTATTTGGCTAGTTTAGTAGAATAACAAAATACTTTGCAGCTTAAGAGATGACTTCTGATTGTATCACGTCTTTTTAAAGCCACCCTAATTAGACTCTATTTTTGGCTAGTTTAGTAGAATAACAAAAGCTTTGCAGCTTAAGAGATGACTTCTGGATTGTATCACGTCTTTTTAAAGCTACCCTAATTAGACTCTATTTTTGGCTAGTTTAGAGAATAACAAAAAGCTTTGGCAGCTTAAGAGATGACTTTGATTGTATCACGTCTTTTTAAAGCTACCCTAATTAGACTCTATTTTGGCTAATTTAGTAGAATAACAAAAGTTTGCAGCTTAAGAGATGACTTCGATTGTATCATCTTTTAAAGCTACCCTAATTAGACTCTATTTTTGGCTAGCTTAGTAGAATAACAAAGCCAGATGACCCTGATTGTATCACGTCAAAGTTTTTAGACTTCTATTTTCCAAGTTTAGTTGAATAACAAAAGCATTGCAGCTTAAGAGATGACTTCATTGTATCACGTCTTTTTAAAGCTACCCTAATTAGACTCTATTTTGAAGAATAGTAGAATAACAAAAGCTTTGCAGCTTAAGAGATGACTCTTGTATTGTATCTTTTTTAAAGCTAAATTTAATTAGACTTTATTGTTGGCTAGTTTAGTAGAATAACAAAAGCTTTGCAGCTAAGAGATGAATTCTGATTGTATCACGTCTTTTTAAAGCTACCCTAATTAGACTCTATTTTGGCTAGTTTAGTAGAATAACAAAGCTTTGCAGCTAAGAGATGATGACTGATTGTATCACGTCTTTTTTAAAGCCACCCTAATTAGACTATAGTTTTGGCTAGTTTAGTAGAATAAACAAAGCTTTGCAGCTTAAGAGATGACTTGATTGTATCACGTCTTTTTAAAGCTACCCTAATTAGACTCTAGTTTTGCTAGTTTAGTAGAATAACAAAAGCTTTTTAAGAGATGACTTTTGTATCACGTCTTTTTAAAGCCAAATTTAATTAGACTCTCTATTTTGCTAGTTTAGTAGAATAACAAAAGATTTTGCAGCTTAAGATGACTTCGATTGTATCACGTCTTTTAAAGCTACCCTAATTAGACTCTATTTTGTCTAGTTTAGTAGAATAACAAAAGTTTTGCAGCTTAAGAGATGACTTCTGATTGTATCACGTCTTTTAAAGCCACCCTAATTAGACTCCTATTTTTGGCTAGTTTAGTTGAATAACAAAAGCTTTGCAGCTTAAGAGATGACTTCTGATTGTATCACGTCTTTTAAAGCTACCCTAATTAGACTCTATTTTTGGCTAGTTTAGTAGAATAAGAAAAAATGACTTTTGCTGCTTTTTAGAGCTGAATTTAATTTTTGATTGTATTACGTTCTTTTTAAAGCTTCTAAATTAGACTCATTTTTTGGCTAGTTTAGTAGAATAAAAAAAAGCTTTGTCTTTTAGCTTAAGAGATGAGTTCTGATTGTATCACGTCTTTTTAAAGCCACCCTAATTAGACTCTATTTTTGGCTAGTTTAGTAGAATAACAAAACTTTGCAGCTTAAGAGATGACTTCTGATTGTATCACGTCTTTTAAAGCTACCCTAATTAGACTTATTTTGGCTAGTTTAGTAGAATAACAAAAGCTTTGCAGCTTAAGAGATGACTCTGGATTGTATCACGTCTTTTAAAGCCACCAATAATTAGACTCTATTTTTGGCTAGTTTAGTAGAATACAAAAGCTTTGCAGCTTAAGAGATGACTTGATTGTATCACGTCTTAAAAGCTACCCTAATTAGACTTTTATTTTTGGCTAGTTTAGTAGAATAACAAAAGCTTTTGCTGCTTTAGAGATGAATTCTGATTGTATAACGTCTTTTAAAGCCACCCTCTTATTAGACTCATTTTTTTGCTTAGTTTAGTAGAATAACAAAAAGCTTTGCAGCTAAGAGATGACTTCTGATTGTATCACGTCTTTTAAAGCTACCCTAATTAGACTCTCATTTTTGGCTAGTTTAGTAGAATAACAAAAAGCTTTGCAGCTAAGAGATGACTTTGATTGTATCAGTCTTTTTAAAGCTACCCTAATTAGAGTCTATTTTTGGCTCTAGTTTAGTAGAATAACAAAAGATTTGCAGCTTAAGAGATGACTTGATTGTATCACGTCTTTTAAAGCTACACTAATTAGACTTTCATTTTGGCCAGTTTAGTAGAATAACAAAAGGTTTGCAGCTTAAGAGATGACTTCTAATTTATCACGTCTTTTAAAGCTACCCTAATTAGACTTTCATTTTTGGCTAGTTTAGTAGAATAACAAAAGCTTTGCAGCTTAAGAGATGACTTGATTTTATCACGTCTTTTTAAAAGCCACCCTTAATTAATTCTATTTTTGGCTAGTTTAGAAATGACAAAAGGTTTGCAGCTTAAGAGATGACTTCGATTGTATCACGTCTTTTTAAAGCTAACACCTAATTAGACTCTATTTTCCGCTAGTTTAGTAGAATAACAAAAGTTTTGCAGCTTAAGAGATGACTTGATTGTATCACGTCTTTTTTAAAGCTACCCTAATTAGAATCTATTTTTGGCTAGTTTAGTAGAATAACAAAGCTTTGCAGCTTAAGAGATGACTTCGATTGTATCACGCCTTTTTAAGCTTTCCCTACTAATTAGACTTCATTTTGGCTAGTTTAGTAGAATAACAAAATACTTTGTAGCTTAAGAGATGACTTCTGATTGTATCACCTCTTTTAAAGCTACCCTAATTAGACTCTATTTTTGGCCAGTTTAGAGAATAAAAAAAGTTTGCAGCTTAAGAGACGACTTCTGATTGTATCACGTCTTTTAAAGCCACCCTCTATTTTTGGCTAGTTTAATAGAATAACAAAAGTTAAGAGATGACTTAATTGTATCATCCTTTTAAAGCCACAATTAAACTTATTTTTGGCTAGTTTAGTAGAATAATGTTTTGCAGCTAAGAGATGACTTCTGATTGTATCACGTGTTTTAAAAGCTTTTGAAGGCTAGTTTAGTAGAATAACAAAAGCTTTGGTAGCTTAAGAGATGACTATTGTATCACGTCTTTTTAAAGCCAAATTTAATTAGGCTAGTTTAGTAGAAAACAAAAAGCATTGCAGCTAAGAGATGACTTCTGATTGTATCACGTCTTTTAAAGCCACCCTAATTAGACTCTATTTTTTTGGCTAGTTTAGTAAATAACAAAAGCTTTGCAGCTTAAGAAATGACTTCTGATTGTATCACGTCTTTTAAAGCTACCCTAATTAGACTCTATTTTGGCTAGTTTAGTAGAACAACAAAAGATTTGCAGTTTAAGAGATGACTTTGATTGTATCACGTCTTTTTTAAAGCTACCCAATTTTTTTCTTTGTCGAGTTTAGTAGAATAACAAAAGCTTGCAGCTTAAGAGATGACTTGATTGTATCAGCTCTTTTAAAGCTACCCTAATTAGAATCTTTTTTTGGCTAGTTTAGTAGAATAACAAAAAAAGCTTTGCAGCTTAAGAGATGACTTCTGATTGAATCACGTCTTTTTTAAAGCTACCCTAATTAGACTCTATTTTTGGCCAGTTTAGTAGAATAACAAAAGATTTGCAGCTTAAGAGATGAATTCTGATTGTATCACGTCTTTTAAAGCCACCCTAATTAGACTCTATTTTTGGCTAGTTTAGTAGAATAACAAAATACTTTGCAGCTTAAGAGATGACATCTTGATTGTATCAGGTCTTTTAAAGCTAAATATTTTGGCTAGTTTAGTAGAATGACAAAGCTTTGCAGCTAAGATGACTTCTGATTGTATCACGTATTTTTAAGCTACCCTAATTAGACTTTAGTTTAGAATAACAAAAGCTTTGCAGCTTAAGAGATGACTTGGATTGTATCACGTCTTTTAAAGCTACCCCAATTAGACACATATTTTTTGGCCAGTTTAGTAGAATAACAAAAAAAAGATTTGCAGCTTAAGAGATGACTTGATTGTATCACGTCTTTTAAAGCCACCCTAATTAGACTCTATTTTTGGCTAGTTTAGTAGAATAACAAAAGCTTTGCAGCTTAAGAGATGACTTCTGATTGTATCACGTCTTTTAAAGCCACCCTAATTAGACTCCCATTTTTGACTTTATTTTTGCAGCTTAAGAGATGACTTCGATTGTATCAATAATTAGAATTTCGGCTAGTTTAGTAGAATAAGAAAATTTGCAGCTAAGAGATGACTTCCGATTGTATAACGTCTTTTTTAAAGCTACCCTAATTAGACTCTATTTTTGGCTAGTTTAGTAGAATAAGAAAATACTTTGCTGCTTAAGAGATAACTTGATTGTATCACCTCTTTTTAAAGCCACCCTAATAGACTCTATTTTTGGCTAGTTTAGTAGAATAACAAAAGCTTTGCAGCTTAAGAGATGACTTCTGATTGTATCACGTCTTTTTAAAGCTACCCTAATTAGACTCTCATTTTTGGCTAGTTTAGTAGAATAACAAAAAGCTTTTGCAGCTTAAGAGATGACTTCTGATTGTATCACGTCTTTTAAAGCTACCCTAATTAGACTCTATTTTTGGCTAGTTTAGTAGAATAACAAAAAGCTTTGCAGCTTAAGAGATGACTTCTGATTGTATCACGTCTTTTTAAAGCCACCCTAATTAGACTCTATTTTTGGCTAGTTTAGTAGAATAACAAAAGCTTTGCAGCTTAAGAGATGACTTCTGATTGTATCACGTTTTTAAAGCTACCCAATTAGACTCTATTTTTGGCTAGTTTAGTAGAATAAAAAAGCTGCAGCTTAAGAGATGACTTCGATTGTAAAGCTCATTAGCCTTTTTTAAAGCAAAACCCCAATTAGACTCTGTATATTTGGCTAGTTTAGTAGAAATAACAAAAGCTTTGCAGCTTAAGAGATGACTTCGATTGTATCACGTCTTTTTAAAGCCACCCTAATTAGACTCTATTTTGGCTAGTTTAGTAGAATAAAAAAAAGCTTTGCAGCTTAAGAGATGACTTCTGATTGTATCACGTCTTTTAAAGCTACCCCAATTAGACTCTATTTTTGGCTAGTTTAGTAGAATAACAAAAAGCTTTGCAGCTTAAGAGATGACTTCTGATTGTATCACGTCTTTTAAAGCCAATTAATTAGACTCTATTTTTGGCTAGTTTAGTAGAATAACAAAAGCTTTGCAGCTTAAGAGATGACTTGATTGTATCACGTCTTTTTAAAGCTACCCTAATTAGACTTATTTTTGGCTAGTTTAGTAGAATAACAAAAGCTTTGCAGCTAAGAGATGACTTGTATCAGCTTTTTTAAAGAGAATTAGAGTCTATTTCTGGCTATTAAGTAGAAATAATACTTTGCAGCTTAAGAGATGACTTTTTTGTACAGCTTTAAAGCCCCCCTAATTAGACTCTCTATTTTGGCTAGTTTAGTAGAATAACAAAAGCTTTGCAGCTAAGAGATGATGATCTTTTTTTTATAATTAGAATCTATTTTGGCAGTTTAGTAGAATAACAAAAGCTTTTTAAAGATGACTTGATTTTATTAAAAGCTACCCTAATTAGACTTTTTGGCTAGTTTAGTAGAATAACAAAAGCTTTGCAGCTTAAGAGATGACTTCTGATTGTATCACGTCTTTTTAAAGCCACCCTAATTAGACTCTAATTTTTGGCTAGTTTAGTAGAATAACAAAAGCTTTGCAGCTTAAGAGATGACTTCTGATTGTATCACGTCTTTTAAAGCTCCCCTAATTAGACCTTCAAAAGCTTTGCAGCTTAAGAGATTTTGGCTTAAAGCTACCCTAATTTAGTAGAATAACAAAAGCTTTGCAGCTTAAGAGATGACTTCTGATTGTATCACGTCTTTTTAAAGCTACCCTAATTAGACTCTATTTTGGCTAGTTTAGTAGAATAACAAAAAGCTTTGCAGCTTAAGAGATGACTTCTGATTGTATCACGTCTTTTAAAGCTACCCTAATTAGACTCTATTTTTGGCTAGTTTAGTAGAATAACAAAAGCTTTGCAGCTTAAGAGATGACTTGATTGTATCACGTCTTTTAAAGCTACCCCATTAGACTCCTAATTTTTGGCTAGTTTAGTAGAATAACAAAATACTTTGCAGCTTAAGAGATGACTTGATTGTATCACGTCTTTTTAAAGCTACCCTTAATTTAGACCTTTTTTGGCTAGTTTAGTAGAATAACAAAAAGCTTTGTAGCTTAAGAGATGACTTCTGATTGTATCAACTCTTTTAAAGCTACCCTAATTAGACTCTATTTTTGGCTAGTTTAGTAGAATAACAAAAGCTTTGCAGCTTAAGAGATGACTGATTGTATCACGTCTTTTTTAAGCTACCCTAATTAGACTATCATTTTTGTATCTAGTTTAGTAGAATAACAAAATTTGTCTTTGCAGCTTAAGAGATGACTCTGATTGTATCACGTCTTTTTAAAGCCACCCTAATTAGAGTTTAGGCCAGTTTAGTAGAATAAAAAAGCTTTGCAGCTTAAGAGATGACTTTATTGTATCACGTCTTTTAAAGCTACCCTAATTAGACCTTATTTTGGCTAGTTTAGTAGAATAACAAAAGCTTTGCAGCTTAAGAGATGACTTGATTGTATCACGTCTTTTAAAGCTACCCTAATTAGAATTTCATTTTTGGCTAGTTTAGTAGAATAACAAAAAGCTTTGCAGCTTAAGAGATGACTTGATTGTATCACGTCTTTTTAAAGCTACCCTAATTAGACTTCTATTTTTGGCTAGTTTAGTAGAATGAGAAAAGAATATTGTACAAAAGCTTAATTAGACCTCATTTTCCGCTAGTTTAGTAGAATAACTTAAGAGATGACTTCTGATTGTATCACCCTTTTTTAAAGCTACCCCAATTAGACTCTATTTTGGCTAGTTTAGTAGAATAACAAAAGCTTTGCAGCTTAAGAGATGACTTCTGATTGTATCACGTCTTTTAAAGCCACCCTAATTAGGACTCTATTTTTGGCTAGTTTAGTAGAATAACAAAATACTTTGCAGCTTAAGAGATGACTTGATTGTATCACGTTTTTTAAAAGCTTCCCTTAATTAGACTCTATTTTTAAAGTTTAGTAGAATAACAAAAGCTTTGCAGCTTAAGAGATGACTTGGATTGTATCACGTCTTTTAAAGCCAATCCTATTAGACTCTATTTTTGGCTAGTTTAGTAGAATAAGAAAAAGCTTTGCAGCTTAAGAGATGACTTCTGATTGTATCACGTCTTTTAAAGCTACCCTAATTAGACTTATTTTTGGCTAGTTTAGTAGAATAACAAAAAGCTTTGCAGCTTAAGAGATGACTTTGATTGTATCACGTCTTTTAAAGCTACCCTAATTAGACTTTTGTATTTTGGCTAGTTTAGTAGAATAACAAAAGCTTTGCAGCTTAAGAGATGACTCTGATTGTATCACGTCTTTTAAAGCCACCCTAATTAGACTCTATTTTGGCTAGTTTAGTAGAATAATTTGCAGCTTAAAAGTATCACGCAATTAGACCCTATTTTGGCTAGTTTAGTAGATGACTTTGCAGCTGATTGTTATCACGTTTTTAAAGCTACCCAATTAGACTCTATTTTTGGCTAAATTAGTAGAATAACAAAAAGTTTAGCTTAAGAGATGACTTCTGATTGTATCAGAAAGCTACCCTAATTAGAGGCTAGTTTAGTATTGCAGCTTAAGAGATGACTTGATTGTATCAAGCCTACCCTAATTAGACTCTATTTTTGGCTAGTTTAGTAGAATAACAAAATTTACTTTGCAGCTTAAGAGATGACTTCTGATTGTATCACGTCTTTTTAAAGCTACCCTAATTAGACTCTATTTTTGGCTAGTTTAGTAGAATAAAAGCTTTTGCAGCTTAAGAGATGACTTGATTGTATCACGTCTTTTTAAAGCTACCCTAATTAGACTCTATTTTTGGCTAGTTTAGTAGAATAACAAAAGCTTTGCAGCTTAAGAGATGACTTTTGATTGTATCACCTCTTTTTAAAGCTACCCTAATTAGACTCTTATTTTGGCAGTTTAGTAGAATAACAAAAGCTTTTTAAAGCAGCTTAAGAGATGACTTCCATTGTATCATTGTATCACGTCTTTTTAAAGCTACCCTAATTAGACTCTATTTTTGGCTAGTTTAGTAGAATAACAAAAGCTTTGCAGCTTAAGAGATGACTTCTGATTGTATCACGTCTTTTTTTTGTGCTACCCTAATTAGACCTTCTATTTTTGGCTAGTTTAGTAGAATAACAAAATACTTTGCAGCTTAAGAGATGACTTCTTGTTGTATCACGTCTTTTTAAAGCTACCCTAATTAGACTCTATTTTTGGAATAGTTTAGTAGAATAACAAAAGCTTTTGCAGTTTAAAGAGATGACCTCTGATTGTATCAAGTCTTTTAAAGCTACCCTAATTAGACTCTATTTTTGGCTAGTTTAGTAGAATAACAAAAGCTTTGCAGCTTAAGAGATGACTTGATTGTATCACGTCTTTTTAAAGCTACCCTAATTAGACTCTATTTTTTGGCTAGTTTAGTAGAATAACAAAAGATGACTTCGATTGTATAACGTCTTTTTTAAAGTCTTTGCAGCTTTTTGGCTAAGAGATGACTTCTGATTGTATCACCTCTTTTTAAAGTTACCCTAATTAGACTCTATTTTTTTAGTTAGTTTAGTAGAATAACAAAAGATGACTTTTGCAGCTTTTTAAGAGATTACTCTGATTTTTGCCAGTTTAGTAGAATAACAAAAGATTTGGTTTTTTGATTGTATCACGTCTTTTTAAAGTTACCCTAATTAGACTCCTATTTTTGGCTTATTAGTAGAATAACAAAAGCTTTGCAGCTTAAGAGATGACTTCTGATTGTATCACGTCTTTTAAAGCTACCCTAATTAGACTCTATTTTTGGCTAGTTTAGAGAATAACAAAAGCTTTGCAGCTTAAGAGATGACTTCTGATTGTATCACGTCTTTTTAAAGCTACACTAATTAGGTTTTTACCATAATTAAAGCTTTGCAGCTTAAGAGATGACTTATGATTGTATCACGTCTTTTTAAGTTACCCTTTTTGTTTAGTTTAGAATAACAAAAAGCTTTGCAGCTTAAGAGATGACTTGGATTGTATCACGTCTTTTTTAAAGCTACCCTAATTAGACTCTATTTTTGGCTAGTTTAGTAGAATAACAAAAGCTTTGCAGCTTAAGAGATGACTTCTCCATTGTATCACGTCTTTTTTAAAGCTACCCCAATTAAACGCTATTTTGGCTAGTTTAGTAGAATAACAAAAATATTTTGCAGCTTAAGAGATGACTTCTGATTGTATCACGTCTTTTTTAAAGCTACCCTAATTAGACTCTATTTTTGGCTAGTTTAGTAGAATAACAAAAGTTTTGCAGCTTAAGAGATGACTTCGATTGTATCACCTCTTTTAAAGCTACCCTAATTAGACTCTATATTTTGGCTAGTTTAGTAGAATAACAAAAGCTTTGCAGCTTAAGAGATGACTTCTGATTGTATCACGTCTTTTTAAAGCTACCCTAATTAGACTCTATTTTATGCTAGTTTAGTAGAATAACAAAAGCTTTGCAGCTTAAGAGATGACTTGATTGTATCACGTCTTTTTAAAGCCAAACCCTAATTAGACTCTATTTTGGCTAGTTTAGTAGAATAACAAAAGCTTTGCAGCTTAAGAGATGACTTCATTGTATCACGTCTTTTAAAGCTACCCTAATTAGACTCTATTTTTGGCTAGTTTAGTAGAATAACAAAATACTTTGCAGCTTAAGAGATGACTTGATTGTATCACGTCTTTTAAAGCCAAATTTAATTAGACTCATTTTTTTGGCTAGTTTAGTAGAATAACAAAAGCTTTGCAGCTTAAGAGATGACTTGATTGTATCACGTCTTTTTAAAGCTACCCTAATTAGACTCTATTTTGGCTAGTTTAGTAGAATAACAAAAGTTTTGCAGCTTAAGAGATGACTTCGATTGTATCACGTCTTTTTTTAAAGCTACCCTAATTAGACTCTATTTTTGGCTAGTTTAGTAGAATAACAAAATGCTTTTGCAGCTTAAGAGATGACTTCTCTGATTGTATCACGTCTTTTTAAAGCTACCCTAATTAGACTTCTATTTTGGCTATTTTGTTTAGTAGAATAACAAAAGCTTTGCAGCTTAAGAGATGACTTGATTGTATCACGTCTTTTTTAAAGCTACCCTAATTAGACTCTATTTTTGGCTAGTTTAGTAGAATAAATAAAAGCTTTGCAGCTTAAGAGATGACTTCTGATTGTATCACGTCTTTTTAAAGCCACCCTAATTAGACCTCTATTTTTGTCTAGTTTAGTAGAATAACAAAAGCTTTGCAGCTTAAGAGATGACTTTCTGATTGTATCACGTCTTTTAAAGCCACCCTAATTAGACTCTATTTTGGCTAGTTTAGTAGAATAACAAAAGCTTTGCAGCTAAGAGATGACTTCTGATTGTATCACGTCTTTTAAAGCCACCCTAATTAGACTCTATTTTTGGCTAGTTTAGTAGAATAACAAAATACTTTGCTGCTTAAGAGATGACTTCTGATTGTATCACGTCTTTTTAAAGCTACCCTAATTAGACTCTATTTTTTGCTAGTTTAGTAGAATAACAAAAGCTTTGCAGCTTAAGAGATGACTTCTGATTGTATCACGTCTTTTAAAGCTACCCTAATTAGACTCTATTTTTTAAAGCTAGTTTAGTAGAATAACAAAAAGCTTTGCAGCTTAAGAGATGACTTCTGATTGTATCACGTCTTTTTAAAGCTACCCTAATTAGACTCTATTTTTGGCTAGTTTAGTAGAATAACAAAAGCTTTGCAGCTTAAGAGATGACTTGATTGTAGAATCAAAAGTTTTGCGTCTTTTTAAAGCTTTTAAAGCCCTCTAATTAGACTCTATTTTTGGCTAGTTTAGTAGAATAACAAAAGCTTTGCAGCTTAAGAGATGACTTGATTGTATCACGTCTTTTAAAGCTACCCTAATTAGACTCTATTTTTGGCTAGTTTAGTAGAATAACAAAAGTTTAGCTTAAGAATGAATTGTATCAAAAGCCACCCCTAATTAGACTTTCATTTTTGGCTAGTTTAGTAGAATAACAAAAGCTTTGCAGCTTAAGAGATGATTGTATCACGTCTTTTAAAGCTACCCTAATTAGACTCTTATTTTGGCTAGTTTAGTAGAATAACAAAAGCTTTGCAGCTTAAGAGATGACTTCTGATTGTATCACGCCTTTTTAAAGCCACCCTAATTAGACTCTCATTTTGGCTAGTTTAGTAGAATAACAAAAGCTTTGCAGCTTAAGAGATGACTTCTGATTGTATCACGTCTTTTAAAGCCACCCTAATTAGACTCTATTTTTGGCTAGTTTAGTAGAATAACAAAAAGCTTTGCAGCTTAAGAGATGACTTCTGATTGTATCACGTCTTTTAAAGCCAATCCTAATTAGACTTATTTTTGGCTAGTTTAGTAGAATAACAAAAGCTTTGCAGCTTAAGAGATGACTTCTGATTGTATCACGTCTTTTAAAGCTACCCTAATTAGACTCTCTATTTTTGGCTAGTTTAGTAGAATAACAAAAGCTTTGCAGCTTAAGAGATGACTTCTGATTGTATCACGTCTTTTTAAAGCTACCCTAATTAGACTTATATTTGGCTGAGTTTAGTAGAATAACAAAATACTTTGCAGCTTAAGAGATGACTTCGATTGTATCACGTCTTTTAAAGCTACCCTAATTAGACTTAATTTTTGGCTAGTTTAGTAGAATAACAAAAGCTTTTGCAGCTTAAGAGATGACTTCTGATTGTATCACGTCTTTTTAAAGCTACCCTAATTAGACTCTTTTTTTGCTAGTTTAGTAGAATAACAAAAGTTTTGCAGCTTAAGAGATGACTTGATTGTATCACGTCTTTTTTTAAAGCTACCCTAATTAGACTTATTTTTGGCTAGTTTAGTAGAATAAACAAAAAAGCTTGCAGCTTAAGAGATGACTTCTGATTGTATCACGTCTTTTTAAAGCTACCCTAATTAGACTCTATTTTTGGCTAGTTTAGTAGAATAACAAAAGCTTTGCAGCTTAAGAGATGACTTCTGATTGTATCACGTCTTTTTAAAGACACTATTTTTGGCTAATTTAGTTGAATAACAAAAGCTTTGCAGCTTAAGAGATGACTTCTGATTGTACTTATTTTTGGCTAGTTTAGAGAAGTAAATAAAATACTTTGCAGCTTAAGAGATAACTTCTGATTGTATCACGTCTTTTTAAAGCTACCCTAATTAGACTCTATTTTTGGCTAGTTTAGTAGAATAACAAAAGCTTTGCAGCTTAAGAGATGACTTCTGATTGTATCACGTCTTTTCAAGCTACCCTAATTAGACTCTATTTTTGGCTAGTTTAGTAGAATAACAAAAGCTTTGCAGCTTAAGAGATGACTTCGATTGTATCACGTCTTTTAAAGCTACCCTAATTAGACTCTATTTTTGGCTAGTTTAGTAGAATAAAAGTCAAAAAGCTTTGCAGCTTAAGAGATGACTTCTGATTGTATCACGTCTTTTAAAAGCCAAATTAATTAGACTCTATTTTTGGCTAGTTTAGTAGAATAAAAAAGCTTTGCAGCTTAAGAGATGACTTCTGATTGTATCACGTGCTACCCTAATTATCACGTAGAATAACAAAAGCTTTTAAAGATGACTTGATTGTATCACGTCTTTTTTAAAGCTTAATTAGACTCTATTTTTGGCTAGTTTAGTAGAATAACAAAAGCTTTGCAGCTTAAGAGATGACTTGATTGTATCACGTCTTTTTAAAGCTACCCTAATTAGACCTCTATTTTTGGCTAGTTTAGTAGAATAACAAAAAGCTTTGCAGCTTAAGAGATGACTTCTGATTGTATCACGTCTTTTAAAGCCACCCTAATTAGACTTTATTTTTGGCTAGTTTAGTAGAATAATTGTAAAAGCTTTTGCATTTTTGCTTAAGAGATGACTTCAGATTGTATCACGTCTTTTAAAGCTACCCCTAATTAGACTCTATTTTTTGGCTAGTTTAGTAGAATAACAAAACTTTGCAGCTTAAGAGATGACTTCTGATTGTATCACGTCTTTTAAAGCTACCCTAATTAGACTCTTATTTTGGCTAGTTTAGTAGAATAACAAAAGCTTTGCAGCTTAAAGATGACTCTGAGATCACGTCTTTTTAAAGCCAATTTAATTAGACTCTGGCTAGTTTAGTAGAATAACAAAAGCTTTGCAGCTTAAGAGATGACTTTTTGTATCAAAAGCTACCCTAATTAGACTCTATTTTTGGCTAGTTTAGAAGAATAACAAAAGCTTTGCAGCTTAAGAGATGACTTCTGATTGTATCACGTCTTTTAAAGCTACCCTAATTAGACTCTCTATTTTGGCTAGTTTAGTAGAATAACAAAATACTTTGCAGCTTAAGAGATGACTTCTGATTGTATCACGTCTTTTAAAGCTACCCTAATTAGACTCTATATTTTGGCTAGTTTAGTAGAATAAAAAAAGCTTTGCAGCTTAAGAGATGACTTCTGATTGTATCACGTCTTTTAAAGCTACCCAATTAGACTTTATTTTGCCAGTTTAGTAGAATAACAAAAGCTTTGCAGCTTAAGAGATGACTTCTGATTGTATCACGTCTTTTTAAAGCCACCCTAATTAGACTCCATTTTTGGCTAGTTTAGTAGAATAACAAAAGCTTTGCAGCTTAAGAGATGACTTCGATTGTATCACCTCTTTTTAAAGCTACCCTAATTAGACTCTATTTTTGGCTAGTTTAGTAGAATAACAAAAGCTTTGCAGCTTAAGAGATGACTTGATTGTATCACGTCTTTTAAAGCTACCCTAATTAGACTTATTTTGCCTAGTTTAGTAGAATAACAAAAAGCTTTGCAGCTTAAGAGATGACTTCTGATTGTATCTTTAAAGCGTCTTTTTAAAGCTACAAAAAGCTTTGCAGCTTAAGAGATGACTCTTGTATTTTTGGCTTATTTTGTTTAGTAGAATAACAAAAGCTTGCAGCTTAAGAGATGACTTCTGATTGTATCACGTCTTTTAAAGCTACCCTAATTAGACCTCTATTTTTTGGCTAGTTTAGTAGAATAACAAAGCTTTGCAGCTTAAGAGATGACTTCTGATTGTATCACGTCTTTTAAAGCTACCCTAATTAGACTCTATATTTGGCTAGTTTAGTTGAATAACAAAAGTATTGCAGCAAAGATTTGCAGCTTTTGAGAGAATTAGACTTATGAGTTGAATATCACGTCTTTTTGTAAAAAGCCACCCAATTAGACTCTATTTTTGGATAGTTTAGTAGAATAACAAAAGCTTTGCAGCTTAAGAGATGACTTCTGATTGTATCACGTCTTTAAAAGCCACCCAATTAGACCTTTTTTGGCTAGTTTAGTAAATAACAAAGCAGCTAATAGATGACTCTGGATTGTATCACGCTTTTAAAGCCACCCTAATTAGACTCTATTTTTGGCTAGTTTAGTAGAATAACAAAAGCTTTGCAGCTTAAGAGATGACTTGATTGTATCACGTCTTTAAAGCTACCCTAATTAGACTCTATTTTGGCTAGTTTAGTAGAATAACAAAAGCTTGCAGCTTAAGAGATGACTTGATTGTATCACGTCTTTTAAAGCTTACCCTAATTAAGAGATGGACTCTATTTTTTGGCTAGTTTAGTAGAATAACAAAAGCTTTGCAGCTTAAGAGATGACTTCTGATTGTATTTAGTCTTTTAAAGCTACCCTAATTAGACTCTATTTTGGCTAGTTTAGTAGAATAACAAAAGCTTTTGCAGCTTAAGAGATGACTTCTGATTGTATCACGTCTTTTAAAGCTACCCTAATTAGACTCTTTTGTCTATTTTGAATAACAAAAGCTAGTTTAGTTGTATCACCTCTTTTTAAAGAATAACAAAAGTAGAATAACAAAGTTTGCAGCTTAAGAGATGACTTCGATTGTATCAGGTCTTTTTAAAGCTACCCTAATTAGATTGTATCTATTTTTGGCTAGTTTAGTAGAAATAACAAAAGTTTTGCAGCTTAAGAGATGACTTCGATTGTATCACCTCTTTTTAAAGCTACCCTAATTAGACTCTTTTTTTGGCTAGTTTAGTAGAATAACAAAAGCTTTGCAGCTTAAGAGATGACTTGATTGTATCACGTCTTTTTTAAAGCTACCCAATTAGACACTATTTTTGGCTAGTTTAGTAGAATAACAAAAAAGCTTTGCAGCTTAAGAGATGCTTTGTATCACGTTTTTTAAAGCTGCATGACTCTATTTTTGATTGTATAGAATAAGTCTTTTTAAAGCTACCCTAATTAGACCTCTTTTTATATTTTGGCTAGTTTAGTAGAATAACAAAAGCTTTGCATTGTTAAGAGATGACTTTTTTGATTGAATATTGCAGCTTAAGAGATCTTTTTAAAGCCACCCCTAATTAGACTCTATTTTGGCCAGTTTAGTAGAATAACAAAAGCTTTGCAGCTTAAGAGATGACTTCTGATTGTATCACGTCTTTTTAAAGCCACCCTAATTAGACTCTATTTTTGGCTAGTTTAGTAGAATAAATAAAAGCTTTGCAGCTTAAGAGATGACTCTGATTGTATCGTCTTTTAAAATACCCTAATTAGATTGTATCACGTCTTTTTAAAGCTACCCTAATTAGACTTATTTTGGCTAGTTTAGTAGAATAACAAAAGATTTGCAGTCTTTTAGATGACTTCCTGATTGTATCACGTCTTTTTAAAGCTACCCTAATTAGACTCTATTTTTGGCTTAGTTTAGTAGAATAACAAAAAACCTTTGCAGCTTAAGAGATGACTTCTGATTGTATCACGTCTTTTTTAGAATTTTTGGCTACAAAAGCTTTGCAATTAAGAGATGACTTCGATTTTTGGCTAGTTTAGTAGAATAAATAAAAGCTTTGCAGCTTAAGAGATGACTTCTGATTGTATCACGTCTTTTTAAAGCTACCCTAATTAGACTCTATTTTTGGCTAGTTTAGTAGAATAACAAAAGCTTTGGCAGCTTAAGAGATGACTTGATTGTATCACGTCTTTTTAAAGCCACCCTAATTAGACTCTATTTTTTGGCTAGTTTAGTAGAATAAAAAAAAGCTTTGCAGCTTAAGAGATGACTTCTGATTGTATCACGTCTTTTAAAGCTACCCTAATTAGACTCTATTTTTGGCTAGTTTAGTAGAATAACAAAAGCTTTGCAGCTTAAGAGATGACTTCTGATTGTATCACGTCTTTTAAAGCCACCCTAATTAGACTCCTATTTTTGGCCAGTTTAGTAGAATAACAAAAGCTTTGCAGCTTAAGAGATGACTTCTAGATTGTATCACGTCTTTTAAAGAGATGACCCTAATTAAAGCTCCCTTTTTAGAGTAGTTTAGTTAGAATAACAAAAGTTTGCAGCTTAAGAGATGACTTCTGATTGTATCACGTCTTTTAAAGCTACCCTAATTAGACTCTCATTTTTTGGCTAGTTTAGAAGAACAAAATACTTGCAGCTTAAGAGATGACTTGATTGTATCACGTCTTTTAAAGCTACCCTAATTAGACTCTATTTTTGGCTAGTTTAGTAGAATAACAAAAGCTTTTTAAGAGATGACTTGATTGTATCACGTCTTTTTAAAGCCACCCTAATAGACTCTATTTTTGGCTAGTTTAGTAGAATAACAAAAGCTTTGCAGCTTAAGAGATGACTTGATTGTATCACTTTTTTAAAGCCACCCTAATTAGACTCTATTTTGGCTAGTTTAGTAGAATAACAAAAGTTTTGCAGCTTATTATGACTTCTGATTGATCACGTCTTTTTAAAGCTACCCTAATTAGACTCTATTTTGGCTAGTTTAGTAGAATAACAAAAGCTTTGGCAGCTTAAGAGATGACTTCTGATTGTATCACGTTTTTTTTAAAGCTACCCTAATTAGACTTCATTTTGGCTAGTTTAGTAGAATAACAAAAGCTTTGCAGCTTAAGAGATGACTTGATTGTATCACGTCTTTTTAAAGCTACCCTAATTAGACTTTATTTTTGGCTAGTTTAGTAGAATAACAAATTTTGCAGCTTAAGAGATGACTTGATTGTATCACTCTTTTTAAGCTACCCTAATTAGACTCTATTTTTGGCTAGTTTAGTAGAATAACAAAAGCTTTGCAGCTTAAGAGATGACTTCTGATTGTATCACGTCTTTTTAAAGCTACCCTAATTAGACTTTATTTTTGGCTAGTTTAGTAGAATAACAAAAGCTTTGCAGCTTAAGAGATGACTTCTGATTGTATCACGTCTTTTAAAGCTACCCTAATTAGACTCTATTTTTAGTAGAATAACAAAAGTTTGCAGCTAGAATAATCAAAATACTTTGTTTAGCTTTTAAGAGATGACTTCTGATTGTATCACGTCTAGTTTTGCTTTTAAAGCTAGAGATGACTGATTGTATCCTAATTAGACTCTATTTTTGGCTAGTTTAGTAGAATAACAAAAGCTTTGCAGCTTAAGAGATGACTTCTGATTGTAAAGCACCCTAATTAGACTTTTTTTTGGCTAAAGAATTGCCAAAGCTTTGCAGCCTAATTAGACTAAATAGACTATTTTTGGCTCGTTTAGTAGAATAACAAAAGCTTGCAGCTTAAGAGATGACTTCTGATTGTATCACGTCTTTTAAAGCTACCCTAATTAGACTTTTTTTTGGCTAAAGTTTAGTAGAATAACAAAAAGCTTTGCAGCTTAAGAGATGACTTCTGATTGTATCACGTCTTTTAAAGCTACCCTAATTAGACTCTATTTTTGGCTAGTTTAGTAGAATAACAAAAGCTTTGCAGCTTAAGAGATGACTTGATTGTATCACGTCTTTTTAAAGCTACCCTAATTAGACTCTATTTTTGGCTAGTTTAGTAGAATAACAAAAGCTTTTTTTCAACAGCTTAAGAGATGACTTCTGATTGTATCATTGTCTTTTTTTAAAGCTAATTAATTAGACTCTATTTTTGGCTAGTTTAGTAGAATAACAAAAGCTTTGCAGCTAAGAGATGACTTCTGATTGTATCACGTCTTTTTAAAGCTACCCTAATTAGACTCTATTTTTTGGCTAGTTTAGTAGAATAACAAAAGCTTTGATTGTATCAGCTTTTAAAGAGATGACTTCTTTTGGCTTTTAGTAGAATAACAAAATCTTTGCAGCTTAAGAGATTTTTGTATCGTCTTTTAAAGCTACCCTAATTAGACTCTATTTTTGGCTAGTTTAGTAGAATAACAAAAGCTTTGCAGCTTAAGAGATGACTTCGATTGTATCACGTCTTTTTAAAGCTACCCTAATTAGACTCTATTTTTGCTAGTTTAGTAGAATAACAAAAAGCTTTGCAGCTTAAGAGATGACTTCTGATTGTATCACGTCTTTTTAAAGCCCTAATTAGAATTAGACTCTATTTTTGGCTAGTTTATTGTAGAATAACAAAATTGGCTAGTTTAGTAGAATAACAAAAAGCTTTGCAAGAGATGACTTCCGATTGTATCACGTCTTTTAAAGCTTTTCACCCTAATTAGACTCTATTTTTGGCTAGTTTAGTAGAATAACAAAAAACTTTGCAGCTTAAGAGATGACTTCTGATTGTATCACGTCTTTTTAAAGCTACCCTAATTAGACTCTATTTTTGGCTAGTTTAGTAGAATAACAAAAAGCTTTGCAGCTTAAGAGATGACTTCTGATTGTATCACGTCTTTTAAAGCTACCCTAATTAGACTCTATTTTGGCTAGTTTAGTAGAATAAAAAATTTGCAGCTTAAAGATGACTTTTGTATCACGTCTTTTTAAAGCATTTTGGCTTTAAGAATAACAAAAGATGACTTCTGATTGTATCACGTCTTTTTAAAGCTACCCTAATTAGACTCTATTTTTGGCTAGTTTAGTAGAATAACAAAATACTTTGCAGCTTAAGAGATGACTCTTTTTGACTGATTGTATTTTGGTCTTTTTAAAACAAAATTTGCAGCCCTAATTAGACTTTTTAAAGCTCTATTTTTTTTGGCTAGTTTAGTAGAATAACAAAAGCTTTGCAGCTTAAGAGATGACTTCTGATTGTATCACGTCTTTTTAAAGCTACCCTAATTAGACTCTATTTTTGGCTAGTTTAGTAGAATAACAAAAAGCTTTGCAGCTTAAGAGATGACTTGATTGTATCACGTCTTTTAAAGCTACCCCAATTAGACTCTATTTTTGGCTAGTTTAGTAGAATAACAAAAAGCTTTGCAGCTTAAGAGATGAATTCTGATTGTATAACGTCTTTTAAAGCTACCCTAATTAGACTCTATTTTTGGCTAGTTTAGTAGAATAAGAAAATACTTTGCTGCTTAAGAGATGACTTCTGATTGTATCACGTCTTTTTAAAGCTACCCTAATTAGACTCTATTTTGGCTAGTTTAGAATAACAAAAGCTTTGCAGCTTAAGAGATGACTTCTGATTGTATCACGTCTTTTTTCAAAGCCTAATTCCAGTAATTAGACTCTATTTTTGGCTAGTTTAGTAGAATAACAAAAATAGTTGCAGCTTAAGAGATGACATCTGATTGTATCACGTCTTTTAAAGCTACCCTAATTAGACTCTATTTTGGCTAGTTTAGTAGAATAACAAAAGCTTTGCAGCTTAAGAGATGACTTCTGATTGTATCACGTCTTTTCAAGCTACCCTAATTAGACTCTATTTTTGGCTAGTTTAGTAGAATAACAAAAGCTTTGCAGCTTAAGAGATGACTTCTGATTGTATCACGTCTTTTTAAAGCTACCCTAATTAGACTCTATTTTTGGCTAGTTTAGTAGAATAAGAAAATACTTTGCTGCTTAAGAGATGACTTCTGATTGTATCACGTCTTTTTAAAGCTACCCTAATTAGACTCTATTTTTGGCTAGTTTAGTAGAATAACAAAAGCTTTGCAGCTTAAGAGATGACTTCTGATTGTATCACCTCTTTTTAAAGCTACCCTAATTAGACTCTATTTTTGGCTAGTTTAGTAGAATAACAAAAGCTTTGCAGCTTAAGAGATGACTTCTGATTGTATCACGTCTTTTCAAGCTACCCTAATTAGACTCTATTTTTGGCTAGTTTAGTAGAATAACAAAGCTTTGCAGCTTAAGAGATGACTTCTGATTGTATCACGTCTTTTAAAGCTACCCTATTAGACTCTATTTTTGGCTAGTTTAGTAGAATAAAAAAAAGCTTTTGCAGCTTAGAGATGACTTCTGATTGTATCACATCTTTTAAAGCTACCCTAATTAGACTCTATTTTTGGCTAGTTTAGTAGAATAACAAAATACTGCAGCTTAAGAGATGACTTCTGATTGTATCACGTCTTTTTAAAGCTACCCTAATTAGACTCTATTTTTGGCTAGTTTAGTTGAATAACAAAAGCTTTGCAGCTTAAGAGATGACTTCTGATTGTATCACGTCTTTTTAAAGCTACCCTAATTAGACTCTATTTTTGGCTAGTTTAGTAGAATAAGAAAATACTTTGCTGCTTAAGAGATGACTTCTGATTGTATCACGTCTTTTTAAAGCTACCCTAATTAGACTCTATTTTGGCTAGTTTAGTAGAATAACAAAAGCTTTGCAGCTTAAGAGATGACTTGATTGTATCACGTCTTTTTAAAGCTTTTTAAAAGCTTCCAATTAGACTCTATTTTTGGCTAGTTTAGTAGAATAACAAAACTTTGCAGCTTAAGAGATGACTTCTGATTGTATCACGTCTTTTTAAAGCTACCCTAATTAGACTCTATTTTTGGCTAGTTTAGTAGAATAACAAAAGCTTTGCAGCTTAAGAGATGACTTCTGATTGTATCACGTCTTTTTAAAGCTACCCTAATTAGACTCTATTTTGGCTAGTTTAGTAGAATAACAAATTAGCTTTGCAGCTTAAGAGATGACTTCTGATTGTATCACGTCTTTTAAAGCTACCCTAATTAGACTCTATTTTGGCTAGTTTAGTAGAATAACAAAAGATGACTTTGCAGCTTAAGAGATGACTTTCTGATTGTATCACCTCTTTTTAAAGCTACCCTAATTAGACTCTATTTTTGGCTAGTTTAGTAGAATAACAAAAAAGCTTAAGAGATGACTTCTGATTGTATCACGTCTTTTTAAAGCTACCCTAATTAGACTCTATTTTGGCTAGTTTAGTAGAATAAAAAAATCTTTGCTGCTTAAGAGATGACTTCTGATTGTATCACGTCTTTTTAAAGCCACCCTAATTAGACTCTATTTTTGTTTTAGTAGAATAACTTTTGCAGCTTAAGAGATGACTTCGATTGTATCACGTCTTTTTAAAGCCCTAATTAGACTCTATTTTTGGCTAGTTTAGTAGAATAACAAAAGCTTTGCAGCTTAAGAGATGACTTCTGATTGTATCACGTCTTTTTAAGCTACCCTAATTAGACTCTATTTTTGGCTAGTTTAGTAGAATAACAAAAGCTTTGCAGCTTAAGAGATGACTTCTGATTGTATCACGTCTTTTAAAGCTACCCTAATTAGACTCTATTTTTTGGCTAGTTTAGTAGAATAACAAAAGCTTGACTTCTGATTGTATCAGTCTTTTTAAAGAGATGACTCTATTTTTGCTTTTAGTATAACGTCTTTTAAAGATGACTTCTGATTGTATCACCTCTTTTAAAGCAAATTAGACTCTATTTTTTGGCTAGTTTAGTAGAATAACAAAAGCTTTGCAGCTTAAGAGATGACTTCTGATTGTATCACGTCTTTTTAAAGCTACCCTAATTAGACTCTATTTTTGGCTAGTTTAGTAGAATAACAAAAGCTTTGCAGCTTAAGAGATGACTTCTGATTGTATCACGTCTTTTTAAAGCTACCCTAATTAGACTCTATTTTTGGCTAGTTTAGTAGAATAACAAAAGCTTTGCAGCTTAAGAGATGACTTGATTGTATCACGTCTTTTTGTAAAAAGCTACCCCTAATTAGACTCTATTTTTGGCTAGTTTAGTAGAATAACAAAAGCTTTGCAGCTTAAGAGATGACTTCTGATTGTATCACGTCTTTTTAAAGCTACCCTAATTAGACTCTATTTTTGGCTAGTTTAGTAGAATAACAAAAGCTTTGCAGCTTAAGAGATGACTTCTGATTGTATCACGTCTTTTAAAGCTACCCTAATTAGACTCTATTTTTGGCTAGTTTAGTAGAATAACAAAAGCTTTGCAGCTTAAGAGATGACTTCTGATTGTATCACCTCTTTTAAAGACCCTAATTAGACTCTATTTTTGGCTAGTTTAGTAGAATAACAAAAGCTTTGCAGCTTAAGAGATGACTTCTGATTGTATCACGTCTTTTTAAAGCTACCCTAATTAGACTCTATTTTGGCTAGTTTAGTAGAATAACAAAAAAGCTTTGCAGCTTAAGAGATGACTTCTGATTGTATCACGTCTTTTTAAAGCTACCCTAATTAGACTTTATTTTTGGCTAGTTTAGTAGAATAACAAATGCTTTGCAGCTTAAGAGATGACTTCCGATTGTATCACGTCTTTTTAAAGCTACCCTAATTAGACTCTATTTTTGTCTAGTTTAGTAGAATAACAAAAGCTTTGCAGCTTAAGAGATGACTTCTGATTGTATCACGTCTTTTTAAAGCTACCCTAATTAAACTCTATTTTTGGCTAGTTTAGTAGAATAACAAGTTTGCAGCTTAAGAGATGACTGTATCACGTCTTTTAAAGCCACCCTAATTAGACTCTATTTTTGGCTAGTTTAGTAGAATAACAAAAGCTTTGCAAGATTTGCAGCTTAAGAGATGACTTCTGATTGTATCACGTCTTTTTAAAGCTACCCTAATTAGACTCTATTTTTGGCTAGTTTAGTAGAATAACAAAAAGCTTTGCAGCTTAAGAGATGACTTCTGATTGTATCACGTCTTTTTTAAAGCTACCCTAATTAGACTCTATTTTGGCTAGTTTAGTAGAATAACAAAAAGCTTTGCAGCTTAAGAGATGACTTCTGATTGTATCACGTCTTTTTAAAGCTACCCTAATTAGACTCTATTTTTGGCTAGTTTAGTAGAATAACAAAAAGCTTTGCAGCTTAAGAGATGACTTCTGATTGTATCACGTCTTTTTAAAGCTACCCTAATTAGACTCTTTTTTGGCTAGTTTAGTAGAATAAGAAAATACTTTGCTGCTTAAGAGATGACTTCTGATTGTATCACCTCTTTTTAAAGCTACCCTAATTAGACTCTATTTTTGGCTAGTTTAGTAGAATAAGAAAATACTTTGCTGCTTAAGAGATGACTTCTGATTGTATCACGTCTTTTTAAAGCTACCCTAATTAGACTCTATTTTTGGCTAGTTTAGTAGAATAACAAAAGCTTTGCAGCTTAAGAGATGACTTCTGATTGTATCACGTCTTTTTAAAGCTACCCTAATTAGACTCTATTTTTGGCTAGTTTAGTAGAATAACAAAAGCTTTGCAGCTTAAGAGATGACTTCTGATTGTATCACGTCTTTTTAAAGCTACCCTAATTAGACTCTATTTTTGGCTAGTTTAGTAGAATAACAAAAAGCTTTGCAGCTTAAGAGATGACTTCTGATTGTATCACGTCTTTTAAAGCTACCCTAATTAGAACTCTATTTTTGGCTAGTTTAGTAGAATAACAAAAGCTTTGCAGCTTAAGAGATGACTTCTGATTGTATCACGTCTTTTAAAGCTACCCTAATTAGACTCTATTTTGGCTAGTTTAGTAGAATAACAAAAGCTTTGCAGCTTAAGAGATGACTTCTGATTGTATCACGTCTTTTTTAAAGCTACCCTTTGGCAGCTAATTAGACTCTATTTTTTGGCTAGTTTAGTAGAATAACAAAAAAGCTTTGCAGCTTAAGAGATGACTTCTGATTGTATCACGTCTTTTTTAAAGCTACCCTAATTAGACTCTATTTTGGCTAGTTTAGTAGAATAACAAAAGCTTTGCAGCTTAAGAGATGACTTCTGATTGTATCACGTCTTTTTAAAGCTACCCTAATTAGACTCTATTTTTGGCTTTAGTTTAACAAAATCTAGAATAACAAAATCACGCTTTGCAGCTTAAGAGATGACTTTGCTGATTGTTGTATCACGTCTTTTTAAAGCTACCCTAATTAGACTCTATTTTTTGGCTAGTTTAGTAGAATAACAAAAGCTTGCTTAAGAGATGACTTCTGATTGTATCACGTCTTTTAAAGCTACCCTAATTAGACTCTATTTTGGCTAGTTTAGTAGAATAACAAAAAGGTTTGCAGCTTAAGAGATGACTTCTGATTGTATCACGTCTTTTTAAAGCTACCCTAATTAGACTCTATTTTGGCTAGTTTAGTAGAATAACAAAAAGCAGCTTTTGCAGCTTAAGAGATGACTTCTGATTGTATCACGTCTTTTTTAAAGCTACCCTAATTAGACTCTATTTTGGCTAGTTTAGTAGAATAACAAAAGCTTTGCAGCTTAAGAGATGACTTCTGATTGTATCACGTCTTTTAAAGCTACCCTAATTAGACTCTATTTTTGGCTAGTTTAGTAGAATAACAAAAGCTTTGCAGCTTAAGAGATGACTTCTGATTGTATCACGTCTTTTAAAAGCTACCCTAATTAGACTCTATTTTTGGCTAGTTTAGTAGAATAACAAAAGCTTTGCAGCTTAAGAGATGACTTGATTGTATCACGTCTTTTAAAGCTACCCTAATTAGACTCTATTTTTGGCTAGTTTAGTAGAATAACAAAAGCTTTGCAGCAAGAGATGACTTCTGATTGTATCACGTCTTTTTAAAGCTACCCTAATTAGACTCTATTTTTTGGCTAGTTTAGTAGAATAACAAAAGCTTTGCAGCTTAAAGAGATGACTTCTGATTGTATCACGTCTTTTAAAGCTACCCTAATTAGACTCTATTTTTGGCTAGTTTAGTAGAATAACAAAAGAGATGCTTTTGCAGCTTAAGAGATGACTTCTGATTGTATCACGTCTTTTTAAAGCTACCCTAATTAGACTCTATTTTTTAGCTAGTTTAGTAGAATAACAAAAAAGCTTTGCAGCAAGAGATGATGACTGATTGTATCACGTCTTTTAAAGCTACCCTAATTAGACTCTATTTTGGCTAGTTTAGTAGAATAACAAAAGCTTTTTAAAGATGACTTCTGATTGTATCACGTCTTTTTAAAGCTACCTAATTAGACTCTATTTTTTGGCTAGTTTAGTAGAATAACAAAATACTTTGCAGCTTAAGAGATGATTGTATCTCTTTTTAAAGCTGATTGTAGTAGAATAACAAAAAGCTTTGCAGCTTAAGAGATGACTTTTTGTAAGCTACCCTAATTAGACTCTATTTTTGGCTAGTTTAGTAGAATAAGAAAATACTTTGCTGCTTAAGAGATGACTTCTGATTGTATCACGTCTTTTTAAAGCTACCCTAATTAGACTCTATTTTTGGCTAGTTTAGTAGAATAACAAAAGCTTTGCAGCTTAAGAGATGACTTCTGATTGTATCACGTCTTTTAAAAGCTACCCTAATTAGACTCTATTTTTGGCTAGTTTAGTAGAATAACAAAAGCTTTGCAGCTTAAGAGATGACTTCTGATTGTATCACGTCTTTTTAAAGCTACCCTAATTAGACTCTATTTTTGGCTAGTTTAGTAGAATAACAAAAGCTTTGCAGCTTAAGAGATGACTTCTGATTGTATCACGTCTTTTTAAAGCTACCCTAATTAGACTCTATTTTTGGCTAGTTTAGTAGAATAACAAAACTTTGCAGCTTAAGAGATGACTTCTGATTGTATCACGTCTTTTTAAAGCTACCCTAATTAGACTCTATTTTTGGCTAGTTTAGTAGAATAACAAAAGCTTTGCAGCTTAAGAGATGACTTCTGATTGTATCACGTCTTTTTAAAGCTACCTAATTAGACTCTATTTTGGCTAGTTTAGTAGAATAACAAAAGCTTTGCAGCTTAAGAGATGACTTCTGATTGTATCACGTCTTTTTAAAGCTACCTAATTAGACTCTATTTTTTTGCTAGTTTAGTAGAATAACAAAAAAATTTGCAGCTTAAGAGATGACTTCTGATTGTATCACGTCTTTTTAAAGCTACCCTAATTAGACTCTATTTTTGGCTAGTTTAGTAGAATAACAAAAGCTTTGCAGCTTAAGAGATGACTTCTGATTGTATCACGTCTTTTTAAAGCTACCCTAATTAGACTCTATTTTTGGCTAGTTTAGTAGAATAACAAAAAGCTTTGCAGCTTAAGAGATGACTTCTGATTGTATCACGTCTTTTTAAAATTAGACTATTTTTGGCTAAGTAGAATAACAAAAGCTTTGTAGCTTAAGAGATTTTGATTGATGAATTAGACTGAATACCCTAATATTTTTACCTTTAGGCTTTGCAGTTTAGTAGAATAACAAAATTAGACTTTTTTTGGCTAGTTTAAGAGATAACAAAATACTTTTGCAGCTTTAGATTGTATCATTGTCTTTTTTAAAGCTACCCTAATTAGACTCTATTTTTGGCTAGTTTAGTAGAATAACAAAAGCTTTGCAGCTTAAGAGATGACTTCTGATTGTATCACGTCTTTTTAAAGCTACCCTAATTAGACTCTATTTTTGGCTAGTTTAGTAGAATAACAAAAGCTTTGCAGCTTAAGAGATGACTTCTGATTGTATCACCTATTTTAAAGCTACCCTAATTAGACTCTATTTTTTGGCTAGTTTAGTAGAATAACAAAAGCTTTGCAGCTTAAGAGATGACTTCTGATTGTATCACGTCTTTTTAAAGCTACCTAATTAGACTCTATTTTTTTGGCTAGTTTAGTAGAATAACAAAAAAGCTTTGCAGCTTAAGAGATGACTTCTGATTGTATCACGTCTTTTTAAAGCTACCCTAATTAGACTCTATTTTTGGCTAGTTTAGTAGAATAACAAAAGCTTTGCAGCTTAAGAGATGACTTCTGATTGTATCACGTCTTTTTAAAGCTACCCTAATTAGACTCTATTTTTGGCTAGTTTAGTAGAATAACAAAAGCTTTGCAGCTTAAGAGATGACTTCTGATTGTATCACGTCTTTTTAAAGCTACCCTAATTAGACTCTATTTTATGCTAGTTTAGTAGAATAACAAAAGCTTTGCAGCTTAAGAGATGACTTCTGATTGTATCACGTCTTTTTAAAGCTACCCTAATTAGACTCTATTTTTGGCTAGTTTAGTAGAATAACAAAAGCTTTGCAGCTTAAGAGATGACTTCTGATTGTATCACGTCTTTTTAAAGCTACCCTAATTTTTGGACTATTTTTGGCTAGTTTAGTAGAATAACAAAAAGAGCTTAAGAGATGACTTCTGATTGTATCACGTCTTTTAAAGCTACCCTAATTAGACTCTATTTTTGCTAGTTTAGTAGAATAACAAAAGCTTTGCAGCTTAAGAGATGACTTCTGATTGTATCACGTCTTTTTAAAGCTACCCTAATTAGACTCTATTTTTGGCTAGTTTAGTAGAATAACAAAAGTTTGTTCTGATTGTATCACCTTTTTAAAGCTACCCTTTTAGTAGAATAACAAAAGCTTTGCAGCTTAAGAGATGACTTCTGATTGTATCACGTCTTTTAAAGCTACCCCAATTAGACTCTATTTTTGGCTAGTTTAGTAGAATAACAAAAGCTTTGCAGCTTAAGAGATGACTTCTGATTGTATCACGTCTTTTAAAGCTACCCTAATTAGACTCTATTTTGGCTAGTTTAGTAGAATAACAAAAGCTTTGCAGCTTAAGAGATGACTTCTGATTGTATCACGTCTTTTTTAAAGCTACCCTAATTAGACTCTATTTTTTGGCTAGTTTAGTAGAATAACAAAAAGCTTTGCAGCTTAAGAGATGACTTCTGATTGTATCACGTCTTTTAAAGCTACCCTAATTAGACTCTATTTTGGCTAGTTTAGTAGAATAACAAAAGCTTTGCAGCTTAAGAGATGACTTCTGATTGTATCACGTCTTTTTAAAGCTACCCTAATTAGACTCTATTTTGGCTAGTTTAGTAGAATAACAAAAGCTTTGCAGCTTAAGAGATGACTTCTGATTGTATCACGTCTTTTTAAAGCTCTACCCTAATTAGACTCTATTTTTCTATTTTGCTAGTTTAGTAGAATAACAAAAAGCTTTGCAGCTTAAGAGATGACTTCTGATTGTATCACGTCTTTTAAAGCTACCCTAATTAGACTCTATTTTTGGCTAGTTTAGTAGAATAACAAAAAATTTTGCAGCTTAAGAGATGACTTCTGATTGTATCACGACTTTTTAAAGCTACCCTAATTAGACTCTATTTTTGGCTAGTTTAGTAGAATAAGAAAATAATTTGCTGCTTAAGAGATGACTTCTGATTGTATCACGTCTTTTTTTAAAGCTACCCTAATTAGACTCTATTTTTTGGCTAGTTTAGTAGAATAACAAAAGCTTTGCAGCTTAAGAGATGACTTCTGATTGTATCACGTCTTTTAAAGCTACCCTAATTAGACTCTATTTTTGGCTAGTTTAGTAGAATAACAAAAAGCTTTGCAGCTTAAGAGATGACTTCTGATTGTATCACGTCTTTTAAAGCTACCCTAATTAGACTCTATTTTTTGGCTAGTTTAGTAGAATAACAAAAGCTTTGCAGCTTAAGAGATGACTTCTGATTGTATCACCTTTTTTAAAGCTACCCTAATTAGATTTTTTGGCTAGTTTAGTCAAAAAAGCTTTGCTTTTAGAGATGACTTCTGATTGTATCACGTCTTTTTAAAGCTACCCTAATTAGACTCTATTTTTGGCTAGTTTAGTAGAATAACAAAAGCTTTGCAGCTTAAGAGATGACTTCTGATTGTATCACGTCTTTTTAAAGCTACCCTAATTAGACTCTATTTTTTGGCTAGTTTAGTAGAATAACAAAAGCTTTGCAGCTTAAGAGATGACTTCTGATTGTATCACGTCTTTTTAAAGCTACCCTAATTAGACTCTATTTTTGGCTAGTTTAGTAGAATAACAAAAGCTTTGCAGCTTAAGAGATGACTTCTGATTGTATCACGTCTTTTTAAAGCTACCCTAATTAGACTCTATTTTGGCTAGTTTAGTAGAATAACAAAAAAAGCTTGCAGCTTAAGAGATGACTTCTGATTGTATCACGTCTTTTTTAAAGCTACCCTAATTAGACTCTATTTTTGGCTAGTTTAGTAGAATAACAAAAGCTTTGCAGCTTAAGATGACTTCTGATTGTATCACGTCTTTTAAAGCTACCCTAATTAGATTATTTTTGGCTAGTTTAGTAGAATAACAAAAGCTTTGCAGCTTAAGAGATGACTTTTTGTATCAAAAGCTACCCTAATTAGACTCTATTTTTGGCTATTTTTAACAAAAAGCTTTTGCAGTTTAGTAGAATAACAAAACTCTATTTTTTGGCTTTTAGTAGAATAACAAAAAGCTTTGCAAGAGATGACTTCTGATTGTATCACGTCTTTTTAAAGCTACCCTAATTAGACTCTATTTTTTTGGCTAGTTTAGTAGAATAACAAAAAGCTTTGCAGCTTAAGAGATGACTTCTGATTGTATCACGTCTTTTTAAAGCTACCCTAATTAGACTCTCTATTTTTGGCTAGTTTAGTAGAATAACAAAAGGCTTTGCAGCTTAAGAGATGACTTCTGATTGTATCACGTCTTTTTAAAGCTACCCTAATTAGACTCTATTTTTGCTAGTTTAGTAGAATAACAAAAGCTTTGCAGCTTAAGAGATGACTTCTGATTGTATCACGTCTTTTTAAAGCTACCCTAATTAGACTCTATTTTGGCTAGTTTAGTAGAATAACAAAAAGAGATGACTTCTGATTGTATCACGTCTTTTTAAGAGAATTAGACTCTATTTTGGCTAGTTTAGTAATAACAAAAAGTCTTTTAAGAGATGACTTCTGATTGTATCACGTCTTTTAAAGCTACCCTAATTAGACTCTATTTTTGGCTAGTTTAGTAGAATAACAAAAAAGCTTTGCAGCTTAAGAGATGACTTCTGATTGTATCACGTCTTTTAAAGCTACCCTAATTAGACTCTATTTTTGGCTAGTTTAGTAGAATAAGAAAAGCTTTGCAGCTTAAGAGATGACTTCTGATTGTATCACGTCTTTTTAAAGCTACCCTAATTAGACTCTATTTTTGGCTAGTTTAGTAGAATAACAAAAGCTTAAGAGATTTCTGATTGTATCAGCTTTTTAAAGAGATTTTTGACTAGTTTAGTAGAATAACAAAAGCTTTGCAACAAGAGATGATTGTTGTATCACCTCTTTTTAAAGCTACCCTAATTAGACTCTAATTTGGCTAGTTTAGTAGAATAACAAAAGCTTTGCAGCTTAAGAGATGACTTCTGATTGTATCACGTCTTTTTAAAGCTACCCTAATTAGACTCTATTTTTGGCTAGTTTAGTAGAATAACAAAAGCTTTGCAGCTTAAGAGATGACTTCTGATTGTATCACGTCTTTTTAAAGCTACCCTAATTAGACTCTATTTTTGGCTAGTTTAGTAGAATAAGAAAATACTTTGATTGACTTCTGATTGTATCACGTCTTTTAAAGCTACCCCTAATTAGACTCTATTTTTGGCTAGTTTAGTAGAATAACAAAAGCTTTGCAGCTTAAGAGATGACTTCTGATTGTATCACGTCTTTTTAAAGCTACCCTAATTAGACTCTATTTTTGGCTAGTTTAGTAGAATAACAAAAGCTTTGCAGCTTAAGAGATGACTTCTGATTGTATCACCTCTTTTTAAAGCTACCCTAATTAGACTCTATTTTTGGCTAGTTTAGTAGAATAACAAAAGCTTTGCAGCTTAAGAGATGACTTCTGATTGTATCACGTCTTTTTAAAGCTACCCTAATTAGACTCTATTTTTAGGCTAGTTTAGTAGAATAAAAGCAAAAGACTTTTTTTGGCTAGTTTAGTAGAATAACAAAAGCTTAAGAGATGACTTCTGATTGTATCACGTCTTTTAAAGCTACCCTAATTAGACTCTATTTTTGGCTAGTTTAGTAGAATAACAAAAGCTTTGCAGCTTAAGAGATGACTTCTGATTGTATCACGTCTTTTTTAAAGCTACCCTAATTAGACTCTATTTTGGCTAGTTTAGTAGAATAACAAAAAGCTTTGCAGCTTAAGAGATGACTTCTGATTGTATCACGTCTTTTTAAAGCTACCCTAATTAGACTCTATTTTTGGCTAGTTTAGTAGAATAACAAAAGCTTTGCAGCTTAAGAGATGACTTCTGATTGTATCACGTCTTTTTAAAGCTACCCTAATTAGACTCTATTTTTTTAGGCTAGTTTAGTAGAATAAATTAAAAGTTTAGTTAACAAAAGCTTTGCAGCAAGAGATGACTTCTGATTGTATCACGTCTTTTTTAAAGCTACCTAATTAGACTCTATTTTTGGCTAGTTTAGTAGAATAACAAAAGCTTTGCAGCTTAAGAGATGACTTCTGATTGTATCACGTCTTTTAAAAGCTACCCTAATTAGACTCTATTTTGGCTAGTTTAGTAGAATAACAAAAGCTTTGCAGCTTAAGAGATGACTTCTGATTGTATCACCTAGTTTAAAGCTACCCTAATTAGACTCTATTTTTGGCTAGTTTAGTAGAATAACAAAAGCTTTGCAGCTTAAGAGATGACTTCTGATTGTATCACGTCTTTTTAAAGCTACCCTAATTAGACTCTATTTTTGGCTAGTTTAGTAGAATAACAAAAGCTTTGCAGCTTAAGAGATGACTTCTGATTGTATCACGTCTTTTCAAGCTACCCTAATTAGACTCTATTTTTGGCTAGTTTAGTAGAATAACAAAAAGCTTTGCAGCTTAAGAGATGACTTCTGATTGTATTGTAATTAGACTCTATTTTTGGCTAGTTTTAGAATAACAAAAAGCTTTGCCCTAATTATTGTATCACGTCTTTTTAAAGCTACCCTAATTAGACTCTATTTTTGGCTAGTTTAGTAGAATAACAAAAGCTTTGCAGCTTAAGAGATGACTTCTGATTGTATCACGTCTTTTTAAAGCTACCCTAATTAGACTCTATTTTTGGCTAGTTTAGTAGAATAACAAAAGCTTTGCAGCTTAAGAGATGACTTCTGATTGTATCACCTCTTTTTAAAGCTACCCTAATTAGACTCTATTTTTGGCTAGTTTAGTAGAATAACAAAAGCTTTGCAGCTTAAGAGATGACTTCTGATTGTATCACGTCTTTTTAAAGCTACCCTAATTAGACTCTATTTTTGGCTAGTTTAGTAGAATAACAAAAGCTTTGCAGCTTAAGAGATGACTTCTGATTGTATCACGTCTTTTTAAAGCTACCCTAATTAGACTCTATTTTTTGGCTAGTTTAGTAGAATAACAAAAGCTTTGCAGCTTAAGAGATGACTTCTGATTGTATCACGTCTTTTAAAGCTACCCTAATTAGACTCTATTTTTGGCTAGTTTAGTAGAATAACAAAAGCTTTGCAGCTTAAGAGATGACTTCTGATTGTATCACGTCTTTTTAAAGCTACCCTAATTAGACTCTATTTTTAAGCTGAGTTTAGTAGAATAACAAAAGAATAAGAAAATACTTTGCTGCTTAAGAGATGACTTCTGATTGTATCACGTCTTTTTAAAGCTACCCTAATTAGACTCTATTTTTGGCTAGTTTAGTAGAATAACAAAATACTTTGCAGCTTAAGAGATGACTTCTGATTGTATCACGTCTTTTTAAAGCTACCCTAATTAGACTCTTCTTTTTTTTTAAAGGCTAGTTTAGTAGAATAACAAAAGCTTTGCAGCTTAAGAGATGACTTCTGATTGTATCACGTCTTTTAAAGCTACCCTAATTAGACTCTATTTTGGCTAGTTTAGTAGAATAACAAAAGCTTTGCAGCTTAAGAGATGACTTCTGATTGTATCACGTCTTTTTAAAGCTACCCTAATTAGACTCTATTTTTGGCTAGTTTAGTAGAATAAGAAAATACTTTGCTGCTTAAGGGATGACTTCTGATTGTATCACGTCTTTTTAAAGCTACCCTAATTAGACTCTATTTTGGCTAGTTTAGTAGAATAACAAAAGCTTTGCAAAGAGATGACTTCTGCAAAGCTACCCTAAGAGATTTAGTAGAATAACAAAAGCTTTGCAGCAAGAGATGACTTCTGATTGTATCACGTCTTTTTAAAGCTACCCTAATTAGACTCTATTTTTTTTTTTAAAGCTACCCTATTAGACTCTATTTTTGGCTAGTTTGGTAGAATAACAAAAGGCTTGCAGCTTAAGAGATGACTCTGTATCATTTAGTAGAATAACAAAAGACTCTATTTTGGCAGTTTAGTAGAATAAAAGCTTTGCAGCTTAAGAGATGACTTCTGATTGTATCACGTCTTTTTAAAGCTACCCTAATTAGACTCTATTTTTGGCTAGTTTAGTAGAATAACAAAAGCTTTGCAGCTTAAGAGATGACTTCTGATTGTATCACGTCTTTTTAAAGCTACCTAATTAGACTCTATTTTGGCTAGTTTAGTAGAATAACAAAAGCTTTGCAGCTTAAGAGATGACTTCTGATTGTATCACGTCTTTTAAAGCTACCTAATTAGACTCTATTTTTGGCTAGTTTAGTAGAATAACAAAAAGCTTTGCAGCTTAAGAGATGACTTCTGATTGTATCACGTCTTTTTAAAGCTACCCTAATTAGACTCTATTTTTGGCTAGTTTAGTAGAATAACAAAAAGCTTTGCAGCTTAAGAGATGACTTCTGATTGTATCACGTCTTTTTTGCTAAAGCTACCCTAATTAGACTCTATTTTTGGCTAGTTTAGTAGAATAACAAAAAGCTTTGCAGCTTAAGAGATGACTTCTGATTGTATCACGTCTTTTTAAAGCAGAAAATACTACCCTAATTAGACTCTATTTTTTGGCTAGTTTAGTAGAATAACAAAAAAAAAGCTTTGCAGCTTAAGAGATGACTTCTGATTGTATCACGTCTTTTTAAAGCTACCTAATTAGACTCTATTTTGGCTAGTTTAGTAGAATAACAAAAAACAAGAATGACTTTGCAGCTTTTAAAGAGATGACTCTATTTTTTGGCTGATTAGTGTAACAAAAGCTTTGCACGTCTTTGTTCACCTCTTTTTTTAAGCTACCCTAATTAGACTCTATTTTTGGCTAGTTTAGTAGAATAACAAAAGCTTTGCAGCTTAAGAGATGACTTCTGATTGTATCACGTCTTTTTAAAGCTACCCTAATTAGACTCTATTTTTGGCTAGTTTAGTAGAATAACAAAAGCTTTGCAAAAGCTTAAGAGATGACTTCTGATTGTATCACCTCTTTTTAAAGCCACCCTAATTAGACTCTATTTTTGGCTAGTTTAGTAGAATAACAAAAGCTTTGCAGCGTAAGAGATGACTTCTGATTGTATCACGTCTTTTTAAAGCTACCTAATTAGACTCTATTTTTGGCTAGTTTAGTAAAATAATTGCAAAAATGACTTCTGATTGTATCACCTAAGAGATGACTCTATTTTGGCTGATTGTATCACGTCTTTTTAAAGCTTCTGATTGTATCCCTTTTAAAGCTAATTAGACTCTATTTTTGGCTAGTTTAGTAGAATAACAAAAGCTTTGCAGCTTAAGAGATGACTTCTGATTGTATCACGTCTTTTTAAAGCTACCCTAATTAGACTCTATTTTTGGCTAGTTTAGTAGAATAACAAAAGCTTTTGCTTAAGAGATGACTTCTGATTGTATCACGTCTTTTTAAAGCTACCCTAATTAGACTCTATTTTTGGCTAGTTTAGTAGAATAACAAAAGCTTTGCAGCTTAAGAGATGACTTCTGATTGTATCACGTCTTTTAAAGCTACCCTAATTAGACTCTATTTTTTGGCTAGTTTAGTAGAATAACAAAAGCTTTGCAGCTTAAGAGATGACTTCTGATTGTATCACGTCTTTTAAAAGCTACCCTAATTAGACTCTATTTTTGGCTAGTTTAGTAGAATAACAAAAGCTTTGCAGCTTAAGAGATGACTTCTGATTGTATCACTCTCTTTTTAAAATAACCCTAATTAGACTCTTGTATTTTTTTAAAGCTAGTTTAGTAGAATAAGAAAAGCTTTGCAGCTTAAGAGATGACTTCTGATTGTATCACGTCTTTTTAAAGCTACCCTAATTAGACTCTATTTTTGGCTAGTTTAGTAGAATAACAAAAGCTTTGCAGCTTAAGAGATGACTTCTGATTGTATCACGTCTTTTTAAAGCTACCCTAATTAGACTCTATTTTTGGCTAGTTTAGTAGAATAACAAAAGCTTTGCAGCTTAAGAGATGACTTCTGATTGTATCACGTCTTTTTAAAGCTACCCTAATTAGACTCTATTTTTGGCTAGTTTAGTAGAATAAGAAAATTAGACTCTATTTTGGCTTTGCAGCTTAAGAGATGACTTCTGATTGTATCACGTCTTTTTAAAGCTACCCTAATTAGACTCTATTTTTGGCTAGTTTAGTAGAATAACAAAAGCTTTGCAGCTTAAGAGATGACTTCTGATTGTATCACGTCTTTTTAAAGCTACCCTAATTAGACTCTATTTTTGGCTAGTTTAGTAGAATAACAAAAGCTTTGCAGCTTAAGAGATGACTTCTGATTGTATCACGTCTTTTAAAGCTACCCTAATTAGACTCTCTATTTTTGCTAGTTTAGTAGAATAACAAAAGCTTTGATTGTATCAGCTTTTTTAAGAGATGACTTCTAGATTGTATCACCTCTTTTTAAAGCTACCCTAATTAGACTCTATTTTTTTGGCTAGTTTAGTAGAATAACAAAAGCTTTGCAGCTTAAGAGATGACTTCTGATTGTATCACTTTTTAAAGCTCCTTTTCTAAAGCAAAAAGCTTTGCACCCTAATTAGACCTAATTAGACTCTATTTTTGGCTAGTTTAGTAGAATAACAAAAGCTTTGCAGCTTAAGAGATGACTTCTTTGTATCACGTCTTTTAAAGCTACCCTAATTAGACTCTATTTTGGCTAGTTTAGTAGAATAAGAAAAATTTTGCATCACTTCTGATTGTATCACCTCTTTTAAAGCTACCCTAATTAGACTCTATTTTTGGCTAGTTTAGTAGAATAACAAAAGCTTTGCAGCTTAAGAGATGACTTCTGATTGTATCACGTCTTTTAAAGCTACCCTAATTAGACTCTATTTTTGGCTAGTTTAGTAGAATAACAAAAGCTTTGCAGCTTAAGAGATGACTTCTGATTGTATCACGTCTTTTTTAAAGCTACCCTAATTAGACTCTATTTTTGGCTAGTTTAGTAGAATAACAAAAGCTTTGCAGCTTAAGAGATGACTTCTGATTGTATCACGTCTTTTTAAAGCTACCCTAATTAGACTCTTTTTTTTGCTAGTTTAGTAGAATAACAAAAACCCTTTTGCAGCTTAAGAGATGATGACTTCTGATTGTATCACGTCTTTTTAAAGCTACCCTAATTTTAGACAAAAAGTTTGCTATTTTTGTATCACCTCTTTTTTTAAAGCTAGTTTAGTTTAGTAGAATAACAAAAGCTTTGCAGCTTAAGAGATGACTTCTGATTGTATCACGTCTTTTTAAAGCTACCCTAATTAGACTCTATTTTTGGCTAGTTTAGTAGAATAACAAAAAACTTTGCAGCTTAAGAGATGACTTCTGATTGTATCACGTCTTTTAAAGCTACCTAATTAGACTCTCTATTTTGGCTAGTTTAGTAGAATAACAAAAGCTTTGCAAGAGATGACTTCTGATTGTATCACGTCTTTTTAAAGCTACCCTAATTAGACTCTATTTTTGGCTAGTTTAGTAGAATAACAAAAGCTTTGCAGCTTAAGAGATGACTTCTGATTGTATCACGTCTCTTTAAAGCTACCCTAATTAGACTCTATTTTTGGCTAGTTTTGTAGAATAAGAAAATACTTTGCAGCTTAAGAGATGACTTCTGATTGTATCACGTCTTTTTTAAAAGCTACCCTAATTAGACTCTATTTTTAGTTTATTGAATAACAAAGTTTGCAGTAGAATAACAAAATCACTTTTTTTAAAGCTTAAGAGATGACTTTTGATTGTATCAGCTTAAGTGACTTTTTGTAAAGTCTTTTAAAGCTACCCTAATTAGACTCTATTTTTTGGCTAGTTTAGTAGAATAACAAAAGCTTTGCAGCTTAAGAGATGACTTCTGATTGTATCACGTCTTTTAAAGCTACCCACTAGACTCTATTTTAGAATAACAAAAGCAGCTTAAGAGATGACTTCTGATTGTATCACGTCTTTTTAAAGCTACCTAATTAGACTCTATTTTTGGCTAAGTAGAATAACAAAAGCTTTGCAGCTTAAGAGATGACTTCTGATTGTATCACGTCTTTTTAAAGCTACCCTAATTAGACTCTATTTTTGGCTAGTTTAGTAGAATAACAAAAGCTTTGCAGCTTAAGAGATGACTTCTGATTGTATCACGTCTTTTTAAAGCTACCCTAATTAGACTCTATTTTTGGCTAGTTTAGTAGAATAACAAAAGCTTTGCAGCTTAAGAGATGACTTCTGATTGTATCACGTCTTTTTAAAGCTACCCTAATTAGACTCTATTTTTTGCTAGTTTAGTAGAATAACAAAAGCTTTGCAGCTTAAGAGATGACTTCTGATTGTATCACGTCTTTTTAAAGCTACCCTAATTAGACTCTATTTTTGGCTAGTTTAGTAGAATAACAAAAGCTTTGCAGCTTAAGAGATGACTTCTGATTGTATCACGTCTTTTTAAAGCTACCCTAATTAGACTCTATTTTTGGCTAGTTTAGTAGAATAACAAAAGCTTTGCAGCTTAAGAGATGACTTCTGATTGTATCACGTCTTTTCAAGCTACCCTAATTAGACTCTATTTTTGGCTAGTTTAGTAGAATAACAAAAGCTTTGCAGCTTAAGAGATGACTTCTGATTGTATCACGTCTTTTTTAAAGCTACCCTAATTAGACTCTATTTTTGGCTAGTTTAGTAGAATAACAAAATAATTGCAGCTTAAGAGATGACTTCTGATTGTATCACGTCTTTTTAAAGCTACCCTAATTAGACCTATTTTTGGCTATTAGTAGAATAACTAAAAGCTTTGCAGCAAGAGATGACTTCTGATTGTATCACGTAAAATAAGAAATTAGACTTATTTTTGGCTAGTTTAGTAGAATAACAAAAGAGATGACTTCTGATTGTATCACGTCTTTTAAAGCTACCCTAATTAGACTCTATTTTTGGCTAGTTTAGTAGAATAACAAAAGCTTTGCAGCTTAAGAGATGACTTCTGATTGTATCACGTCTTTTAAAGCTACCCTAATTAGACTCTATTTTTGGCTAGTTTAGTAGAATAACAAAAGCTTTGCAGCTTAAGAGATGACTTCTGATTGTATCACGTCTTTTAAAGCTACCCTAATTAGACTCTATTTTTTGGCTAGTTTAGTAGAATAACAAAAGCTTTGCAGCTTAAGAGATGACTTCTGATTGTATCACGTCTTTTTAAAGCTACCCTAATTAGACTCTATTTTTTTAGGAATAACAAAATTTTGTTTAGTAGAATAACAAAGACTCTATTTTTGGCTTTTAGCAGCTTTGCAAGAGATGACTTCTGATTGTATCACGTCTTTTAAAAGCTACCCTAATTAGACTCTATTTTTGGCTAGTTTAGTAGAATAACAAAAAAGACTTTGATTGTATCAGCTTTTTAAGAGAATTGACTTCTATTTTGATTTAGTAGAATAACAAAATCACGTTGTATCTTTTTTAAAGCTACCCTAATTAGACTCTATTTTTGGCTAGTTTAGTAGAATAACAAAAAGCTTTGCAGCTTAAGAGATGACTTCTGATTGTATCACGTCTTTTAAAGCTACCCTAATTAGACTCTATTTTTGGCTAGTTTAGTAGAATAACAAAAGCTTTTGCAGCTTAAGAGATGACTTCTGATTGTATCACGTCTTTTTTAAAGCTACCCTAATTAGACTCTATTTTTGGCTAGTTTAGTAGAATAACAAAAGCTTTGCAGCTTAAGAGATGACTTCTGATTGTATCACGTCTTTTTAAAGCTACCCTAATTAGACTCTATTTTTGGCTAGTTTAGTTTGAATAACAAAAGTTTTGCAGAATGAACAAATTAGACTTTGCTAGTTTAGTAGAATAACAAAATTTTTACTTAAGAGATGACTTCTGATTGTATCACGTCTTTTTAAAGCTACCCTAATTAGACTCTATTTTTTGGCTAGTTTAGTAGAATAACAAAAGCTTTGCAGCTTAAGAGATGACTTCTGATTGTATCACGTCTTTTTAAAGCTACCCCAATTAGACTCTATTTTGGCTAGTTTAGTAGAATAACAAAAAGCTTTGCTGCTTAAGAGATTTTGTATCAGCTTTTAAGAGATGACTTCTGATTGTATCACAAAAATAAAAAGTTTGCTTTTTAAAGCTTTTTAAAGCCCTAATTAGACTCTATTTTTGGCTAGTTTAGTAGAATAACAAAAGCTTTGCAGCTTAAGAGATGACTTCTGATTGTATCACGTCTTTTAAAGCTACCCTAATTAGACTCTATTTTTGGCTAGTTTAGTAGAATAACAAAAATACTTTGCAGCTTAAGAGATGACTTCTGATTGTATCAATCTTCTTTTTAAAGCTACCCCAATTAGACTCTATTTTTGGCTAGTTTAGTAGAATAACAAAAGCTTTGCAGCTTAAGAGATGACTTCTGATTGTATCACGTCTTTTTTAAAGCTACCCTAATTAGACTCTATTTTTGGCTAGTTTAGTAGAATAACAAAAGCTTTGCAGCTTAAGAGATTAGACTTCTCTATTTTTGGCTAGTTTATCAAAAGCTTTGCAGCGTGACTTTTGTAAACGTCTTTTTAAAGCCCCTAATTAGACTCTATTTTTGGCTAGTTTAGTAGAATAACAAAAAGCTTTTGCAGCTTAAGAGATGACTTCTGATTGTATCACGTCTTTTTAAAGCTACCCTAATTAGACTCTATTTTTTGGCTAGTTTAGTAGAATAACAAAAAGCTTTGCAGCTTAAGAGATGACTTCTGATTGTATCACCTCTTTTTAAAGCTACCCTAATTAGACTCTATTTTTGGCTAGTTTAGTAGAATAACAAAAGCTTTGCAGCTTAAGAGATGACTTCTGATTGTATCACCTCTTTTTAAAGCTACCCTAATTAGACTCTATTTTTGGCTAGTTTAGTAGAATAACAAAAGCTTTGCAGCTTAAGAGATGACTTCTGATTGTATCACGTTTTTTTTAAAGCTACCCAAATTAGACTCTATTTTTGGCTAGTTTAGTAGAATAACAAAAGCTTTGCAGCTTAAGAAATGACTTCTGATTGTATCAGGTCTTTTTAAAGCTACCCTAATTAGACTCTATTTTTGGCTAGTTTAGTAGAATAACAAAAGCTTTGCAGCTTAAGAAATGACTTCTGATTGTATCAGGTCTTTTTAAAGCTACCCTAATTAGACTCTATTTTGGCTAGTTTAGTAGAATAACAAAAAGAGATGACTTTTGTATCACGTCTTTTTAAAGCTACCCAATTAGACTCTATTTTGAGATGAATAACAAAAGCTTTGCAGCTTAAGAGATTGTATCACGTCTTTTTAAAGCTACCCTAATTAGACTCTATTTTTGGCTAGTTTAGTAGAATAACAAAAGCTTTGCAGCTTAAGAGATGACTTCTGATTGTATCACGTCTCTTTAAAGCTACCCTAATTAGACTCTATTTTTGGCTAGTTTTTAACAAAATACTTTGCAGTTTATTGTAGAATAACAAAAGTTTAGTAGAATAACAAAATACTTAAGAGATGACTTCTGATTGTATCACGTCTTTTAAAGCTACCCTAATTAGACTCTATTTTTGGCTAGTTTAGTAGAATAACAAAAGCTTTGCAGCTTAAGAGATGACTTCTGATTGTATCACGTCTTTTTAAAGCTACCCTAATTAGACTCTATTTTTGGCTAGTTTAGTAGAATAACAAAAGCTTTGCAGCTTAAGAGATGACTTTTTGTATCACGTCTTTTTAAAGCTACCCTAATTAGACTCTATTTTTTGGCTAGTTTAGTAGAATAACAAAAGCTTTGCAGCTTAAGAGATGACTTCTGATTGTATCACGTCTTTTTAAAGCTACCCTAATTAGACTCTATTTTTGGCTAGTTTAGTAGAAGAATAAAAAAGAAAACTTTTGTATCACGTTAAGAGATGACTCTATTTTTGGCTGTTTAGTTGAATAACAAAAGCTTTGCACGTCTTTTTGTAAAGCTACCCTAATTAGACTCTATTTTTGGCTAGTTTAGTAGAATAACAAAAGCTTTGCAGCTTAAGAGATGACTTCTGATTGTATCACGTCTTTTTAAAGCTACCCTAATTAGACTCTATTTTTGGCTAGTTTAGTTGAATAACAAAAGCTTTGCAGCTTAAGAGATGACTTCTGATTGTATCACGTCTTTTTAAAGCTACCCTAATTAGACTCTATTTTTGGCTATTTTAGAATAAGAAAAATAGGCTAGTTTAGTAGAATAATTAAATTTTTGGCTTTTAGTAGAATAACAAAAGCTTTGCAAGAGATGACTTCTGATTGTATCACGTCTTTTTAAAGCTAGCCTAATTAGACTCTATTTTTGGCTAGTTTAGTAGAATAACAAAAGCTTTGCAGCGTAAGAGATGACTTCTGATTGTATCACGTCTTTTTAAAGCTACCCTAATTAGACTCTATATTTGGCTAGTTTAGTAGAATAACAAAAGCTTTGCAGCTTAAGAGATGACTTCTGATTGTATCACGTCTTTTTAAAGCTACCCTAATTAGACTCTATTTTTGGCTAGTTTAGTAGAATAACAAAAGCTTTGCAGCTTAAGAGATGACTTCTGATTGTATCACGTTTTTTAAAGCTACCCTAATTAGACTCTATTTTTGGCTAGTTTAGTAGAATAACAAAAGCTTTGCAGCTTAAGAGATGACTTCTGATTGTATCACGTCTTTTAAAGCTACCCTAATTAGACTCTATTTTTGGCTAGTTTAGTAGAATAACAAAAGCTTTGCAGCTTAAGATGATGACTTCTGATTTTTTATCACTCTCTTTTTGGCTTGTTTAGTAGAATAACAAAAGCTTTGCAGCTTAAGAGATGACTTCTGATTGTATTTTTTAAAGCTACCCTAATTAGACTCTATTTTTGGGCTAGTTTAGTAGAATAACAAAAGCTTTGCAGAGATGACTTCTGATTGTATCACGAAAGCTATGACTCTATTTTTGGCTAGTTTAGTAGAATAACAAAAGCTTTGCAGCTTAAGAGATGACTTCTGATTGTATCACGTTTTTAAAGCTACCCTAATTAGACTCTATTTTTGGCTAGTTTAGTAGAATAACAAAAAGCTTTGCAGCTTAAGAGATGACTTCTGATTGTATCACGTCTTTTTAAAGCTACCCTAATTAGACTCTATTTTTGGCTTGATTTTAGTAGAATAACAAAAAAGCTTTGCAGCTTAAGAGATGACTTCTGATTGTATCACGTCTTTTTAAAGCTACCCTAATTAGACTCTATTTTTGGCTAGTTTAGTAGAATAACAAAAATAATTTGCAGCTTAAGAGATGACTTCTGATTGTATCACGTCTTTTTAAAGCTACCCTAATTAGACTCTATTTTTGGCTAGTTTAGTAGAATAACAAAAAGCTTTGCAGCTTAAGAGATGACTTCTGATTGTATCACTCTCTTTTAAAGTTTAGTACCCTTTGCATTAGACTCTATTTTTTTAAAGCTGTTTAGTAGAATAAGAGAATAAAAAATATTTGCAGCTTAAGAGATGACTTCTGATTGTATCACGTCTTTTTAAAGCTACCCTAATTAGACTCTATTTTTGGCTAGTTTAGTAGAATAACAAAAGCTTTGCAGCTTAAGAGATGACTTCTGATTGTATCACGTCTTTTTAATTAGACTCTATTTTTGGCTTTAGTTAAACAAAAGCTTTGCAGCTTAAGAGATGACTTTTGGCTGTATTTTTTAAAGTACCCTAATAACTCTAAAGTTTAGTAGAATAACAAAAGCTTTGCAGCTTAAGAGATGACTTCTGATTGTATCACCTCTTTTTAAAGCTACCCTAATTAGACTCTATTTTTGGCTAGTTTAGTAGAATAACAAAATACTTTGCAGCTTAAGAGATGACTTCTGATTGTATCACGTCTTTTTAAAGCTACCCTAATTAGACTCTATTTTTGGCTAGTTTAGTAGAATAAGAAAATACTTTGCTGCTTAAGAGATGACTTCTGATTGTATCACGTCTTTTTAAAGCTACCCTAATTAGACTCTATTTTTGGCTAGTTTAGTAGAATAACAAAAGCTTTGCAGCTTAAGAGATGACTTCTGATTGTATCACGTCTTTTTAAAGCTACCCTAATTAGACTCTTTTGGCTTTTTAGGCTATTTTGGCTAGTTTAGTAGAATAACAAAAGCTTTGCAGCTTAAGAGATGACTTCTGATTGTATCACGTCTTTTTAAAGCTACCCTAATTAGACTCTATTTTTGGCTAGTTTAGTAGAATAACAAAAGCTTTGGCAGCTTAAGAGATGACTTTGCTGATTGTATCACGTCTTTTTAAAGCTACCCTAATTAGACTCTATTTTTGGCTAGTTTAGTAGAATAACAAAAGCTTTGCAGCTTAAGAGATGACTTCTGATTGTATCACGTCTTTTTAAAGCTACCCTAATTAGACTCTATTTTTGGCTTGTTTAGTAGAATAACAAAAGCTTTGCAGCTTAAGAGATGACTTCTGATTGTATCACCTCTTTTTAAAGCTACCCTAATTAGACTCTATTTTTGGCTAGTTTAGTAGAATAAGAAAATACTTTGCTGCTTAAGAGATGACTTCTGATTGTATCACCTCTTTTTAAAGCTACCCTAATTAGACTCTATTTTTGGCTAGTTTAGTAGAATAACAAAAGCTTTGCAGCTTAAGAGATGACTTCTGATTGTATCACGTTTTTTTTAAAGCTACCCTAATTAGACTCTATTTTTGGCTAGTTTAGTAGAATAACAAAAGCTTTGCAGCTTTTAAAGAGATGACTCTATTTTTGATTGTATCAAAAGCTTTGCAGCAGAAGTGATGACTTTTTGTAAAGCTACCCTAATTAGACTCTATTTTGGCTAGTTTAGTAGAATAACAAAAGCTTTGCAGCTTAAGAGATGACTTCTGATTGTATCACGTCTTTTAAAGCTCTTTTTAATTAGCCCTAATTAGACTCTATTTTTGGCTAGTTTAGTAGAATAACAAAAGCTTTGCAGCTTAAGAGATGACTTCTGATTGTATCACGTCTTTTTAAAGCTACCCTAATTAGACTCTATTTTTGGCTAGTTTAGTAGAATAACAAAAGCTTTGCAGCTTAAGAGATGACTTCTGATTGTATCACGTCTTTTTAAAGCTACCCTAATTAGACTCTATTTTTGCTAGTTTAGTAGAATAAAAGCTAAAATTACTTTGCAGCTTAAGAGATGACTTCTGATTGTATCACGTCTTTTTAAAGCTACCCTAATTAGACTCTATTTTTGGCTAGTTTAGTAGAATAACAAAAGCTTTGCAGCTTAAGAGATGACTTCTGATTGTATCACGTCTTTTTAAAGCTACCCTAATTAGACTCTATTTTTGGCTAGTTTAGTAGAATAAGAAAATACTTTGCTGCTTAAGAGATGACTTCTGATTGTATCACGTCTTTTTAAAGCTACCCTAATTAGACTTCTATTTTTGGCTTGTTTAGTAGAATAACAAAAAGAGATGACTTCTGATTGTATCAGTCTTTTAAAGCTACCCTAATTAGACTCTATTTTTTGACTTCTGATTGTATCACGTCTTTTTAAAGCTACCCTAATTAGACTCTATTTTTGGCTAGTTTAGTAGAATAACAAAAGCTTTGCAGCTTAAGAGATGACTTCTGATTGTATCACGTCTTTTTAAAGCTACCCTAATTAGACTCTATTTTTGGCTAGTTTAGTAGAATAACAAAAGCTTTGCAGCTTAAGAGATGACTTCTGATTGTATCACGTCTTTTAAAGCTACCTAATTAGACTCTATTTTTGGCTAGTTTAGTAGAATAACAAAAGCTTTGCAGCTTAAGAGATGACTTCTGATTGTATCACGTCTTTTTAAAGCTACCCTAATTAGACTCTATTTTTGGCTAGTTTAGTAGAATAACAAAAGCTTTGCAGCTTAAGAGATGACTTCTGATTGTATCACGTCTTTTTAAAGCTACCCTAATTAGACTCTATTTTTGGCTAGTTTAGTAGAATAACAAAAGCTTTGCAGCTTAAGAGATGACTTCTGATTGTATCACGTCTTTTTAAAGCTACCCTAATTAGACTCTATTTTTGGCTAGTTTAGTAGAATAACAAAAGCTTTGCAGCTTAAGAGATGACTTCTGATTGTATCACAAAAGTCTTTTTAAAAGCTACCCTAATTAGACTCTATTTTTGGCTAGTTTAGTAGAATAACAAAAACAAAGCTTTGCAGCTTAAGAGATGACTTCTGATTGTATCACGTCTTTTTAAAGCTACCCTAATTAGACTCTATTTTTGCTAGTTTAGTAGAATAACAAAAGACTTTGCAGCTTAAGAGATGACTTCTGATTGTATCACGTCTTTTTTAAAGCACCCTAATTAGACTCTATTTTTTAAAGCTAGTTTAGTAGAATAACAAAAGCTTTGCAGCTTAAGAGATGACTTCTGATTGTATCACGTCTTTTAAAGCTACCCTAATTAGACTCTATTTTTGGCTAGTTTAGTTAACAAAAGTAGAATAACTTCTGAAAACGTCTTTTGCTACCCTAATTAGACTCTATTTTTGGCTAGTTTAGATAACAAAAGCTTTGCAGATTGTGATTCATTGTATCACGTCTTTTTAAAGCTACCCTAATTAGACTCTTTATTTTTGGCTAGTTTAGTAGAATAACAAAAGCTTTGCAGTTTAAGAGATGACTTCTGATTGTATCACGATCTTTTTGTATCAGCTTTTTAAAGCCACCCTAATTAGACTCTATTTTTGGCTAGTTTAGTAGAATAACAAAAGCTTTGCAGCTTAAGAGATGACTTCTGATTGTATCACCTCTTTTTAAAGCTACCCTAATTAGACTCTATTTTTGGCTAGTTTAGTTGAATAACAAAAGCTTTGCAGCTTAAGAGATGACTTCTGATTGTATCACGTCTTTTTAAAGCTACCCTAATTAGACTCTATTTTTTGGCTAGTTTAGTAGAATAACAAAAGCTTTTGCAGCTTAAGAGATGACTTCTAGATTGTATCACGTCTTTTTAAAGCTACCCTAATTAGACTCTATTTTTGGCTAGTTTAGTAGAATAACAAAAGCTTTGCAGATTAAGAGATGACTTCTGATTGTATCACGTCTTTTTAAAGCTACCCTAATTAGACTCTATTTTTGGCTAGTTTAGTAGAATAAGAAAATACTTTGCTGCTTAAGAGATGACTTCTGATTGTATCACGTCTTTTTAAAGCTACCCTAATTAGACTCTATTTTTGGCTAGTTTAGTAGAATAACAAAAGCTTTGCAGCTTAAGAGATGACTTCTGATTGTATCACGTCTTTTTAAAGCTACCCTAATTAGACTCTATATTTTTGGCTAGTTTAGTAGAATAACAAAAGACTTTGCAGCTTAAGAGATGACTTTGCTGATTGTATCACGTCTTTTTAAAGCTACCCTAATTAGACTCTATTTTTGGCTAGTTTAGTAGAATAACAAAAGCTTTGCAGCTTAAGAGATGACTTCTGATTGTATCACGTCTTTTTAAAGCTACCCTAATTAGACTCTATTTTTGGCTAGTTTAGTAGAATAACAAAAGACTTTGCAGCTTCTTTTAGAGATGACTCTATGATTGTATCACGTCTTTTAAAGTCTACCCCCTAATTAGACTCTATTTTTGGCTAGTTTAGTAGAATAGAATAACAAAAGCTTTTTTAAAGCTACCTAATTAAGAGATGAATTCTGATTGTATCACGTCTTTTGTAAAGCTTTTTACCCTAATTAGACTCTATTTTTGGCTAGTTTAGTAGAATAACAAAAGCTTTGACATTGCTTTTTTAAGAGATGACTTCTTTTTGATTGTATCACGTCTTCTTTTAAAAAAGCTACCCTAATTAGACTCTATTTTTAATAGTTTAGTAGAATAACAAAAGCTTTGCAAAGAGATGACTTTGTATCACGTCTTTTAAAGAGATTAGACTTCTATTTTTGATTTAGTAGAATAACAAAAGCTTTGCAGCTCTTTTGTAAAGCTACCCTAATTAGACTCTATTTTTGGCTAGTTTAGTAGAATAACAAAAGCTTTGCAGCTTAAGAGATGACTTCTGATTGTATCACGTCTTTTTTAAAGCTACCCTAATTAGACTCTATTTTTTTGCTAGTTTAGTAGAATAACAAAAGCTTTGCAGCTTAAGAGATGACTTCTGATTGTATCAATTAGTCTTTTAAAGCTACCCTAATTAGACTCTATTTTTGGCTAGTTTAGTAGAATAACAAAAGCTTTGCAGCTTAAGAGATGACTTCTGATTGTATCACGTCTTTTTAAAGCTACCCTAATTAGACTCTATTTTGGCTAGTTTAGTAGAATAACAAAAGCTTTGCAAAGAGATGACTTTGCACGTCTTTTAAAGAGAATTAGACTTATTTTTGAGTTTAGTAGAATAACAAAATCTTTTTAAGATGACTTCTGATTGTATCACCCTTTTTAAAGCTTTAGACTCTATTTTTGGCTAGTTTAGTAGAATAACAAAAGCTTTGCAGCTTAAGAGATGACTTCTGATTGTATCACGTCTTTTTAAAGCTACCCTAATTAGACTCTATTTTTTGGCTAGTTTAGTAGAATAACAAAAGCTTTTTGCAGCTTAAGAGATGACTTCTGATTGTATCACGTCTTTTAAAGCTACCCTAATTAGACTCTATTTTTGCTAGTTTAGTAGAATAACAAAAAGCTTTGCAGCTTAAGAGATGACTTCTGATTGTATCACGTCTTTTTAAGCTACCCTAATTAGACTCTATTTTTGCTAGTTTAGTAGAATAACAAAAGCTTTGCAGCTTAAGAGATGACTTCTGATTGTATCACGTCTTTTTTTAAGCTACCCTAATTAGACTCTATTTTTGGCTAGTTTAGTAGAATAACAAAAGCTTTGCAGCTTAAGAGATGACTTCTGATTGTATCACGTCTTTTTAAAGCTACCCTAATTAGACTCTATTTTTGGCTAGTTTAGTAGAATAACAAAAGCTTTTGCAGCTTAAGAGATGACTTCTGATTGTATCACGTCTTTTAAAGCTACCCTAATTAGACTCTATTTTTGGCTAGTTTAGTAGAATAACAAAAGAGATGACTTTGCAGCTTAAGAGATGACTTATTTTGATTGTATCACGTCTTTTTAAAGCTTTTACCCTAATTAGACTCTATTTTTAGTTTAGAATTTTGCAGTAGAATGACTTCTGATTGTATCACGTCTTTTTAAAGCTACCCTAATTAGACTCTATTTTTGGCTAGTTTAGTAGAATAACAAAAAGCTTTGCAGCTGCATGACTTCTGATTGTATCACGTCTTTTTAAAGCCTACCCTAATTAGACTCTATTTTTGGCTTTTAAGAATAACAAAAGAGAAGAGATGACTTCTGATTGTATCACGTCTTTTAAAGCTACCCTAATTAGACTCTATTTTGGCTAGTTTAGTAGAATAACAAAAGCTTTGCAGCTTAAGAGATGACTTCTGATTGTATCACGTCTTTTTAAAGCTACCCTAATTAGACTCTCTATTTTGGCTAGTTTAGTAGAATAACAAAAACTTTGCAGCTTAAGAGATGACTTCTGATTGTATCACGTCTTTTAAAGCTACCCTAATTAGACTCTATTTTTGGCTAGTTTAGTAGAATAACAAAAGCTTTGCAGCTTAAGAGATGACTTCTGATTGTATCACGTCTTTTTAAAGCTACCCTAATTAGACTCTATTTTGGCTAGTTTTAGTAGAATAACAAAAGCTTTGCAGCTTAAGAGATGACTTCTGATTGTATCACGTCTTTTAAAGCTACCCTAATTAGACTCTATTTTTGGCTAGTTTAGTAGAATAACAAAAAGAGATGACTTTGCAGCTTAAGAGATGACTTTTTGGCTGATTGTATCAAAAGCGTCTTTTTGTAACGCTTTTTACCCTAATTAGACTCTATTTTTAGTTTAGTAGAATAACAGAAAGAAAATACTTTGCAGCTTAAGAGATGAAAGCTTTGCAGTTTAAGAGATGACTTCTGATTGTATCACGTCTTTTTTAAAGCTACCCTAATTAGACTCTATTTTTGGCTAGTTTAGTAGAATAACAAAAGCTTTGCAGCTTAAGAGATGACTTCTGATTGTATCACGTCTTTTTAAAGCTACCCTAATTAGACTCTATTTTTGGCTAGTTTAGTAGAATAATTGTAAAAAGCTTTAATTAGCTAGTTTAGTAGAGATGACTTAAGAGATGATTGTATCACGTCTTTTTAAAGCTACCCTAATTAGACTCTATTTTTGGCTAGTTTAGTAGAATAACAAAAGCTTTGCAGCTTAAGAGATGACTTCTGATTGTATCACGTCTTTTTTAAAGCTACCCTAATTAGACTCTATTTTTGGCTAGTTTAGTAGAATAACAAAAGCTTTGCAGCTTAAGAGATGACTTCTGATTGTATCACGTCTTTTAAAGCTACCCTAATTAGACTCTATTTTGGCTAGTTTAGTAGAATAACAAAAGCTTTGCAGCTTAAGAGATGACTTCTGATTGTATCACGTTTTTTGCTTTTTAAAGCTTTTTAAAGCTTAATTAGACTCTATTTTTGGCTAGTTTAGTAGAATAACAAAAACAAAGCTTGCAGCTTAAGAGATGACTTCTGATTGTATCACGTCTTTTTAAAGCTACCCTAATTAGACTCTATTTTTGGCTAGTTTAGTAGAATAACAAAAAGCTTTGCAGCTTAAGAGATGACTTCTGATTGTATCACGTCTTTTTAAAGCTACCCTAATTAGACTCTATTTTTGGCTAGTTTATTAACAAAAGCTTTGCTTATTTTCTGATTGTATCACGTCTTTTAAAGCTTAATTAGACTATTTTTGGCTAGTTTAGTAGAATAAAAAAGCTTTGCAGCTTAAGAGATGACTTCTGATTGTATCACGTCTTTTTAAAGCTACCCTAATTAGACTCTATTTTTTGGCTAGTTTAGTAGAATAACAAAAGCTTTGCAGCTTAAGAGATGACTTCTGATTGTATCACGTCTTTTTTAAAGCTACCCTAATTAGACTCTATTTTTGGCTAGTTTAGTAGAATAACAAAAGATGACTTTTGTATCAGTCTTTTTAAAGATGACTTTAGATTGTATTTAGTAGAATAACAAAAGTTTGCTTTTTCTGATTGTATCACGTCTTTTTAAAGCTACCCTAATTAGACTCTATTTTGGCTAGTTTAGAATAATAAAAAAGCTTTGCAGCTTAAGAGATGACTTCTGATTGTATCACGTCTTTTTAAAGCTACCCTAATTAGACTCTATTTTTGGCTAGTTTAGTAGAATAACAAAAGAGATGACTTTGCAGCTTTTAAGAGATGACTTCTGATTGTATCACGTCTTTTTGTAGCTACCCTAATTAGACTCTATTTTTGGCTAGTTTAGTAGAATAACAAAAAGCTTTGCAGCAGAGATGACTTCTGATTGTATCACGTCTTTTTAAAGCTACCCTAATTAGACTCTATTTTTGGCTAGTTTAGTAGAATAACAAAAGCTTTGCAGCTGAAGAGATGACTTCTGATTGTATCACGTCTTTTTAAAGCTACCCTAATTAGACTCTATTTTGGCTTGTTTAGTAGAATAACAAAAGCTTTGCAGCTTAAGAGATGACTTCTGATTGTATCACGTCTTTTAAAAGCTACCCTAATTAGACTCTATTTTGGCTAGTTTAGTAGAATAACAAAAATACTTTGCAGCTTAAGAGATGACTTCTGATTGTATCACGTCTTTTTAAAGCTACCCTAATTAGACTCTATTTTTTGCTAGTTTAGTAGAATAAAAAGCTTTGCAAAAAGATGACTTCTGATTGTATCACGTTTTTAAAAGCTACCCTAATTAGACTTTTTTGGCTAGTTTAGTAGAATGACTTCTGATTGTATCACGTCTTTTTTAAAGCTACCCCTAATTAGACTCTATTTTTGGCTAGTTTAGTAGAATAACAAAAGCTTTGCAGCTTAAGAGATGACTTCTGATTGTATCACGTCTTTTCAAGCTACCCTAATTAGACTCTATTTTTGGCTAGTTTAGTAGAATAACAAAAGCTTTGCAGCTTAAGAGATGACTTCTGATTGTATCACGTCTTTTTAAAGCTACCCTAATTAGACTCTATTTTTGGCTAGTTTAGTAGAATAACAAAAGCTTTGCAGCTTAAGAGATGACTTCTGATTGTATCACGTCTTTTTAAAGCTACCCTAATTAGACTCTATTTTTTGGCTAGTTTAGTAGAATAACAAAAAAGCTTTGCAGCTTAAGAGATGACTTCTGATTGTATCACGTATTTTTAAAGCTACCCTAATTAGACTCTATTTTTGGCTAGTTTAGTAGAATAACAAAAGCTTTGCAGCTTAAGAGATGACTTCTGATTGTATCACGTCTTTTTAAAGCTACCCTAATTAGACTCTATTTTTGGCTAGTTTAGTAGAATAACAAAAGCTTTTGCAGCTTAAGAGATGACTTCTGATTGTATCACGTCTTTTTTAAAGCTACCCTAATTAGACTCTAATTAGACTCTATTTTTGGCTAGTTTAGTAGAATAACAAAAGCTTTGACTTCTGATTGTATCACGTCTTTTAAAGCTACCCTAATTAACTCTATTTTGGCTAGTTTAGAATAACAAAAGACTTCTTCTGATTGTATCACGTCTTTTTAAAGCTACCCTAATTAGACTCTATTTTTGGCTAGTTTAGTAGAATAACAAAAGCTTTGCAGCTTAAGAGATGACTTCTGATTGTATCACGTCTTTTTAAAGCTACCCTAATTAGACTCTATTTTTGGCTAGTTTAGTAGAATAACAAAAGCTTTGCAGCTTAAGAGATGACTTCTGATTGTATCACGTCTTTTTAAAGCTACCCTAATTAGACTCTATTTTTGGCTAGTTTAGTAGAATAACAAAAGCTTTGCAGCTTAAGAGATGACTTCTGATTGTATCACGTCTTTTTAAAGCTACCCTAATTAGACTCTATTTTTGGCTAGTTTAGTAGAATAACAAAAAAAAGCTTTGCTGCTTAAGAGATGACTTCTGATTGTATCACGTCTTTTTAAAGCTACCCTAATTAGACTCTATTTTGGCTAGTTTAGTAGAATAACAAAAGCTTTGCAGCTTAAGAGATGACTTCTGATTGTATCACGTCTTTTAAAGCTACCCTAATTAGACTCTATTTTTGGCTAGTTTAGTAGAATAACAAAAAGCTTTGCAGCTTAAGAGATGACTTCTGATTGTATCACGTCTTTTTAAAGCTACCCTAATTAGACTCTATTTTTGGCTAGTTTAGTAGAATAACAAAAGCTTTGCAGCTTAAGAGATGACTTCTGATTGTATCACGTCTTTTTAAAGCTACCCTAATTAGACTCTATTTTGGCTAGTTTAGTAGAATAACAAAAGCTTTGCATTGCTTAAGAGATTAGACTTCTTTTATTGTTTATCAATAACAAAAGCTTTTTTCTGATTGTAAGCTCTTTTTTAAAGCCCCTAATTAGACTCTATTTTTGGCTAGTTTAGTAGAATAAAAGCAAAAGCTTTGCAGCTTAAGAGATGACTTCTGATTGTATCACGTCTTTTTAAAGCTACCCTAATTAGACTCTATTTTGGCTAGTTTAGTAGAATAACAAAAAGCTTTGCAAAGAGATGACTTTGTATCACGTCTTTTTAAAGACCTAATTAGACTCTATTTTGGCTAGTTTAGTAGAATAACAAAAGCTTTGCAGCTTAAGAGATGACTTTTGTATCAAAAGCTACCCTAAATTATTACTCTCTATTTTTGGCTAGTTTAGTAGAATAACAAAAAAGCTTTGCAGCTTAAGAGATGACTTCTGATTGTATCACGTCTTTTTAAAGCTACCCTAATTAGACTCTATTTTTGGCTAGTTTAGTAGAATAACAAAAGCTTTGCAGCTTAAGAGATGACTTCTGATTGTATTTACGTCTTTTAAAGCTACCCTAATTAGACTCTATTTTTTAGCTAGTTTAGTAGAATAACAAAAGCTTTGCAGCTTAAGAGATGACTTCTGATTGTATCACGTCTTTTTAAAGCTACCCTAATTAGACTCTATTTTTGGCTAGTTTAGTAGAATAACAAAAGCAGCTTAAGAGATTTCTGATTGTATCAGTCTTTTAAAGCTACCCTAATTAGACTCTATTTTGAGTTTAGTAGAATAACAAAAGCTTTGCAGCTTAAGAGATGATTCTGTTGTATCACGTCTTTTAAAGCTACCCTAATTAGACTCTATTTTTGGCTAGTTTAGTAGAATAACAAAAAGCTTTGCAGCTTAAGAGATGACTTCTGATTGTATCACGTCTTTTTAAAGCTACCCTAATTAGACTCTATTTTTTGGCTAGTTTAGTAGAATAACAAAAGCTTTGCAGCTTAAGAGATGACTTCTGATTGTATCACGTCTTTTAAAGCTACCCTAATTAGACTCTATTTTTGGCTAGTTTAGTAGAATAACAAAAAGCTTTGCAGCTTAAGAGATGACTTCTGATTGTATCACGTCTTTTTAAAGCTACCCTAATTAGACTCTATTTTTTTTGCTAGTTTAGTAGAATAACAAAAGCTTTGCAGCTTAAGAGATGACTTCTGATTTTAAAACACCTTAATTAGACTCTATTTTTGGCTAGTTTTAGAATAAAAAGCTTTGCCTGATTAATTTTTTAAAGCTACCTAATTAGACTTTTTTGGCTAGTTTAGTAGAATAAAAAAGCTTTGCAGCTTAAGAGATGACTTCTGATTGTATCACGTCTTTTTAAAGCTACCCCTAATTAGACTCTATTTTATGCTAGTTTAGTAGAATAACAAAAGCTTTGCAGCTTAAGAGATGACTTCTGATTGTATCACGTCTTTTTAAAGCTACCCTAATTAGACTCTATTTTTGGCTAGTTTAGTAGAATAACAAAAGCTTTGCAGCTTAAGAGATGACTTCTGATTGTATCACGTCTTTTTAAAGCTACCCTAATTAGACTCTATTTTTGGCTAGTTTAGTAGAAGAAGAAAATAGTTTGCTGCTTAAGAGATGACTTCTGATTGTATCACGTCTTTTTAAAGCTACCCTAATTAGACTCTATTTTTGGCTAGTTTAGTAGAATAACAAAAGCTTTGCAGCTTAAGAGATGACTTCTGATTGTATCACGTCTTTTTAAAGCTACCCTAATTAGACTCTATTTTTGCTAGTTTAGTTTAATAACAATAACAAAATGACTTTGCAGCTTTTTAAAGAGATGACTTCTGATTGTATCAAAAGCGTCTTTTTTGTATCACGTCTTTTTAAAGCTACCCTAATTAGACTCTATTTTGGCTAGTTTAGTAGAATAACAAAATCTTTGCAGCTTAAGAGATGACTTCTGATTGTATCACGTCTTTTAAAGTTTAGTACCCTTTGCATTAGACTCTATTTTGGCTAGTTTTTTTTGGCTAGTAGAATAACAAAAGCTTTGCAGCTTAAGAGATGACTTCTGATTGTATCACGTCTTTTTAAAGCTACCCTAATTAGACTCTATTTTTTAGGCTAGTTTAGTAGAATAACAAAAGCTTTGCAGCTTTTAGAGATGACTTCTGATTGTATCACGTCTTTTTAAAGCTACCCTAATTAGACTCTATTTTTGGCTTTGCAAAGTTTAATATAACAAAATCTTTTGCACTTTAGTAGAATAACAAAATTAGACTCTATTTTGCTTTTAGCAAAAGCTTTGCAAGAGATGACTTCTGATTGTATCACGTCTTTTAAAGCTACCCTAATTAGACTCTATTTTTGGCTAGTTTAGTAGAATAACAAAAGCTTTGCAGCAAGAGATGACTTCTGATTGTATCACGTCTTTTTTAAAGCTACCCTAATTAGACTCTATTTTGGCTAGTTTAGTAGAATAACAAAAGCTTTGCAGCTTAAGAGATGACTTCTGATTGTATCACGTCTTTTTAAAGCTACCCTAATTAGACTCTATTTTTGGCTAGTTTAGTAGAATAACAAAAGCTTTGCAGCTTAAGAGATGACTTCTGATTGTATCACATCTTTTTAAAGCTACCCTAATTAGACTCTATTTTTGGCTAGTTTAGTAGAATAACAAAAGCTTTGCAGCAAGAGATGACTTCTGATTGTATCACGTCTTTTAAAAGCTACCCTAATTAGACTCTATTTTTTTGCTAGTTTAGTAGAATAACAAAAGCTTTGCAGCAAACCTTAAGAGATGACTTCTGATTGTATCACGTCTTTTTAAAAAAGCTACCCTAATTAGACTCTATTTTTGGCTAGTTTAGTAGAATAACAAAAAGCTTTGCAGCTTAAGAGATGACTTCTGATTGTATCACGTCTTTTAAAGCTACCCTAATTAGACTCTATTTTTGGCTAGTTTAGTAGAATAACAAAAAGCTTTGCAGCTTAAGAGATGACTTCTGATTGTATCACGTCTTTTTAAAGCTACCCTAATTAGACTCTATTTTTGGCTAGTTTAGTAGAATAACAAAAGCTTTGCAGCTTAAGAGATGACTTCTGATTGTATCACGTCTTTTTAGAATTTTTGGCTACCCAGCAAGAGATGAATTGTATCACGAAAGCTCTATTTTATTTTTGGCTAGTTTAGTAGAATAACAAAAGCTTTGCAGCTTAAGAGATGACTTCTGATTGTATCACGTCTTTTTAAAGCTACCCTAATTAGACTCTATTTTTGGCTAGTTTAGTAGAATAACAAAAGCTTTGCAGCTTAAGAGATGACTTCTGATTGTATCACGTCTTTTTAAAGCTACCCTAATTAGACTCTATTTTTGGCTAGTTTAGTAGAATAACAAAAGCTTTGCAACAGAGATGACTTCTGATTGTATCACGTTTTTTTTTCTGGAAATTTGTATCTATTACATCTCCTTTAAAAATTAGTGCTTCAGTTTTGAAAACTCCATCTGCTTTTATTTCGACAATTGCGTATATTACGGTTAACAATGTTTTGGTGCACGGTAAATTTTGAATTTCTAGTGTTTTATCTTTTTATTGTGTTTCTACTTTACTAGTACAACTGTAGATTAATTTAACTGTGATTTTATTAAATATTATCAGTGAGCCCGGCGTTGCCCGGTGATCTAAATGTAAGTGATAGATCAAGTATCGACCATCATAAAGACTGAAATATAAAATGGACAAAGATTATTGTTTAAGGAGACGGACACGCATGTCTTAATTATTTTTTTTTTTTTTTTTTTTTTTTTTTAGGAATTGGTCAAACTTAATCTCAAACAAACACATTGTTTTCAATCGTTATGAGTCTACTGATTGAATAGAATTTAATTATAAACAATTGTCTTGTAAATGGAATTTTTAAAGCATTCTGAATGTAAAAATAAAGAAAAATGTGTGCAAGACAATAAGAAACACTACCTGCCAAAAAGAAAGTAAAGATTTGTTGAAATCGGTTGAAAAATGTATGAAATCCGATCCCATATATAAACGAACACACACACACACACACACACACACACAAAGAACCTGGGTTTTTATAATAAGTATAACTCGATATGAGTTGTCCCCCTTTCATTCTGGTGACAGTGATGCATCTTAATCGTGTTTTCAAATTGATTTCGTGCGGAAACAATTGTGTTTTTCCAATTATGGGGGCTTTCAGAACCACCGCAAGGTAATTTTACGTAGTCCTGTGAAGTTTTGTTGAAATCGGTTGAAAAATGTAGGAAATTCGATCCAATATATAAACGAACAGACACACACATACACAACGTGGGTTTTATAATAAGTATGATTTTATGTAATTCAGAATATTTGGGGAAGTGTTTATTAAGTAATTTGAAAAATATTTTCCCTATTTTACACTTTATCTCTAATATAAATTGGGGGTGTTAAACCAAATAATACTTTTTTCCTCGAAATGTTTTTCATTTGTTGTTTATTTGAGGTTTAAATTTAATGTAACATTTTGTTTCTTAATATTCTCGACTCCACCTGCGGAAAGACATATTCTTTAAAAAAAAAAAAAAGTACACGCATAACTTCTCAGAAAAAAAAATTTACCCACTTAATATAATATTTTATGTTATAAGTATCAAAGAATGATTAAAAATCAAAATAATTCCAGAGCAAACGAATGAAGAATAATTGCTATGAAATTATATGTAGAAAAAAAACACAGAGAGAAGGTAAATTATGGCTGTGGAAAAAATGATTTAAACAGGTATGACAGATCGGGACCAATAATATTCCAGATTCTTCATTGGAATTCATCAAGAATCATTAAATATGTAGCAGGAACGACAAACAATGTGTTTCGGCTCTATTCAAAGCGTGGACAAATAAAAGCCTTAAAAATATCTTTTTCTTCTCGAATACACGGGAGGGTTGATATAATTACAATGTCGAGAAAACATAAACGTGTATTCGGCCATGTGCCTTCACGTAATGTTTAAATTAATAAGACACACACACACACACACACACACACACACACATATATATATATATATATATATATATATATATATATAAACATATATTTATTTTCGACGTATCACTGTCCTACTCCTAAGACAGTCGACAGAAATAATTTGTTAAAAATGGTATAGGCTTCTTTAGAAGCAGCCACTCATTTTGGATGAAGTGGTAAAAGAGGAAGGGATAAATGGTGGACAATGTGTCATTTGATTTCCGAAATATTTGCCAAATGAGTTCTTGCCAACGGAGCTGAGCCGACACCTTGCAGCTATGTTCCATAAAGAATGCAATATTATTGACATATATTAGTGCTTCCCAGTTCTCACTGTCCAGTGTCACTGACAAAAGCATTTACACGGCCTTCTAGGTGACGAATTATTTTCCACGCGGCAACATCTGTCCTGTGGACGAAACTTCGCTAGTGTCTCACTATTATATCATTGGTAATATGGTAAAAGTTCTAACGAGTTACATTATTAATCCCACTAAACTAAGACCGTCTCAGCTGGAATTCACCATTCCATGTTCTCAGTAGCAAATTATCCCCATTCCGTTCAGCTTATATTGGTAAAGATTACGACAGTTTCTTTTCCAGAACTGTTAATTCTGTGAGGATGCTTCCCCACCCATTAAAATCTTAAGAGACTTTAGAGTCAACCGATATCTATCATACATATCCTTATGATATAAAATTCTTACTTCTTTCTAACGTCCCTAGAAAATTCTCACAAAACAAATCTCTATCTTAAATAACCCTTGGGCATTTAATTGGGTGAATTAAAGTAATAATAAAAGCTGTAGGACAATTCATGTGCTTAAAACAAAACAGTTTTCAATTATGTCTTCATTTTCTGAGATGAGTTGCTAATTATTGTTTGAGCGTGGCGGAAGTAGAATTGAGTAGAATTCGAACTTGACATGTTGATCACGTTCTACATCGATAATCGTTACACTACTCGGACATCGGAACTTATATGAATTAATAAATAAGGAGAACATTTTAAGCAATAAGTTGTAAGGTAGAACAAGTAAGATTTAATTACAAGATGATCGGATATCATATAAAGACAATAAAATTGTACAGACCAGAGTGATAGAAGTACGACGAAAAAAGGTACTTAGATAACGGATATATTTAACAGAAATATATTCCGAAAAAATTCCAATGAGAGATTAATATAAAACTTAAAAATATTAAGTAGAAATTGAAGTGGTTTAAAAGTCAGGTAAAAAAAGAAAAAGCGAAAATTGAAGAATTCACTTTAAAAAAATCTTGTGTAGAAATACATTATAATATCATATATATATATATATATATATATATATATATATATATATATATATATATATATATATATATATATATATATATAGAGAGAGATAGATAGAAAGAATAATATAACTGAAGTTTACACACACAAATATATATAATAAAATTTACATTTACACCCGCACACATACACACAAACATATATATATATATATATATATTTATATATATATAAAAGAAGCGCCGGTGTGCGCATAGGTCCGCGTTGTGTATTTATGTAGGTTTATGTATTTAGGTGATAAGGTATGTGTGTGCATGCGTGCAGGCGCACGTACATGCGCGTTTACGTTCATACGTGCGTGGGCCCGTGTCTATGATATATGTTCATTCGTTAGTGTGTGCATGCGTTTGTGCATATGTGCATAAGGGAGAAATTGATAGAGAATGAGAGAGATAGAGATAGATAGATAGATAGATAGAGAGAGAGAGAGAGAGAGAGAGAGAGAGAGAGCGGTGAACTGATTTAGACTGGTGTATGCATATATAAAAATGCTTACAACAGTAATTGTGCACGAATATACATATATATTTGGTAAACACCTCAATAAAAGATATCAAGAACGATATTTAATGAAAAGATCGTTGTATTAGTATGACAAATTGAACGCCTCAGATTTTAAAAACTCATCAGCAATCATTGAGTTGAAATTTCTGTAGTTCATTAAAAAAAAAAAAACACTTTTTCAAGATCCATTATTCATTTTTTTCTTTCTCTTTCCCCTTTATCTAAAAAATCAAACATTTCTATAAATTACATTATTGACACTGGACAGAAAATCAGATAAATCTTTACCCTTCAAATCAATTTCATATTGCTCTTCGTAGAGGTGTATTTCTTCTCACACTAATAGCGAAAATAATTATATCAGACATCGTTCCCTAGATTCACCTTTGTATCGTAGATATGATTTTCTCAGAAAGACAACTCTAGGAGAAGTGATTTGAGCAATGTACGGATTTATATCAAGTGTTTGTCAAATTGATAAAAGAATTTGATGCAGTAAATAGGGAGGCTTTATGGAAATTTTTTCGAAAATTTAGTTACCCTAAACAATTAATTGCAATCTTGTGTTGCAGTTTAAAATAATAAGAAAAAATGTTCACTATCTATTATAAAATATTAAAAATCGCTAAACCTATAATCAACAACAAATCCACTTCGGAGAAATAAAACTATATATATTCTACATTTTTATAAGTTTTAATAGCCTGTAGAGAACTGCATTCCCGATAAATAATTATTTAGTATATACCAACACTGGCTTATCAAAACGGCTAACCATGCACCTCTCAGACAATAGCTCCATATAAACATATTAAAGCCAGTACTGACATGTAGCAAATTTGATAGGCATTAATACTTGTGATATCAGCTCAAACAGAAGAAGAAAAAAAACGACTAAAAGCAATGAAACCCATATCATAAAACAGAAATCATACAAATAAAAAACAAAAGATGTTAAAAGAACTGCGTCAATCATTGACAATTTTTAGGGTGACAAAATTTGTTGACTTGTGTTTGCTTTACGTCACTAAATAATTTAAGGATGAGTCTGCGTAAGGATATGTTTATGCCTGCTATTCTTGGGATATTTTTCTTATCACAATTTGTATCTAATTGTGCATTCACTGTTATAATTAAGATTATTTTGAGGATTTCTTAAATAGAAGCTTACGGTCATATCCTACTGAAACACCAATTCTCGTACGATCACTGAAGTTAAGCAACGTTAAAGGTGGTCTTTACCAAGCTGGGTGACCGCCTGATAACACCAGTTTGGATGTGTGTTTGGTATGAAGATTAATAACGCGTAATTGGAATTCGGAGGCTCCTGCTTCAGTTCAAGTCTAGCTGGTTATATTTACTTATACACCAGTTTGGGAAAAATAAGATTTCACTACTACTCCGCCAGATATAGGTTAATTAACAGAACCTTTATCTGCAAATGATCATTATCTTCAAAATATTCTAAAATATTCTCTAGTTTAAATGACTTGTATAAGGTTGACAAGTCGTAAAAACCAAATCAATAAAAAATTCTTATATTGCGAAAATGACATAGAAAATACTATAAGAGAATTAAAACAGCAACATTTTAATCATTTGTAAACAAACATGCATTAGAGATATATTACCTCAGATATATCTATATATCTATTTATCTATCTACCTAAGCTATCTCGACATATGCTATTTTATAATATCACCATCATTCATAAAACTCATACATAAATAATCTAAGATCGGGATAGCTGCGGTCGATGTAACGTAAGTCTTTAAAACTTACACCAAACATCCCCCACCTATCATCATACGGATACTACCAGACAGAAACAAAAAAGCCACTAGACACACACGCATGCACATTATCACCGAAATCGCACAGGATGAACTCGAAGTATAATACACAGACACGCCAAAATATCACTACCATGGTCAGAAATTATAGACACTGACACTAACAGATAGAATCCAAACATACACACCAACGTGGACGCGCGCACAAATACACGCATATTAACACCATCAGAGAAAGACACGTGAGATTGACTTAACCAAAGAAAAACAAAACAAAAACAAAAAACAAACAAAAACAAAAGGAAAGTAGCCTAACTTTCTCTTCCAGAAAGGTTTTTATTTTAAATGATGACAATTAATTAAAAGCGAAACATTAGATTTTGAGACGTTTCCTATTTGTTCGTTATATTTTCATTCTTGTGAAATCTAATCCATATTTGACTTCTATCCAAGTATCTCTCTGTCTCTGTCTCTCTCTCTCTCTCTCTCTCTCTCTATATATATATATATATATATATATATATATATATATATATATATATATATATATTGAAAGATAGATTTTTAAAATCATTACATTTCTATAAAGCCACTAGAAGGGGATTACTAAAGTTAAAGAATATGAGACAAATACTATTTAGAAGAGAGAAAAATAATGAAAAAAAGATCAAGTATTATAAGGCAAAAAATAACAATTTAAATTTCATTAACCTTTTTAAACATCAAATATGACTGGCAAAGAAGAAGTCGGAATGGAGTTCAAACGGAGAAGTGCAACAGAAGAAACTGTCAGTATAGATTTCACTGTTAAATCTAGCCACTTTAACTGTAAATTAATGTGACCTTGTAATGCGCTTAAATTCATAGTGTGCTAACCACCACCATTACATTCGCACAGTATATAGAAATCATGTGACAAGCATTCATTGGTTAATCTCCTCAAAAACAAGCTAGCTAATTGGTCATTTCCGATCGACCAAACCGCCTCCACGCGACAAATGGGTTTTCCCGCTCAATATGCTCTGAGCCTACCACAGGATACACAGCCATATATAAACAAAACACGAATAAGCTCCCTGATGTTTTCTCTTCATTCATCTTTTTTCCTTGCTGCCAAGATGTAATCTTCAAGAACTCCCGTCTTAACCATGCAGTCAGAAGTTAAAGAACATTACAATTTCACGCAAGTACGAACTCTAAAATCTCTTCTGAACTCATACTAAGGTTTACGACTCATTTTTCTTAACATGCTAAAGGAACTTTATTATTCTAAACTACAGTTTAATAATTACTTCTTCTTTATGAGCTCAGGTGCAAATATTTCCAAATCTAACAGACATGACTCTTTCACACCTTCAGCCTATATGCTTGTACACCAAACACTAATAAATTCAATTGTTATGTTTTGAAATCATTACATTCTGTTTTGTATTTTATACTATGTGCTATTCACGTCAAATATTAATTGCATTGCGTCCCCGCATTGTCCTTAATCACGCTTTCCCTAGCCAAAGTTAAATATATGTAGTACACACCCTTACATAATGGTGACAAGCCTCTACAATATTGATAACCCCGTCGCTACAATAAAGGTGACAAGCTGCTATAATAGTGATAACCCCTTCGCTACAATAATGGTGATCACGACTTATAGGAAAAGCCGCCACAATAGTCTCGTAACATAGAGGAAAGTAATGTTTATTTTGAATAATACCTGAATGTAACATAATGCCAAAATAAAGGAAACGATACGGTTGGTCTTCAATCTACCATGATTACAGACACAAATATACCAGAATATTCCTTGCACAACACATTCTTACTTACAATTTCTATTGCACCCAACATAATACATTCAAGTTGCTATGTCGTCTAAACTAGTTCTCATGTGTATAAGTTTTCATTGGGGAAAAATTTTTTAAAGAAATTAACATATAGGAAAATTCCTGAAAACAATTACGATGAAAGTATTTATAGAAAAGACGCAGGCAATCTACATTACAGCGGTGGGAAAGTGACTGAAAATGTGATGCCAGGTCAAGACGAATAACACTTCAGATTCTTCTTTTATTGAGAATATCCATATGTATGGCAGAAACAACAGACCATAACAATATTCAAAGTATGAAGGTCCATGACAAAATCCAAAGAAGGATATGTAATGTAATCGGCTGTGAATTCGATTCTCTACTTCAAACCCTTTCTCGCAGACTTGTAGATTCCCTCTGTCTTTTCTACACATTTTTTCATGGTTACTGCTTTGACGAGCTTTTCTATCTGGGGACCCGACTACATGAATTTAAGCGTACAAGTAGATTGGTATGAAGGCCACACAATTTTACTGTTGAAATAGTAAAATACAAACAGCCACATATATTCCAACGGTTTCTTACCTCACACTTTATGACACTGGAACGCCCTTCCTTACACTTGCTTCTCTGATAAGTTCAATCTTCAAAAATTTAAATACAACATCAATCGCCATCTTCTGCTGTCTTGATCTGTGTCCTTTTTTCCTTTACTCAATTCCCCCTACACCTACTCTTTTGCCTCAGTTACACTCATCGTCAACCTCCTGTGTGCTATTGATAAACCCGCATGGAGTGAATTAATTAAAATATTAATATGTAAGATAAATTCTAGCGAGAAAAATTGTCTAGCGCAACATACTGAAGCAACTTTCTTAGCAATATATTCAATATAATCTTCCCACTTCGTGTCAGCAGAAAAAGATTAGACAATAAATGAGAAACGAATACTTGTGAAATGTTATCAGCTTGAAATGTTTGGCGAAAAGCTTCTTTGATGCGTCAGGACTTTGCAGTTCTATGTATCTATCTATCTATCTAACTACACTACGCAAAAAAATATACACACACATTTGGTAATTTGTTAAGTCGTTCTGGTCGGAAATAACTGATACGAATTTACAGGTCAATTTGATTTGTTTAATCTAATGTATATTCTTTTTCATCCCGACTGGTTTTGCTACAAAATATGTTCGCAAGTTTTGATCAAGGTAGTATATTAATAATTCATTTGAAAGATGTCTTATTGATTAGCATGGTTTTTGTTATTGTCGACGTCAAAAGTTAAAGAATACATTAACAAGTGCCTGTCGTGAAAAGGACTGAGCATGTAAAAAGAAAATTAAAGAAATTAATTAAAACTCTATAAAAAATATTTCTCTAAATATCTAGCGGCGTTCAATTTGCTATCGATTGCTAAATCTCATAAAGAAATTTTTATATGAATAATCATTTACAATACGAAATTACACAATGTCACGGACATATTCTGTAATGAAACCGTCCTGGTTAAATCTGGCGACATACTGCCATGATTCCATGTTCAGTACACACACACTCACACACGCACAAACCCACACACATACTTATACACGCACACCCAAACACGTCCACATGCATACATACAAATATATATGCAAACATACATGTCTGTGCGTGTTTCATCATACCAGATATGTACGGAAAAGAAGAGAAAGCTTGTATTTAATGCTTGTCTTCAGAATTTAAAAACATTCAACACTTTCTTCTGGAGATATTAATAAGCAATGTTTGTACAATTTCAATTTTAGACCTGCCTTGTTTCCTCGGGCTGTTTCAAACCTATTCATCTATATTTCTGAGATGAGTCCCTCGATCCAAACTCAAGGACACATAGACCAATGAATAAAATCGTTGGATGGATCCAGTAACTTGACCTAAAGATACTTGAAACATCCGGAACAGGCATGACACGTGAAACTGGAGTAGTCTATTGTGGTAGACGAATAAAAATATTCGAAATTCCAATTATTTGAAGAATGCCGGAGCGTAAAACGGCCGAAAAGTCATGAATAGTCATTACAATAAAGAAGAGGACAACAGTCCAAACGATGTGAATAATTCAAACTTTTTTCTTTCTTTCTTTCTTTCTTTCTTTCTTTCTTTCTTTCTTTCTTTCTTTCTTTCTTTCCGCCAGTCAGTGGCTAAATACTAAGACATTTATCTGAAAATAATTATTGTCACGAAACGACAGTTAATACAATATTCACTGGTAAAAAAAAATATTCCTAGAATCCAAAATAACATTTCAGCTTTTAACCAACCCATAAAAGTTTGATAAGTGGATAAATCAATCAGTTATTCTTTCATTCGTTCGTTCTTTCTTTCTGTCTGTCTCTGTCTGTCTATGTTTCTACCTTAGTAAGCTGGATGAATATTTAGTATATTTTTTCAAGATAATAACGATCTGTTCTGTGCACCCAAAATCGAAACACATCGTAAATTCATCCTTGAGAATGAGATGTTCTATTTCATAATTTTGCTTAATGTTTACAAATGACGAGCGGCTCTTCACATTAATTGATTATAAGTAGAAAACGTCAATCCGACTTTTACAAACACACAATTATTTCCAGATTTAAAAAAAATATATTAAGAAACAAAGAAAAGAATGCTGGATTGCGATTTAGTATACACCCAGATATGGTAGTGAATGATTCCCTAAGAATGAGAAAAAAGACTAGAAATAGCAGAAATACAGAAGGATTTAGAAAATAAACAAGGAAGTATTAAAGAAAATCAGCACAGAAAGTACACTTATGCTCAGGGTTTGTACAACGTAAGACTAATGATGTATATGGAAGGCAAGGGAGATAGAGAGAGACATCGAGTCATCTCCCTGACGAGTTTGGTTAAATGGATTGAATAGGTGAAATCTATGTAAGCAGATTTGCATTAATTACAATTTTTCCAATATATATATATATATATATATATATATATCTGGAATGACCAATCAAAATACAAGTCTCTGAGAATTTTTAAAAAACTTGACAATTGACTTAGTTTATAATAATTATTTCATGTTTTAATAATGGCGTTAAACTAAAATAGAATGCATTCTAACTAATAAATATTAAATTATACTATAAATTTCTAAATTCAAAATTACCAATTTTGAATTTAATCTATATTAAGCTTAAAAATAGAAAATTATCTAAAGCTTAAAAATAGAAAATTATCTAAAGAAGAAACTGATATGTTTTTCTATGTTGTAATAAACGTTAAGATCTCATGCTGCTGTGAAATCCGTTGCAAATTATTATTTTGTTTTTTTTAAGCATTTCACACCAAGCAAGGCGGGAAGCCACTAGGACGCAAGGGGTTACAGAAAATTTAGAGCAAGATCGGATAGGAGTGATAGAAGAAAGGATGAGGGTAGTGGATAGATCAAGGCAACTGGAGATGTCGATTGACATTACACTTGAACAGCTGGAGATTATAGCTCACAGGGAAACAGGAGAAGGGAAGGGAGTTCCACAGGCGAGAGGTGCGAGACATGAAGCTATTAGAGTAGAAGAGACGGCTACATTTAGGAGTTTCGACAGTAAAGGGGTGAGAGCGGGATGTCAGCCTCGTAGGGCGCTGGAAATGACGTATGGGAACCAGCGAATGCAGCTCCTCGGAGCAATTTCCATGAAAGTATTAGTAGAACAGACAGAGGGAGGCGATGGCGCGTCTGTGAGAAAGTGACTGTAGACGAGACGCCAGGGCAGGGCCAACCACATTGCATATCCGCCTCTAGAGCCTATCAAGAACCCCGAGGCTAACGGAAGGGGCAGCAGACCATATATGGCAGCAATACTCCATGCAAGGGCGAATTGTTGATTTGTAGATCTGGAGGATCGACTCAAGGGAGAAGAACTTCCTAGCGCGGCTCAGGGAGCCAACTTTCCTTGCAGTGGACGAGGCAATTGACTCGATGTATTTATTCCATCTCAGGTCAGCAGTCAACGTGAGACCGAGAAGCCGCAGAGAGTTGCTCTCGAGTGAAAAATTAAGCGTTTGAATGCCTGCGTGGTCGGTAGTAGCATTCTAAAACCACAAGGTGTGATGGGCGTTAAAGTCACCAAACACAAAAATGTTAGCAAACGGGTGGAGGGAGAAAGCCTTGTCTATACTGTCAGAAATGCTATCAAGTATCTCACAGTCTTGAGAGGATGGAGAGCGGTAAAGGAAGAAGAGATAGCTTACCGCATTGAGGAGAGAGAGACGGAGACACATGTATGACTGTTCAGGCGATTCGAGAGAGGACTCTCTGGCCAGAGGGAGATGTTCCTTGACGTAGACACCAAGACCGTGCATGTGGGTTAGACAGTCTTTTCTGAGGAGAGGAAGATAGCCGGGGATCGAGAGATCAGAAGAGGGAATAGATGGGACAAGGTTTGTCTCACAGAGAGCCAGTGCATCCGGGCTGTTTGCAGTGAGGAAAGATTCTAGACTGCAGAAGTTTATCCTAATGCCCCGGACGTTGAAGAACGAAATATTGAGGGGTTTAGGTGGTTTTTGAGAGTCTAGTTTTGGCTTAATCTTTCGGTTTTTGTAACTCATGTTGAATTTTGTTTTTAAGATGAGAAGGCCCGAAGTAAAAGAAACAGACAGTTTCGACCGTGACGCGGGCAGAGAGGAGTTGGCAAAATCTGCATCATTATATGGCCTCAGGGCTGCCCACCGGAGGTGACTGCAGGGACACCTTTCCATGCGCGACATGGCACTACAAACACCCCGGTATTATACAAGTGTTGATCAGAGCGGCCGCTCAAGACGCTACGCAAGAGTTAGGGCTCCTAACTACCAGTCGGAAACAGCAACCAGACAACTGTCAGCCGTTTACCCTCAGAATGAAGAGGTGATGCCACAGACTGCACACATCATGGGAGAAACAGAGCTGCACTAATACTGAGGCCGGAGAGAGAAAGAGTACCGGGAACCCCTTCCTAGACAAGAAACAAGGTGTAAGCCTCTACTCATGTCCAATAGAAGGGGGAGGAGTGTTAACCGGGCGGTAGAAGAGACTACCTACTCCTATTACGGATAACACAAAAGAAACAACGACAAAAACAGAGGGAAGGATTGGGGGGAAATAACAGGTAAGGAGTCCTGGATCACACTTGGCTATAACCTATCACATTAAGTTTTAACTTAGTCCCATTGTCTATTCTAAAAAGAAATTGAATATAAGGTTACCCGGATTTATTATCGCATCTAGTCAAAGACATTTAATTTTCCATTTTTCCCGTCTCTTGTTCTTTTTTTCTTTTTTTTCTTTTTTTTGTTTAACTTTCGAACCGGGATTTCTTACTAAACTATCAAATAAGGAGAATCATTGGGATTTGAGTGTGGGGTGGGGGGAAATAGAAAAAAATTAAAAAACGAAAGAACAACAACAGAAAAAAAACAAAAAAAAAAAAAAAAATGTAAATGGGTTTCTGCTAGAGCGAAACTATACTCAAATGGCCAGCAAGTGGTTGTCTGCCTTCTTTTTTATGATGGTGACTGAATATACGGCTTACCTTATTTCCAAGCGTCGACCTGGTGGGGGGAGGAGGAATCAACGGCCAATCCTCAGCCCTCACCAAGTACTGGGCTTGGGAGATATGCTTTCAATAAGATTTAGAAGCGGGAGATAGAAGAGGCTAAAACAATTTCAATTTCAGACAAAATATCAAGCAAAAAGGTACTGTCACAACATCGTTAGAATATTGACGAGACACCCTCGCATCTAGTCAAAGACATTTAATTTTCCATTTTTCCCGTCTTTTTTTCTCTACATTTGAATAAAAACCATGGGCAAGGGAGGATGAAATTAGAATTACACTTCACATAAGGTTGGAAAGAGCTGACAGTAAAATCTACGGTGACGTCCAGAAAATCTACCTGTTTAATGATAGTTGTAACTATAGCTGAAAGACCTAAATCTTTAAATTTACGATGGATCATCTATGTTTGCTCTATTCTGTATTGAGCACCCTTTTTTTAGAATGCTATTTTTGGGCTCTTGGAATTCATTCCGTTTACACCAATCCTAAATTTGTGTATATATATATATATATATATATATATATATATATATATATATATATACAGCGTGACCCCAAAATATAATCTCTCTCTAAATCACAATAAAATAAGATTTTGTTGACTTGAAAGCAAGATTAATGGTTAAAATTAAGAACTTTTAATGTTTATAGACTTAGAATGTTAACGGCTTAAATTAAATATTTAATGAAAGTATTACTTTCTCAAGACAATATACCTAAGCATAAAAATATAAAAAATAGAAGAAAACGATTAAATTCATAATCTCATGTTATTTAAAATATATAACACATAAATTAAACCCAAATTAAAATAATTTAAATATTAATTTGCATTAAAAACAATCAAGAACATAATTTATTCAATTTCCTTTATTAGTTATTGACATGTGTCACTTGATGTCCACCATAGTTTACTTGATTTTCCCGCTAAGTTGATGAATATTTATGAATGATATAAAATTTTAAAATTTTGAAAGATCAAGAATATATTTGAATTTGTACATAAACACTTGTTACAAAAATAAAATACTTGCATTTGAGGATGAAACTGTTCGGATAATATCTTATCCTTTGTCTTTACGCATATTGTCCTTTTACAGATAGACTCTATCGCTCATTTTTACATACGCACACACAAACACACAAAAAGGTATATATATCACGTGGCCTGATGATTGCGTTTAGCATGAAACAGTCAGTTGCCTCTAAGTGTTGACATCAATATTCACACACACACACACACACACACACACATATATATATAAAAAAGAACGAAAGTAATATACATTCAAACGTTCATAAAATAAATTTTAAAAAACAAATAAATACAAGAAATAGATTAATAAATAGTTATATAATCTGTTACATTGGAACATGCAAGTTACCGCGAGAAAAATCCATATTTCTTTCGACGTCCGAAAACGACTCCTGAGGTGGTTAACAATTTTTTATTATCATTATTGTTAACCGCCTGGCGAGACATCTTCTGACGCCGAAACAAATTTGCATTTTTGTCACGGTAACTTCCATGTTACCTTGCAACAGTTGATTATATATATATATATATATATATATATATATATATATAGTATTCTGGGTTGAAAAGCAATGTGGTTATTTATTATTTTTTTTAATTTTTTGTTAACTTTCATTTCATGCCACATTCTAACCTTAACAGAGTTCAGAATAATTGGTTATGATTTCATAGATTAGTATAGGTCGGTAAACGTTGTTTAAACTCGAGAAAGGCTGAGCTAGAACTGAAGTAATAAAATATCTTATGCCGTCCCCGTCACATTTTACATAACATTACAATGGGAAGAAATTATATCAGAGATAGCTGAATAGAATTGCCCTTTCACAGACATGAAATACAGAAGCACATATAAATAAGTCGAGTGAAAATCTCTCTACAAACGGTTCGCAGGAAAGCCATAGAATATTCCAAGTTATATGAATAATGAGCCTATATTTCAATACCACAAATCTAGCCAACTACTATATTTTGCTTAGGAACACTTGAGAAAAACAGCTCGTTGTACTGTAATACTTACCAACGCCAATATAACTCGTTACATCAGGTAATTCGTTTACATATTCTCCTATGTGCCATGTGAATTCAGGATGTAAGTGAGCAAGTCTATCCACAATTGAATTTTCTTTATAGCTCAATAAATTTTATCTTCGTGTTTTCTCTACTAAAAAATTTCCCCATCCATTTACTAAGGTGGGCTATGCGCTGTTTCCTCTGTTCCACTTACATCCAATATATCCTTTGAGTAGTCGATTTTTCAAGATCTTTTTCCTCATTAATGCCCTAAACGTTTCAACTGTCTCTTTCTGATTTTATGTACAAATATCATTTTTGTTACCATATTCTCTAAAATTTCATCGGTGCTCACATGTTCGTTTCCATCGTCTTTTCAGCATCCTTCTGTAGGACCATATTCTTATTGCTTCAAGTCTCGTTTTCATTTAATGAGGTGATTGTCCATTATTCACTGCCATGTAGGAGTATTGATATTACGTAATATTGCCGTACTAAATGTAGTTTTTACACATTTCGCATCACTGATTAATAAAGCATGTTTGTTTAATTTTGAATTAATATCGAATCAACAAAATTAAACAAAACTATCATATCAAATTTCAGGTATTATTTACATACAAGTCTACATACTTATTAACCCACTTTCAGATGACTATGAAAATAGTATTTTTCATTCTCACTTGCGTATTTTCTTAATGCGATTATATTAAGCAAAGAGTAATTTCCTTTAATGACACATCTAACATAATAACTACTAATACATAGTCAAGAGTACATTTGGAGTAAACGTACTTTGTTTCGCACACCTATGCCAGCGTACACAACGGATTAAAGAAAAAACTATCTTCTATTCCATGGCAAATCAAGGCCACAGAAATTCAGAATAGAAAGAAAACAATTGAAACTCAATTGTTCTGTTCCATCCGCCATATTACTCTGAACTTGCAGCAGCTGATTATTACTTTTTCGATCGCTGCAAAGCGCTTCGAGAGGTTAAATATTCTTTAATGAAAACCAGATTCAAATGGTCAAAAACATTTTGCACATAAAAACTGAAAAACCTTTCACAAAATATTTCGAAAATATCGAAGAACATCCTGATAATTAACAGAATGTCAATGCAAATAATGGTGGATCTATAATTGAAAAAAAATATAATTGAAATATAAAATAGAAATGAATAAAATATAATCTGCCTTTCAAAATTGACACAAAATCTGGTTACTGGATCAATGTAGTGCGCATTAATTTTCCCGCCACCAAAATAATCACCTGAGAGACCCTCCGTTCTTAACATGTCTTTTCATAACTTGCAGGAGAGAAACTCATTGTGCCTACTCCGGCTAACGTTCTCTGCTGACATGAAATGAAATAATTATATTGAATCCATTGCTTGGTCTGCTGATAGGAATGTTGGTTCAATGTGCCGTGCTGGATAATGTTTCTCTCCAGAAGCTCCCTTACGTATTTATATGCCAACCATTCAACAATGCTTCCAATATTGCTACTACATTTGGTCTGGTTCTCCGGATGTATATTTAGAGATCCTTGTTAAAGTGTAAAGAATAACCAGTAGTGTTATAAGTCCTGACCTTCAATCACTTTTCCACTGCTGTACTCTAGATTCCCTGTGCGTTTTCCATAAATAATTTTATGGTAATTGTTCCGATGAAGTTTCCTGTAGAGAATCTGGACTTTATTAATTTAAGCGATTGACAACATCGTCCGAACATATTACAGTTAGATGAGTTATATGTAACCGCATTTTCTTTGATAACAGTTTCTTTTATCACACTTCTCGCCTGTAGAACTGACTTCCTGTTTCTTGCTTTCCAGCCAACGTTGATTTTTAAAAAATTAAAGGCAGCGTAAATCGTTCTCTACTATATTCTTGATTCTTCTTATTGTTCTCACTCCTTAATATATTTATTTTTCTATTTCTATCACACTCCGCAACCCAAACTAGTCTGGCTCCTTAGGTAAGATTATTATAATCACTATTATTTAGAATTATGCAAATATTCTAAGAATGATAAAAAAAATGCTATATTTGAATATATTTAATGGATAAATTGTTTCGAAATATGCAATGTTTAATACTTCAGATATTTACTTAAATAAAATATAGCTGAATTTACCCTAGAAAATTTTTTTGTGAAACTGGACGTGACACTGGTATTATGAATTTAGGATTCGAAAGTTTCATGTAAAACTTCGTAAGAGATTTAGAAGAGTTAAAAACATTAAAATAAGACGAAAACATGAACTGAAATATGGAGCAAAGAATAAAAGAAATATTTTTTTCATGATAAACTGATGGGCAAATAATTGTTTATGAATAGCAGAGCCTGAATGAAAACAATAAGATTTTAAACGGACTGTATATCCTGAGGAATGCAGTATGTGAAAGTAACTGTTGAATGGAATTATTATTCCCAAAACAAATAATGAATGTAAACAATGATATTTTAAATCGGTCATTTTGAAATGGCCAACAAAAGAAAAAATTTAGAAATCAAAGAAAACAGAGATAATTTTAAAAGCCATAAGTTGTTAGCCAAATTTTATTATTATTTTGAATAAGCGGACGATTGTCGAAAGTAATGTCAAACAAAGTTAGATTTTCAAGGAATGTATTGTTAGGGAATTGCTGGCCTCTTAAGTTGAGGGTCTGTGTTGTATCTCTAAGTTTGGAGAAAAAAATTGATGAATCCTGAAGACGGTAGGAGTCGAGGGAAAGACATATAAACCGAACGCTTAATTGAAGAAAGAATTTGGAGCGAGAGACGCCGAGTACGCGAGACAGCGGCAATGGAAGAGCTGCTGAATCCCACATGACCTGCTGCCGACAGAATATCCGACCGAACTATTTCCTTGCGTATGTTTTGAAGCGCTTTAAGAGACACAGTTTTACGCTAGAGAGTTTAACGGGAACGGTTAATTTTGTTGCATCGACGACTATATAAACCGACTGAGAATGAACCCAGTTACCTTCTTCGTTATTTCTTATGTTATTTGTATTTTCACCAAAAGAATCTTTATTTGTCCTTTCGTTTCACGGTTAAGACACAGCTTGATTCGGCTCTTAATTACGCACGAAATTTCGGTTTTTACTACTGTACGATCAACCAACAATTGACTAGCGACAGTACTGACCAACGGGGGAAGAATCCCGGGCCAGCGGTGTTATATTTCGAAAAATACAGTTTGTAAAAATCATTTCACTCCTTGTAAAGCAATAATGTCACTAAGACAAAAAGGTTCTGCTGAAAGTGAAGGAAAATGCTAGTAATGAGAAACTACAATAAAAGAATGGGTTTTAAGACAGATGACCATTGAGGTTTCATCTATATTTTTGAAGATCCTATGCGACAGGGAAACAAGGCAAGGGAAGAGAGTTGCACAAGCGGAGCGAACGAAGGGAAGAACCATTAGAATAGAGATTTACATTTAGCTGTTTCACTATTAAAATGATGAAACCTATTTGCCAATATGGCAGTATGATTAACTAAATGCGGTCGAGGTATCAAGTAAGACAAAAACCAAACGCTTCATTTGCGTTATGGAATGTAGAATTTTTCTTTGGGCTACTTACTGACGATGAAACAGGTAGCAGATTGCTACTCGTCTGAAAGTTACCAAATCAAAAATGTCTTATAGCCTAGACATTATGGCATATGAAGATTGTTTTCTTCCATTCAGCCAAGAGATGAAGAATTTTGAGTCTCAAAAAATAAAAAAAAATTAAAATAAATGAACATTCGATATTCTTGTTTAAATATGGATGAAATAATAAACACTTGATTCATGGTAAATGCTCAGTTATGGAATTAACCAAACAGACACTGAGTATATTTTAAGATTTTCGTTAATTTAATCAAATCCCTGGTAAAGTTCTGTTTCGAAGAATCTATTTAGTGATTCCCAATTTATTTTTAGGATAATTACTTTAAATGTCTGGCTAAAAACCACAATTATCTTCAAGTATACAATTACTTTTGAACATTTAAATTATCTACATTATTTATATTATTCGGACTATTGTCTTCATTTTTGTCACCATATTTATCACAACGTTTCGGCCGTTGTAAGCTCCGGCCTTCTTCAGGTGTTTGGAATGTCGAACTGAACCCTTTATTTCGCTCACTGGAGTAGACTGTTCTAGTCCCACGTGCCATGAATGATGGATGTCAGTTATTAGTTATCACCTGCTAATTTCTCTCTGAAATTTCTCCACAGCCTTATAAAGGTATAGAACTCACACTCTTTGGTTTCAGCTACTGGATCTAACCAACGCCTTTATCCACTGTACCATGTGTCCTTGAAGACATCTGGGTATGAATTACTGGGTATTATAAACGTAATGTCCTCAGCAACCATTTTTACCAGTGCTCATATTGCAATTTTGCTGTTATCATTGCATGTTTTTAACAGAGCTCACATTGCAACTTTGTTGTTATCATTGCTTTTCTCTGGCACTCCTTATTACTGGTTCCCATATTGTATCTATTTCTATGCTTGGTCGGCTCAGGAGATTTCTGTGGCCTAGCATATGTGCTGATTCCTTAAGTTTACGAATTTTCCAATGATGTTCCTTGTCTATGATCTCAACATGATCCCACAGGGGGCGGTGATCTCCCTTCTCTCTCCATATGGGATCAGCCACGCCTGATTTTTCTACTTCCCATCGTGTTACAGTTTTCTGGTGTTCTTGAAGCCTTACCTTGAGGTGGCGGCCTGTCTAACGCAGAAATTCATACCCAGATGCCCTCAAGGACACATTGCACAGTGGATAAAGGCGTTAGTTAGATCCAGTGATCTAAATTGTGTGAGTTCAATACCTGGTTAAGGCAGTGTAGAACTTTCAGAGGGAAATTAGCAGGAGATAACTGATAACTGACATCCATCATATGTAGAATTAGAACAGTCTACCCCAGGGAGCAAAATAAAGTGTTCAGTTCGAAATTCTCACCACCTGAAGAAGGCCGGAGCGTACAACGGCCGAAATTGGTGATAAATATGGCGACAAAAATGAGGAAAATAGTCCAAATAATGTAAATAATGTACATAATATCTCATCTCAGAAATTTAAATTTTTAATTTCATGTACAGTAATATAATGGAATTCGCGTTCTAAACGGTTACTTTAATAGAATCTCTTATAGATGTTTTAAAATATGTTGATATGTCAGTGGGATTATATTTGTTAGAAGGGGGCGACGTCTGATTAAAAAGTATCGGAATTATTGCAATTGTAACTGAGCTAATGTATGCTAAGAGAAGCCGTTTGGCATAGATTTACATTGCCAATAAAAATATACTACGTAATTACGTTCTCGCTCATTACCGTAATTTATAGATGTGCTTGTAAGGAAAGTATGTAGATTGAAGTCTTCTCCTCACCAAACCACAAAGTTTCCAAAAGTGACCAGGGTTTGTGCAGCATTTTTTGACCAAGCACAGCATCCCCCACCCCAGTGGTTCGATAACCATCATATTTACGAGATCACACCCCATACGATTTTTTTCCCAAAAGTCATATCTTACTTAAAAAGAACAAGACTTCAAAATGTCGAGGAAATCTAAGAGAATGTGACGAGGCAGCTGCTCGCTATCGCAAAAACATTCCAGGAATGCTTTCATCAGTAGAAAGGACGGTAGGCAATGTGTGTGGAGTTATTAGAGGACTAATTCTAAGGAGATTGAATGCAGAATTGATATTTGTTGTAATTTACCTTTTATAGCACCATCCCGATTTATATATATCAGATCTCATATTTCCAAAGAAGCGTTAATCTTTTATAAATTAATCTGTATTTTAATTAGAAAGTTAATAAACGTTGTCTAAACGTTTGTGGCATCTGTTGGCCATTGTTCGGAATAGAAATATGAGCAGAAAAAACGCATTTTGACTTCATTTTCTGGTGAAATAGCGATAAACAATAATCGATAAAATGAACACAAGCGTGTATATATATATACTTGTATAAATATCTGTGTTTTCTTTTGTGACTGATAGCACATTTGGAGCCAATGTTCTGTTTAATTTTTAATTTTATCATCGATCCCTCATATCTGAGAATTCAGTTCATTTGCATCTTTGCAAAATCTATTTCATTTTTTTTTCAAAAACTTAGTCTTTACTAAATTACTTCTAATGAGGTCAAAATGATATAGGCTGATTCACATTCTTACAATTATGAATAACTCTAAATTATTTCTCTACTTTGAGAGGACAAAAATATTTCCTTTATTTTGCTTTTTGTTGAGCATGTGTTAAACGTAAAGAACATATATAACACAACAAAAAAATGAAAACAGGCATTGGATAAATTGTACAAAATAACTTACAAAATCTGTGAGTATAAAATGGACATAGGAATATTTCCATTTTTCTTGTAACTTATCCCAAATTTTCAGGGGAAACCAATTCCAATCGAATGAAAACTGTTCTCATAGTTTCATTTCATGATATTGATATCTAAATGAATAAGATTGTAGAGAAATTGAAAGATAGAGAGAGGTAGAGCGAGATTTAACCCATAGCTGGATGTTTTTAATTGCAAAAGTAAATAATTTGCCATTTCAGAGAACTGCTGTTAAGAGAGATGAAGAGGCAGCAGGAATTACACACACACACACACACACACACACATAATCACAACACTGCTATTGTGTGAATTTCAATGTAATGTATTCGCTGCATAATATGAGATTAATGAGGAAGATTTCCTTGAAATGCAAAGAGGGAGATTATTTGTAAAAGTAAATATATGTTTTGGAGCATGCAGACAATTGTTCTCGATTAACTTTGTTGAATAAGATGTCATGAAACACAGATTCAAAATTGCAACGTATACATATGTAACATTCGAAACAGACTAATCATATGTGTGCCTCTATCTGTGCGTAAACTGCTATTGCATCACCCTGTGTGTGTGCGTATATATATATATATATATATATATATATATATATATATATATATATATATATATATATATATATCTATATATATATATATCTATATATATATATATATATATATATATATATATATATATATATATATATATATATGTATATCATCTTCTTTCCTTCTATTTTTAAAGAAAAAATGCCGCGATATACTAATTAATTGTAGATGAAAGTCAGACTCTGATATGCCTAAGAGGTGAGCAGTCCCTCGTTTCCAGACATTTTTCAACTCATCTGTCACCTTTGCCACTAAGGGTTTCAACTGAAATGCACTTTCCAAGTTTATTAACAGATAGGTAGGTCAATAAGTAACAAGGAATCTTCTGATCCACCTCCAAGAAAAGAACAAAACAAAGTATTTTATGCTTACCTCCGAAATCCACGTCCAATGTATTTCCTACTGCAGCAGTATCTTACCTTAATGCCTAATCACATTTCCGTCTGGGATCCATATTTATTGTAATAAAAGCCTTCTGATGCAGAAACAGATTATCAGTATTAAAACATGACAACACACTCTTAATCCAAAATCGTTATTTAAATAATAAGAACCTCCGGTATTATCACGGAAAAATGATTACACGAGAGAGTTATAGAGAGAGAGAGAGAGAGAGAGAGAGAGAGACAGACAGACAGACAGACAGACAGACAGACAGACAGAAAGCGAAGGTTTGTTGATGAAAAAAAAAATGGACGTGTGTATAGGAGACAAAACATCTTTATTTTAATCGTTTCACCGTAAACCAAAGTGAAGATAAAGCCACTAAGATGCAAGCGGGTTACTGAATATAAGGGAAGATGAGAAACGGATAGAATGAAGAAGAGTGAATTAAAAAAAAACAAACAGGAATTAAGAAGAGAGAAGATAACGATTAAGATTGCATTTAAATTATTGACTATCAAATTGACTGGGAAGCCAGAATCCGAGAAGTGCGCCCGAAGAAACATTTAGCATAGAGCTTATGGATACATCTACCTAATTTGAAATGTAAGATGATTAGACCTTGACCCCAATCTATAACTGTGCTTCAATTCATAAAGTCTAGGAACCATAGAGAAAAACTCAACAGAACAAATCCAATTAAAAGGGAAGCTACGTTGCGTTGGTGAGAACGTGACTGAAGCCAGATTAGGACGAAGATTATTTCAGATTTTTATCAAGAATATCTACTTATATTGCAGAAGTAACATAGTAGATGTTACTGCTCTTTTCATTGCATAAAAGAGTGGTAAACCAATAAACTTAAATAATAAACATGTTATTTGACTTGGGCTACATATGTTAAGCGTGCGTATTTGCTCACGGTCACTGTGTTAAGGACTGCATATCCTTAACAGATGTATGAACAATTTCAAGATAAATTATACACGACTTTTGGAAGAATTATGGGATCATTGTACTTAAAGTTTGTTCACCAAGGATTTTGTTTTCATGAAATCTTCTGCAAATATTTTAGATTAAATTAACAGTAATTTTTATTAAATAACCAATAACAAAAATGATAGTATCCCACAATATTTTTAACACATTAAGGCATCTACCGAGAACACAGATAATGTTATGGACCCACACACACACACACACACACACACAAGTCCTAATGTATCGTGATTGATGTAAGGATTGACCTCACAATTGGTACAGTATTATGTATTTGTTTTGTTTGGATAAAAACTAAAGTGAATGTGAGTTAATGAAGATGATAGATTAATTTTAAACGATACCGTAAATGACCATTTTCTTCTTTGAATGGAGTTTGTATGTTTTTTTTATGTATATTCGTGTGTTTGTCTATGTGTTGGTATATATGTATGTTTGTGTGTTTAGTTTATATACGCATATGTATACATGCATATGTTTATGTATGTTTATGTATGTGTATATGTATGTATATGTGTATTTGTATATATGTGCATCTATATATATATATATTTATATTTGGCTTGTTTATTTTTAACGTCGCTGTATATATATTTATATTTGGCTTGTTTACGTTTCAGGCCGATAAGTCCCCAGGAAACCGACGTCCCGACACCGGCACATGATTTTGTTTATATGAAGGCCTTTAGGACCAGCCACACTTTTTGAGGGGACGAATACAGAAACCTGGTGCACAGAATACATGCCACAAGGTTCCTAAACGACCCTCCGCAGGTTTTGAATTCAGAATTGTCCTTCTCCTAGACCAGGCCATCCAAGGCAGTCTGTCCTGCTATTTTAGCTGGAGGGAGATGAAGAGGATACCCTTTCAGGGTAAACCGACGTCCGAACTCGGCTCTGCATTCCTCAATCCAAGCCGCCAACCACTGCTCCACCGTGCCTCCTCTAGTCTATGTATATATGAGACTTATACGTATATATATATATATATATTTATATATATATATATATATATATATATATATATATATATATATATATATATATATATATATATATATATATATATATATATATATATATATATATATATATATATATATATTATAATTGATTTAAAATATGTGGTTCTAACAATGTTTCAAAATGGCCTTTAATTTTGTGATTAAATTAAAGACATTAGTTCCATTTCATCCTCAAGCGAATTTTCATTTCTTTTTGAACATGGTTAGAACGAAAAAACATATTTTGAAATCAATTAATTTATAATATTAATGCTCTGTAAACCATTGAGCACTTTTTTGTAAAATAAGAACACCGGATTATATATCTTGCTGTTCTTTCTTTATAATACATATATATATATATATATATATATATATATATATATATATATATATATATATGGTTCCTAAACGACCCTTTCACGACTTATATGATTAAATATATATTTTTATAGATGTTTGTTTTTGAATTCATTTATAGAATATGTTGTCCTTCTGCGATGCCACACTTGACCAAGAAGTTGCCATTCATATAGGCAGTCTGTCCGTGGAGGTTGTCCCTGTAGTTTCTATCCTTCTGATAACGCTGGAGGTTGAGATGAAGGTTTGCTTTTACGGTTGTTGTGTCGGTAGGGAACTTCAAGTCCAGCAACTCCACAGTGACATCTATTGCATGAGTGGTGACCCCATCTTGCTGGTAACATTGGTTCCACCACTGAAACCTGGTTGAACCTCTGCCACGGCTCATGGGAGTGTGTAGTGAGGTCAAGTTCCTGACACCTATGGGCGGATTTATTTGGAGTCCTACCTACTGAATCTCAGAGAGCTGGTATGATTTCAGGAGACCTAAATGTATATTTCAGCAACATTGACTGCTCGAAATATCAGTTTTGCTAAAGGTTTTAGTCTTGGCATGTTTATAGGAATTTCTCTCCTATTTTCTAAGCACACTGAACGTTTTCTGTTCTTCTGTAATGGGCATTGTTGTTGGTGTTCTGGTTTTGCTATATTCTCAGCTTTGTAAGTCTGATATATAAGAACAAAATATTAAAAATTCATAAAATTACATTCGTTTATTTGGGTAATATTTCTAATGGGACACCAAATATATATATATATATATATATATATATATATATATATATATATATAATTTTACATATGAAAAAAGTAACTAGCTCACTACAAGGACGCATTCTTGTTTCAATGCAGATGAATCTCGACTGTTGAGAACGAAAAATGTTTATGCATGTTTGTTTTTCTCCGTATGTACAAATTATAATAATTATTGCTCTACACTTGGTATTTAGGTCTCTTTTGTATTAATGCTGTGAACGTTAGAATTTATATTATTTCGTTCTCATCATATATATATATATATGTGTGTGTGTGTGTGTGTGTGTGTGTACACCATTAGGCGCTGAAATTTTCTCAATTTGAGCAGGATAGAATTTAAAGTAATGATATTCCATAAATTGTTAAGTCGTTCTGGTCGAAAATGTTCAATACTTCTTTTTAGAAATGTTCCCCTAATTCAAGTCTCAAGAGCCACTCAATTAGAATAATATGAAGAGGTTAAGATTGTAATGTTTAGGAGAAGCATCCACGCAGGAGTCTGTTCCTTAAAAATGCCGTTGTTGGGAAACTACCTCACTACAATTGTAATAGAGAAGGAATTAGTTCTGTTCGACATTTTATTAGAAATATTAAAAATATATTCGCTCACCGGCGCATATTTTTTTATAATCCTCGGCAATATAATTTTTCCAATGTTCGAGAATATTCTCTTTTTTTAGTTCGTACATCCTTACGTTCTACGCTTGAGTTATAATATCTCTTTACGACTCATGATTGACTGGTCAGAAGAATCCCAGCATTAGGCTGACGTTACTTTCTACCGTAGATTTGTTGACAACCAAGGCTATTTAACAATAAATTAATTAATTAATAAATGTAACGTATTCAGGATTCGAGTTCGAACTCGGCTCCACCGACTTATCCTGAGCCGCATAAATATTTTCCGTTCTCAACAGTCGAAATGCAGCCGCATTGAAACAAGAATGCGTCCTTGGAGTGAGCTAGTTACAACCGCCCATTCCGATCTTTCTTTTTGAAGTTGGAGCTGAAGTAGCGGTTATTAACAATCCAATGTCTAATTCTGTTTATATTCACTTTAGTGTAGTGATATTAGTAAAAGCATGAATCAACTACACTGTACACTTAGTCCTATCGACATTTATCGTGACAAAATGTTGCGTATTTGTCATACTAAGTTTTGGACAGATTGACCATTGAAACGAAGCAAACAATCAGGAAATATACAGTAAAAACTATTCCCTCCATAGTCAATCTTGACATGGTCTAGACATTTTTTGAAATAATATATTCTCATTAATTGATTGCAAAGCGGAACAAAATCCAAAGGAAAATTAAACAAAGGCTTGAGTACATCTGTTATTGAATTTGTCGTGTCCACTAAAATATCAACTACAATATTTATAAACCAATCACACTCAAGAAAACACTTACATCTTAAAACACACCAATAAAATAATACATTACAAATCAGAATGTTTGTTGTATTAGTCATCATCATTTTTATGTAGATGCCAACCAAATATCGTACGGACGTAGTAGAAGACATACCACGTGACTTCTTAGGGCCAATTAGAAATAAATAAGTAATTTATTTCTGGAACCGATATTGTTCGGAAAAAGTGTATAAAAACATACGAAATCCGTTCCCAAAACAATATACACGCGGCTGCCAGCAAGCTACACACACCTTTTGCCGATGACCTTCATGACCTCATGTCAAAAACGACAGCGTTGACAAACTCCAGACCACGGCAACATCGTCAAAAGTAAGAAACAATTCGTATCTCTAGTATCCGTTTTTACTATGAATCACGCACACACATGTTGACTTTTTCATACAACACACACATCACAACATTTTATTGTTTCTCACACGCGTACACAAAGACAGTTTATATTTTATTTCAGAACTTTATCAACCCAAACAAAAGTCATTACGTTCCAATCTATTATCAACTTTTTGTATTCCTATCGTTATATTAAATCAATGTTTATTTGTTGAAACTACGTCGTCTTTTCTACTGAATTTTATTCCTTCAATGAAAAGCGTTTGATTATTCTAGACGGCCAAATTACGAGCGACCCTGTAACGATATTTTATTAATGTACTGAATCCCGACACTCCAAATTTTAATATTCAAAGAAAAACCGAGTAGAAGGATTCCTACAATTTCACGCACGAATGAATGATTGAACGAGCGAGTAAATCAGAAAGTTCTAGTGTTTAAGTGAGTGGATAGGCGGTTTAATTAAACGAAATGAAAACATGAGATGCGTGGGGCCATGTTCGTTAACTTATCGAGCAAATTCTTTTCGTTCTTTTTTATAATTTAGTATGTCAGTGTCAATTCCGCAAGACATTTCTTGTCAAAATTGCAAAGTGCATGAAGCTGATTTGTTTCTTTGTTGTCCAATCTTGTGTTAATTGCTGCTGACAGGCAGAGATAATGAGTGGGTTAGGGTGGTTAACAGAGGTGGCATAGACAGAGACGGGAAATTAACGTCCGCGATAAAAAAAAATTGAAAACAAATAATATTAGAAGCAATCGATAAAAATAACGTGAAGTAAAATAGGAAAAAAAAGGAGGAGAAGAAAGAAATAGCTTATGAAGGAAAGACTAATACGCACATCAAAAATGAAATTATGAAGAAGAAGGCGGGAAAAAATGAGACGAGATAGAGAGATGGAGATAGGAGAGAGAGAAAGAACAGGAAATGGAAACGCAGAAGAAGAAAAAAAGAAGAAATTTAAAATAAAAAATGAAAGAAAGACGAAATAAAGGAAATGAAGAAAAAGAATGAAGAAAAATGACGGGCAACTCTCAGAAGAGAGTAACTAGCCGTGATGTAATGTTTTGCAAACTAGTTTCATAGATCATGTGCAGTAAGGGGTATAATAATAATAATAGGTGTAGGCTGTAAACGCTAAAAGAAAAATAAACAAGCAACATAAAGAATGCATTTTAGGAATGGAAAGACTAGAATAATTAGAAATGTAAAATAATCAGGAAATGAAAAAAGAAAGAGTAAATTTAAAAAAAATACAGTTCTCTTATCTTTCTTTATTTTTCATCATCTTTTCTTGTCTCTATCTTCTCGTTGCTCTTCTTTCCTTCTTTTTCTTTCTTTCTTTTTTCTTTTTTTCTTTCTGTTGTTCTTTCTTTAATTGAAAACGACATATTATAAGGTTCCGAACTGCGAAACGGAAAGACGACCATATTAGTTATCGTTTAATTTGTGAAGATTTATTCTGAAAGAACGATATCCAAGCATTCGGGGTGAATGCTAATGATAATATTAACTGTTTCCTTATAAGAAAATATCCGGCATTCCTTCCCCGAACAGCTTCTGCTAATCTCTGTTGAAATTGATAAAACATTTTTTCAGGAAAATAGGTTTCTCAGCTTAAGTAACTTTTATTCCTCTTTCCAGTATTGATGAGTGTTTCCAACCTAAACTTGTATCTAAAGAAATGCGGAATGTCAGTATCTTCAGTAGACCATTATATTCTCTTCGAGTTACATGTGGAAGCCATTTAATCTGTTGTTGCTTTTGAATGTTCTCAAAAGATGTTCATTCTATTATCTTGTATAGTATTTCTTGTTGGCGATTCTATAGCGCCAGTCCGCAATACTATACGATGTGTTGTCTTCGTCAAGACCAACAGGCTTCACTCGTTCAAAGTCCTATAAACCATTGACTTGAGAAAGCCGTAGTATACAGTATACAGTTTAGATATTTCTGATGAGACCATTTAAGAACATTATTCAAGAAATCTTTGTAAAAAGATTAAACGAGATCCGATTTCTTGTTTGATTCTCAATTTCAAACAATTTATAAACAAACGTTCTGCACACACACACACACACACACACACACACACACACACACACACACACACACACACACACACACACTCTCTCTCTCTCTCTCTCTCTCACTCTTTCTGCTCAATCCTTAAAAAGCAACCAAGATATGTGTTTTATTATTTACAAAAGAAGTTAAGACTGAAAATAAATAAATACTAAGTAAATAAATATGAATTTACGTGAATTTTTCAATTTGTTTCTCTCCGAGTAAAACTGTTTCTTTAAATCTATTGCATTATTTATTTTCTTCAAAAAGTAATAGTGTGTCGGTCTCATGTTTCGGGTGTTGGTTTCATGATCTTATTTAAGGTGTAAGTTTTCATAATCTAAATTTAAATAATAATAATAATATTATTATTAATAATAATAATAATAATAATAATAATAATAATCATAATCATAATAATAATAATAATCATAATAATCAATAATCATAATAATAAGGATAATAATAATAATAATCATAATAATAACTCTGTTGATGCCTGTCTCGATTTTTGTTTCTGTTATCGGTGAACGATCCAAGGTGACAACTCAAGTCTCGGTTCAAGTATTTTTCAGACTCATTAAAACCTTTGATTCTATGAAGGCATCTGGTCCAGATAGAATCCCTGTTACCTTTTCGGTTCTGCTACAAAATAAAAATGGTATTTTATTCACCACACAAGAGATAACCTAGTGAGGGTCCAACAATATGGATCTTGCTCTTCTAGGTTAACTAAAGGTGTTTTAACTCACCTAGAATCAACGAAGTGATTGATGAAAGTTTTGTTATAACATAGATTGCCTTGGGCGTCTCAAATGTATTTGTCAAGGTGTTGCAGAGTGCAGAATGTTGACACATAAACGATCTATCGATAGTAGCTCTAGAAGAGTTTACGCGATTTTCTTAAGTTCCTTGAGATTGTTGAGACTCGCCAGTTATGCGAGCAACACAGGTATCCCTCAATGCGCACTAGTCTGTCCTACTCTGCAATTCATTAAGTAGGACATACTCAGATGAATAAGGCACTTCTATTCAGATGTTATCATCTGTTTATGGACGCACTTCCAAAGACAAACATGATCCGAGCCTGTTATCCGATATGTAACAACTCAGTCGGGATTTAACTGGATGTCATTTTCAGTACATCAAAACAAAGCTGTTATAGTTTCGTCGCCATCTTACCGACCTAATTCTTTTTCATTCATAATAAATAGTTGAAATATAAATAAGATTCCAAGCTTTTAGCAGTTGCTGGTTTTGACGTTCAATCCTGTACACAAGGGGCAAACATACATAAAATCTGTTGCTAAACAAACAGTAAAAAATTGTAGGTTAATTATATCACTTCGGAAAGTATCCAGTTAAGCATCTTAACATAATCATTTCCGGTTCGGATTGAGATATTGCTGCAATGTTTAGACAAGGCTGCTCCTATCTTTACTTTTCCGGGCTTGAAAGAGACTTTAATTAAAAGATCTTGGAAATATTTATTTTTATTGAAAGTCACTTCCATCACAATTACGCTGACCCAAACATGAAAATTCAACATTTTCAATTCTGCACGTTATCTTACAATCACTGAGAAAACGTTCGGTAACATCTTTAACATCTGTTCTCGAAGTCATGATAGGATTTCACTGTGAGTGAAACTCAAACTCGATGACGTACCTAAAGATTGTGCAGTGGTTAATATGCAAAACTTGTTAGAAATTAGGAATTTCGGTTTGATGCCGAGACTTGTTGGTTTTGGTGCTGATTTGCCAAATCCTGGCGCAATGAATAATATCCATTTTCATGAAAAGATCTTTAAATCGGAGTCCCCAAAGAGGATAAAATGTCGAAAGGTTTGATTATATTTTTCTTTTTTTAATCAATTCACCACAAGCAAGGAGATAATGCCACTAAGATGAAAGGGGCTCCTCGGAGTGAAAGAGAATAAGAATGAATTAGAAGGAAGCGGAAACCCAGTTCTAAAGAGGAAAACAGGGATAAGCCTCTAGTGATGTTTAAAACATCGGGGATACGGTAGAAGTAGACAATAGGTGAACATTTCTACACATATTGAAGAAAATAAATAATACATGAATAATTAGTAGCAGACGTAGTAAATGATTCAATATAATCTTTTCCCTGCATGTTAACAAAAAATTCGGCATCTCCTGGTTCGTGTGTGGAAAATTCATTTTTTCAAAAGATCCTTAATTGGCTTCCGTGATCATCTAAGAAAACTATGTTCATTTCCTAATCAAAATTATCGCCTACTTTCAATGAATAGCTTTAAAAATCGAATCTATCATAATTTTTATTATCGAAAACGGGTCATTTTGCATTAAGATTTTAGCTACTGCCATTCCTCTCGCCATCGTTTCCTACTAGATTTTGATTAACTGCTATTACTTAAAATAAACGAAAACATGTGTATCTTGTTATTTTTCTTTTCCAGAACTTTAGTAATTTTTACTCGTACTAGTAATTTTATAATAAGTTGTTTAAGCCTCAATAAATTAACATTATTCTATAATTTATGCAATTTGTGAGAATATTATTAATAATGCATCATCAACATCTTTCTGTAAACAACACAAATATTTATTTGATCTCAGTGACATCTGTTTGTAACATAATGCATATGTTTATATATTATAAAATACTAGAAATACCCATGAAAATCTCATGTTTTTTTTATTTGAATTTTCTGATGTATCTTAAGTCTTATGTTAATGATTTTATATGTTCATGACGAGTTCTACGACAATACAGTATACGTAGAAATCCCCGTATATCATCGTTAATTTTTGAGCTGAAAATCTTTAATAAATATTGCAATAAAAAGTATGAACAAGAATTAATGCCGGTATTTTAAGAACTAAGAGAATGCAAATGAAAAAAGAATTAATTGAAACTGACTACTTGTTCAATTTCACTGAATCAGATTTTTAAAGGTCTTTCTTCATTTCATTTTCTGATTGAAATCAAGTAGCATCATTTGTCTGTCATTTCCGTCTTTCTACGCAATCAAAACGGAATAGTCCATTATCTAGGAAGTAGTAGCAGGGTATAATGGTCGTGCTAAGTAATGGAAGGACACGTAGATATAATTAAAACCATTATTAAACCGCTTATATTTAGTCGTTGTGCGTAGTATTTTATTTTCTTGGTTGTCTTAAAAATTGTTTCGAAGGGTTTAGAAGACAAGCGCCAATGTAAATTACTTTATAGCCAACCTTTCTTTCTTTCTTTCTTTCTTTCTTAAATGCTAAAGTATCCTTTTATTTAGCTCTGTTGAATTTCTCGCTAGAGAAAACATTTTTATTTTTGTTTTATCTTCATTCTCTTTTGTCGACTTCATATGTCTGATTGATGTGTTAGGTCTTTCGTCTTTTTCTCATATCAGTTATATTCAGTTCAATATTCTTTGCCTTCTTATGATAGTTCCCTTTTTTAGTTTGATCGCAGTCTACCTGTCCTTAACTTTTTCCTTCTTGAAACTTGCTAAAAATCTCTCTCTTGCTCCTGAGATTATTGTGAAATTTTCATCCCTATAGATACAAAGTAATTATTCATCATAGTTTTGTCAAGATTTTGGTGTTGTCAATTTTCCCCAAATGCATAAAGGCTGCAGACTTTTCAAAGTTATCAAATAATTTCAGAAACGCAAGTATTTATCAAACGGAAGTGCAAAATGCAAGTGGATTCATGGGCCACGTTTATTTTGGTTGAAAAGACGAACTTTCATTTTCATTTCATTTCTGACGACTTCCGAATCTCCTGAATCTCTTCCAGAAGGTCACTTATTTAAGTTGGTGAATGCTGCCATAATGTTTGACTTTTTCCTTTGTTCATTTTCATTTTGGGTGTTAAAAAAGTGTTGTTGTTCTGTAGTTCAACTGCGCACCCCACATAATAATCAAGGGGTTCGCAATCTGGGGAGTTAGGTGGCCAGAATTAAGGATTGATATGGTCGCTGAAATTTTCCTACAGCCATAACTGTTTTCTCCTGCTTGTGTGGTATGTAGCAATGCCGTTTCCGAATGACTTTGTTTTATTTTTTCATATTTTTAGCATGAATTACATGCAGTTTTCGAATATTTCTTCAGTGTATTTTATACTTGATTTTTAATAAATTGTTTGCTTTTTCATTTTTATTATCTAATGTCGGGAAAATGTAATTATTATTATTATTATTTTTATTATTATTTTGTTGGAATTTTGTTCTCAAAATCAAAACCTGATCTTGGGAATGTTCTAACAGTGAAATTCGAAGGCGAATCGGGATAGCATAAAGTGCTTTACAAAATCTAAGTAAAATATTAATAAAAAAGAATAATTAGTCGAAACAAGAAAACGAAAACGGAAATGTTACGACATATCAGTGAAAGCTGGACAATCTCATCACATATGAAGAATTGATTTGAAGCAACAGAAATGTTGTTCTACAGAAGGATTCTGAGAATATCATAGACAGAATATATGAGGAACTTAGAAGTTATAGTGAAAATGAAATGAAAAAAAAACACTAAAAATAGAACACTTACGGTTAACATCAGAAAGGACAGAGATTACTATTTCCCTTTAGGAAGAAACACGGTTTGGAAAATTTGACACTTACGAAAATATTGAACATATTAGCAGGACAAAAGAAAATAACGCATATTCTAGCTAGCGATTTTAAGTAAATGGATAGCGGACAAGGGCCCTGGTGCGTTAAAAAATGACTAAAAACAATTCCATTACTTGATCCCTTTTTGCTTTGTTGAAAATGGTTTCGTTTACCGTGATATCGGATAAAATCCGGATGATCGGATAAACTGCAACTTGAACAGCAAATATATTAACTAGAGATTAATAGGATTAGAGTTCATTGCCTTAAATTGTATATGGTGAAGGAACATACAATGAAAATACATTTAAACGCTTCCACTGTCATTGTTACTCGATATATACTATGAAAGGTAAATTTTACAAAATCGACAAATGCATAAAAAAAAGCAATACACGTTAAATGCTAATTAACAAATCTGCAAGAAATATGAGTGCAAAAAATATATCCACAATTTATATAAAATTTGTCAAAAATACTTATATATTGAAAGGATCCGATAACAAAATTGAGCTTCGACCAGGATTTTTCAAAATAATATGATGAAATATATTGGTGATGTATCAAAACATTTTAGTAAACGATGATATAAACTTTAGGGGGAGTTTTCACAAAAGCAAGCAATCAATGAATTACTCACTTATCTTAATGTATATATATTGACGTGAGTTTATATGTATTATGTTTGTTTATCATGGAAAATTTACATGTCTTTAATCAGAGAAGAAAATTCCGATGGAATGGTTCAATTTATGTAAATGCGTGAGACAACAGACTTAAAACACATTACAATGTACATCAAATTATGTCAACTCATATGAAATATATATTTATATAAATATATTTGGTATCTCCACTTGATCGCTAAAAAACAGAAAATCTTCGTAAAAACTATATTTTTGCATATTCTACCCCTACCCCACTTAATAAATTTCATGAGATGTCGGGAAACTAAAATGCAGTCTCAAAATTCGTTTTGTAAGGAAAAAACAGGACTCATTGGAAAATTTAAATCATCATTTCTTTTTCTTTTTTTTTTTCCAAAGCAGGACCCATTTACCAAAAATGTGCTGTGAATCGTACAATAAAAATTGAAATAAAAATATAACATTATTTTATAATAAAAGCTTTCACTTGCTTTCATAATTAAGGTTTATTAAGGACACTTTTTTCTTAAGAAAAAAAATAGTAATAAAAGATTAATGAACTTTGACAAGAAGTTTTAATTTTAAATATAATAATTTATAATATTGTAAATTGTTTAAACTTCTGCATTACTTTAAACCGGTTAGGTGATATTATTATTAAATGAAAAATATATTTACGAATAATAACTGAAAAGTTCAATAAAAATTGTTTACAACAATATTTTTTTAAATAATAATAATTATTTTTTATATATATAAAATATTACGTAACTTACACCAGTTGGAAAGTATGATCAACCATACACGACATAATTAGAAAATGAGAGCAATGGCAAATTTAAATTCAACTTTCCAATACTTAGTGTACTGAAAATATTATCCAACGCTTTTAAGATTACTGAGTATTTAAATACATAAAATTATATTATTAAATTACTTCTTAACAAATAACATCTCAGTAGAACAGAAAAAGTGTTCAGAGATTTTATCATCACTACCATTTGTTTGAAAAATCTATTTATTTTCAATTTTAACTTAAAGAAACATTTTTTTTCCAAATCAGCTAATATTCATCAAATAACATTTCAGAAAATGATATTTTATTTTTGGAAGGTTTCTAAACCAAAAATTAATTTTTGTTTTAAAATGTATGAAAATGGCTGATGGTTATTTATTTTTATCAATTTTCTGAAAGCGACCAACAAATTGAGATATAATATCTATTTTAAATACACCGAATTATTTGGTTTACATAATTTCATAACAATAAATCAATATGTCAACTTGGATTTGTTTACAGGGTTTCTGATGAAATTACCAGGAAACTGCATTCTCTTGAGTTATATAAATTTTCTGTTCATATCAAATGTTCTATCCAGTATAGACATGATTTTGAAATAGATTTCGAATGCTGAAGTAAAATAACACAAACCATATCAATTTGAAATCACTCTCAGAAACTACTTAGGGTAATAGACATCCGATTTGAAGCCGTTGAAAAAAAAAAAACTGGGCCTTAGTATGAAAGATTTTGTCAATCGAATTTCGTATACATTATTTCCAGTAAATAAAATATTAAATTACACCCGCTATAAACAGTAGATTTAGTTTCAAACACTGTATTATCGAGTCTGTGCGAAGTTAAATAGCAGTGCCACATTATTTAAAAGGATGGATGGGCAGTAATGAAAAACGATTCTCTTGAGCGATTTTCAATGTTTCGAAGTTTTAATTAGTATTAGCCAAATATGAATATTAGTAAATAACTTGCCTTATGATTGAAATAGTTATATAACAATAGTGCCTATTATTGACAGAAAAACTATTTATTCTGAATATTATACGCATCCAATATTGATGTTAAACTGATAAAATTTATTACGATAAACAATATTTTTAGTGGACACACATCCTTGAATAGGAGTTTATTTTTTTAAACATTATTTCGTCTACCCGCCTGGACATTCGACAAATCTTATTAAATAATTTTTTTTCGCGAATGTTCAAGGACGTGAGACAAAATAAATTATCCTTTAACAAATATAAGGAGCGTCTACTCAAATATGAGTATCTATTAAAAGTAACTTTTAAAGTAATATAAGATATATCGGATTAATCTGTGTTTCGAACCAGTCTTGCGGTATGACTTTCAGAATCAGGCACCCATCACATTTCGAAGTGCAATCATTGATAACGTTACATTCCACAAATAGATCGTGCTTCCAAGGAAATGATCCAGACTGATAAATGGAGTTTTGCGAATGATAATTGGCAAGTTATGAATAAAGTACAGTCTACATTTATTTTAAGTGACTCAAACGACAAAAATGCGCATATTGATGACCTGAGAATTTGAGTATTATTGGGGTTATCTTTTTAATTCACCATTTTTACTGTCGAGTGTGGTTTATAAGAGATTAACTGAACCATTTATTTGTAAAGACGTATAGACGACTTGAATTTGCTGCGACATTTCTGCAATTTTGGAGATACATAAAACAAAATTTACGTTAAAAATCCTAAAACAAATTTTGCAACTTATGCAAGCGATTGAGGGTCAAAGCGTACAATTACTGAACGAAATGTATCTTAAATTTTGAAATTCCATCGCGTTAGCGGTAATGCTTGAACCAGAACGAGCATCACTTTGGAAGCAGACATTGATAGAGAAAGAAAGTTATGCCTGCTGATTCTATTAAACATTGAAAATGTAATGTAACACCTAATTTATAATCTTCAACGAATACATACATACATTCACACACACACACACACACACAACACACATATATATATATATATATATATATATATATATATATATATATATATATATATATATATATGTTTTATGATAAAGAAATACACTAGATATAAGAGGGAGGTCTGAAATGTTCAAAGGCTGGAAAGGAATGCTTCACTTGTGAAACCTTGCCTGCATTAGATGTCCTTTTATTCACACCTGCATTGTGTATGTATCGTTAAACTGATAGCTAACTGTACTAAGAAGACTTTAAATGCTAATAGTAGCGATGTTTTTATCCTGTCTTAATAAAGTAATTGCAGAAACAGGGTTTAGCCCTTGAGGACATCTATGTTGATAGAGTTGCTACATTAAAGGATGACGTTCCAGCTTTATCAACAAAGCAAATGTTAACGGTTGAATGTCGAAGAGGAAGCAAGAGTCAGGAAGTTCGCCCATGATCTGTACGTCCTTCACGCTGTCAACATAGACGAATATTGATCGTCCTCTCCTCATGGTGATGGATGACAGGCGATTGGCTCTAAATCAATTAACTAATAATATTAGCATATCTTGTGAGAGTAATACGAATATAATATATATATATATATATATATATATAGAGAGAGAGAGAGAGAGACAGACAGATAAACCTAGTGAGCTAGACAAACCTGCCCAGGTTTAACCTAAAGAGGCAAAGAAAAACGCATATTTATAGGCGATAGCCAAAATTATACCACGTGATCAAAGAAAGAAAAACACAAAAACACCGGGGGGTGGTTGCAGATTTATTCAATTAAAGGGGAGGGGATATTAAAATACGAACAAAATTCGAGGGCTTTTCGAAACGAGTATAGTTATATATATATATATATATATATATATATATATATATATATATATATATATATATATATGTATGTAAAGGCAATAATTTGCAACACACGGGGATCATTCGGGGTCACAATTTAACGTCTGACTGTCTTTTAGAATTTATAATTTCTCTATTTTACCATACCAAATTCAAAGATCAGATAAAACTTTGATGACAAATAAAGGAAAATAGAAGAACGTAAACCATTTCGTTATCTTCTGATAGAAATATCTGTAGATACCAGCAAAGCATAATGTATTATATTTGCATTCTGTATGATAATAATTGTTCATTTCTGTTGTTACGGCTCTTGCATTATTTCGAAAGAAATAAACTTTAAGTGTTGACGGAAGATAGGCATTTGAATATTACTGTTTTTAATCATTGCATGTCAACTCTCGATATATATAAATCGTAACACACTTCTCACATACAAGAAAAATAAAAACAACAATCCGATTCCCATGGTTTTTAACCACAATCAATATTCCCACACACTTATTCACAATTTAAAAAATGATTACAAGAACCTCCAATTAGACAACAAGATCAAAGACATTTTCGATAAACCACCCATAAATGCAATGAAACAATCACCTAACTTATCAGCTAACCTCACCTCTACCAAATATCTAAACAATAGAAACCAAACAGGAAATTACAAATGTAACAATCCTCGTTGCTTAGTTTTCAAACATTTAATAATAGCTAATACATTTTCCGTACCCAACACAAATATCAGGATACAGCCACCTAACCTCTCCTGCGATACCCATAACGTAATCTATTATTTATTCTGCAACTTATGTCCTAATAGTGAATATATTGGTGAGTCTGGAAACAATTTTAGATTTCGTTTTACTAACCATAAACAAACAATACGTCAAAACAACCCTTATTCCCCCATAACTAAACACTACAATCAATCAGGACACACATTAGAAAAAACTGCAAATGTTTATTAATAGATTCCGATTTTACTTCCACATTCACACGCAGAAAAAAAGAAACATATTGGATTTTAAAATTAAATACACATAAACTAGGGTTGAATAGGGACTTAGGTGTTTTAAATCTTTCTAAATATTTCAATAGTTAAGCAATTTTTTTTTTTTTTTATAGTAAAAAAATTTTTTTAATATATTTATGACAGTTAGATTTAAGTTAGAATATCCGAACAGTGACGTTCCATATCACGTGACGTCCGCGTCTCGCGAAGGACGCTACTTGCTAACAAACAGTAATTTTAATTTATTTGTAACAAACAGTTATTTCTGATGAAAAATTGAGGACAATTTGAAATATCAAATATATATATAAATAAATAAATACTTTCATAAAATAAACATTATAATTTTTAATTTGAAACTTTTTCTATATATACATATTAAGAAAGTATACGTGGCTTCTCATTATGCTATATATATATATATATATATATATAATACGAGTTTATGACCTATGACATTATAATCTGACCAGATATATTAATAGGTATGCTACCAGTATTTAGTGGGGTGAAATTCACTATAAACTATGTAAAGAGTGTTCAATGTTATTGCACTATCAATCATCCTCTATACCAGTGAAAAACGAAAACTTCTCTCATGGATGTAAGTGGGACTTGAGAAAAAATCAATGGTTCTATAGAAATTTAAAATTTACTAGTTAATAATCAGGAACAGACAGAATTTATGGGATAACATTAAGAATAATGTCAGTTTTGTAAATGATAAACTGAGAGGAACTGATGATGTTATGCGGAACAGATGGAATCAAGCTGATGTAACTAGATGGCAGAACAGGGATTAGGCGGATAATATTGTGATAAAAATTGCTAAGAGCTAAAAGGAATATGAAGTTGTGGAAATCCACGATTGCCCAGATCCGGATGAATCATGTAACATGTAAAAATATTATTTTTTCAATGCATTGATGATAGATTTAAAAGTAATAAGGCATGATCTATATTCTATCCACACGAAGCGCTCGCTTCTGTAATTTAGACAAGATTCAAATGCACTAGCTCACATTAAATACTACGCTGTTCATGGGTTTGGAAATTGTTGGAACTAATTACCCTATCTTCATTAACTTTCTTAAATAGAAATGATTGCTTACATAGTTTAGAACAAAATCTGTATTCTATTCCCTCACTGTAGCAACACGAGTTTTATCTCCTAATCCTGTTATAAGTTCCTTTGTTGATATCTTCCAAAATAATTATCTCAATATGGAACTGAATTAAAACATGATACCAATGTTTTCCTTCAGAGAATCTTTGTCAGAAGACGAATATTTTCTAGTTCTATAAGTGTGTCAGAAGGACGATAAAACTCTAACCAATGAAATGATATCTTGATTTCAAATTACTAAATTGTATAAATTTATTAATATCCCTAGACATGGCCATGTAATCGGCTATTAACTTTATTTTTTCACCAATCTTATCTGGTGTGTAACGGGGAACTAGATAACCTGGTAAAAAAAAAAACCTTATGCCTGAAGAATAAAAGCGAAACAAAATAGATTCTGTGTTACTGAGGAATTCAGCTAAATGCTTACCAGAGCATATGACTGATGAAGAAAATTTAGGTATAATTAAAAGTACAAGAATATTTCTGAAGAAGGTTTAACTTGAAGTAATTTAAGAATGAGAAAGCTGAAAGTCTATGATGAGTGTAAATGTTTGGACAGTTTAACACTCCCATATCAGAAGAGTTGTTTAATATACTTAAAGATTGTGTAAATGCATAATAGAAATTTTATAACAAAACTAGGTGCTGTAAAGGGTTAAAATTCTATGTTGAGTAAAAACAAATAAAAATCACAGGTCGTATTATCCACCTATGCAACATGAAGCCCTTAAATGTCGTTTCAAATATGGAAAAATTTGGAGATTCTTTTTTTTTTCTTTTTTGTTGTTTGGTAGTCACCAACTTTTGCTTCTACGCCGTAGTGAACAAAAATCTACTATCTATATTTCAAAATTTGTCTGTCTGTCTGTGTGTCTGTCGTGGGCGTTGTTACATCGCCCAGGCCGCATTTCTCACCTGATTTCGATGCGATTTTCACCACAAGTTTGCAAATGGCTGTCGTAAATACATGACGGAGCTCGATTTTTGAGTTCGGACTCAGGTTCCGAAAACATCGATAATCGAAAAAATCGATGATCGAAAAAATCGATGATCGAAAAAATCTGCTTACAGAAGGAAGAATCGCATTTCCACCAAGTTTGACACCCTCTTAGAGTCTACGATTAGAAGTGTTGTCCAGAAGTTTCATGACCACGGACCCCTAAACAGCGCGGAAAATCGATAAAACCCAAAAACCGATACGCCTAAATTGCGCCTGAACTGCATGTCGGTTTTTAGCGAAAACCGACCGGATTTATGAGGAGGCCATTGGGAGTCACCATGTGAAGTTTCAACTCTGAGCGCTCCCCAGAGTGTAAATCGACAATCTGTCAACCCTTAAAATGTTTTTTCCGGTTGGGTATTTCCTAAATGCAGATTAACTTAAGGTCACGCTATGCGCGGGAAGAAACAGGTCAGTGCGTGCAGTGGAGTGGAAGAAAACATTTGACTTCAAATTCTGGAATGGGTTCAGGGACATTGAAATTCGGCTTTTTTTTATCCCTGCTACCATGTCTGACTTTGAGCTACAAATGACATATTCGAATTGGTGAACACCTTTGCTTTACTCGTCGCATCTTGCCAAAATAAGGACTTGATTATTCGCGTCTTTACTTAAAAAGACCCGCATACGTGATGAGAGAAAATGTTTCCGCCCTCAGCAGACCATTTTCCACTTCTTTAAACATTTTTCCCTTGCCTAGGCCGCATTCCAGACCCGACGAATAGATTTGGCGCTAAAACATCAGGGCTTCCTCTCAACCCATTGCAAAATTAATGCCGGCAAACAGTTAGCGCCTTTTCGTTGTCGCACAAAACAAACGAACAAACGCTTCATTGCAGCTCCTTGCATTCTCATTTTGCGGAAAGTTCCGCGCAAAAGCGTACAAGGCGGCAACGCGATGCAATTTCAACTTTCGCTGCTAGAGCTGTAGAAGGACCTACTGAAAGGCTTGAAAGGTTGCAGACTCTTAACCAGTGCCGCCATGCTCAGCGAGGGCTCTGTAGCCTACCAAAGCAGTTTTTGTTTATGCTGGCGTTCAACTATAAGCCATATTTTAGGCTTTCCGATCGCAAAGTCCTCCAAATAGGTTCCATGTCAGTTTTCTGTGGGCATTGTAATAGCGAAAACTTGCCTCGAGATACTGCAGGTTTGTCTTATTCAGACAGTAAGGTACAGCTGACAACTTTTCAAGAGCTACCTGCTCCATTGAAATCTCTACTTAAGGGTTCCTGTCCAGAATCTAAACATTTTTAGCAAAAATCAGACAATACAATTGTGCCTTCCAGAAAACCTCATTTGGTGGTAATGCCTTCCGCGAAGTCGGTTGGAAACCACCTTCAAGTTACATGGTTAAGTTTACCACCGGATTAGGTATCAGTTGCCTGAAAATGCCACCGATTCGGCCTTTCTACAAATATACTTCATAGCTGACTACAATCAACAGGCAGATGCCCGCATGTGCATTATTCCCGAGAACGATACAGGCCAGGACAATCATCCTCTCAGGGATATCATAATGAGTCTCCAACAAATTCTCCACAAGACAAACAGCTTTGTCCGCAGTTTTAAGTATGCTCTCGAAAATAAAAAAAATCTTCTGATTTCATTATTGTAACTGATGCTGACAAACAACCTCAGGGATAGCACAAACGTCGTTATAATACTCCCGCAAGTAACGAAGTTTCCGTCATTGTCAGCGGTGATCAGCACAACAGACGTGACATTGTTATCGAATCGCGCGGCAGTGGTCTCCGAAGAATCAGTGAAATGCACCGGTCCTACGATGCACTGCAATAGCCACTTCTCTTTCCTTACGGAGAAGATGGGTACCAATTTGCCATTCTTGCAGGGCTTTCTGTTAGAGATTTTCATGACGGTCGTATAGAATCGATAATAGTCCTCGAGTATAGAATCCAGAGGTTGGCAGTGAATATTCCGGAGACAGTAGGAAAGCGTAGTGGAGGTTCGCAGTGGATATCACAGCAGAGTGTAGTTCATCCTTCTACTGGTCGCCTTTGGTCCTTCCGGTAGACGAAACAAGATGGCCGCCTTTATACACGATGAATACAGTGTTGGGCGGCTTCTGATTGGTCAACCTTCTAGTGGTCGACTCTAAAGGGAAATAAGTCATTCTGACTCACTCACTAGTTATGAGTGTTATATACCCAATAAACCGTAACAGCCCCACTTATTTTGGGTATATTAGGGACTCTTCCTTCAAAATATTAGTAAAGTTAATAAATACTTTAATTCCAAAAAATATTTTTTTTTAATTTTTTTTCTTCTTTAAATAGATAATATTAATATGTAACAAATACTTTAGTATTCCAAATTTTATATTTTTTTAAATTTTTTTCTTGAAAATTAATATTCACAAAAATTAGTCATATCACTTTGTTCACAGTTAAATACTTCAGGTTAATAGAACATGAACAACAATATTATAAGTTTAGATTGCGATCACAGCAAAAAGTGGAAAGAATTGTTACTTTACCCATAGCTGGGACCCATTAAAACAGTTACTATCACTCCGGGTCAGAGTGATCCAGAAAAATCATTTATTATTTTATCCATAGCTGGGACCCATTAAAACAGTTACTATCACTCCGGGTCAGAGTGATCCAGAAAAATCATTATTTTATCCATAGCTAGGACCCATTAAAACAGTTACTATCACTCCGGGTCAGAGTGATCCAGGGAATCATTTAGAAGAGGATTGGGCTCAAGGTAGGACCATTTACCTTTATACCCCGAAACTAAGGACTTACATTCATACCAAAAACTGAACTGACGCTTCTTAGGACAGTAACTAATGGATGCAGTTTTACGTCCTACCCAGGACCTTATAAGGACCTTACAGGGACTTAACGGATGCAGTTTTACGTCCTACCCAGGACCTAAATAGGGGCCTTAATGGATGCAGTTTTACGTCTTGCCCAGGACCATTTAGGGCCTTAGAAGTCAGCACCAAACATTGCAGAAGCAAAAAGCCTGTAGTTTCCATTTCATAATCGGTTTTTACAAATAAATCCGCCATATTATTTCCCCGATTAAACATATTCAATTTGTACTGTTTTCTTCTGTACTTGGTCTCTCAACAAACTGATATTTTATATTGGTATGCTTTGATCTTTAATGTTGAATTTCTAGACAAAGCAATACTGCTCTGATCGCCGAGTAAATAATAATTGGCTCAGTTATTGCCAGTATTATAATTGTTTTTCATTAGCAATTTAAGAAAAATAACCTCTTGCGTTCTTTTTCACAATGCAATGCATCCAGCTTCACAAGTAAAAAGTGAAATCTTTCGCTTGTTCTTAATTCCTGCTGATTATTGGGTTACCATCTGCTAGCTTAAAGCAATAGCCTGTTATATTCTTATGGTCTGGTGAATTGGCTCAATCAGCATCACAAATTTCTTCCAATTTTTAATAGTTTATTGGATTTTGGAAAATACTAGGCATCGACTATTAGTCCATTTCAGATAACGTAATACTTGCTTCAAAAAATTGTTAAAATGTACAGTCCACGGTTTGTTTAAGTTTTGGGATAACTTAGTAACCGTATAGCAGATTATTTTGCCTAGTTCATATCATCATGCAAATAATACTTCCGACCAATGTTCTGTATTCATTTTCACACTCCGCTATACCATCTTCTTTATTCCTAATTGTGTTTCAATCCATTTCACATGGAGTAGTTCTCGTTTTGCTATTTTGCATGTTAAATTTCGATAAAAGCCTTTCCATGTATCTCGATTAATTCATTGAAATCGTGTTGTCTTTAAATGTTTACTGTATACCAAGAAAAACATGATAGTTCGACCCAAATTGGTCATTTTCAAACTCATTCCTAGAGAACTCTTGATCTTTAATAGCGCGGCCTCACTTTTTGATACAATTAACATATTTTCGACCCAAATAACTAGAATTACTGATATTTCATCATTAAATGTCTGTGTACAGACATGGGTCAACTTGAGGAGATTGAAATTATTATCTCGTTAAATAACAATGGATTTAAATAATTCCATGTTTTTTTCCACTCATTTTGAGTCCAAATAGTGGCCTTTTTTTTTTCAAATTTTAATTTTTTTTTCTCTTAAAGTTTCCATACATAATCATTACTTTTTGCTTTTTTTTTTTTTTTTTTTTTTAAACCTTCTGGTGGTTCCATATACATTTCATAGTCGATGGTGCATTCTGAAATATGCCTCTTTCAACATCCATATGATGTAGATCTTTACCACAATGGGCATCCATTTGCATCAAAACCTTAATTAAGACTTAATGTCACTACATAAGTCATCCGCCCCATATATCTATAAAAAATCCGTTAGCTACAAAAACGAACATCGCATACTGGCGATCTATTCTTAGTTCGCTTTACAATGTAAACCCAACGGCTGCCAATGATATTTCTACCATCAATTTAACTAAGACTTAAGATTTCTACATAAGTCGTCCTCCCCCTTATATCTATGCAAATCCGTTAACTATAAAATGAACCTTGTAGACTGACATTCTATAGTACGGCTCTATAGTACGACTGCCGATGATCATCATCATCATCATCATCATCATCATCATCATCCGGGGCGTTTTGATTCAAAAAGTGTTCCACAATACTAAAGATTAATTTTCTTTATTTTTGGCTTAAATTTCTTCATTTTTTCCTTTTGAAGGCTTAAATTTCTTCATTTTTTTTCCTTTTGAATGCTTAAATTTCTTCATTCTTTCCTTTTGAAGGCATGGCCGCTCTAATCTTAACAGAATGTATGGCTTCTTGGTAGTTCCTTGATATACATTTGTACTGCATAACAACAGTTAATATTACATTAATTCATTTCACAATAGTCTGGCTTTTCTCCATTTTGGTCGGAATTTGCACCTGATTTTCTTCTTCTCGTATACCCCATCTGGTATAGTACCTTCCTTTGCTTGTGGACTCTGAACGGGTTTTCTCCCCATAATTAGGCCATACTTAATTCGGGTTGGACTAGTTCCGCGCAATTAATATTCTCTTTATTATTTTTATTTTTAGGTTCCTCCCCTCGCTCAAAGGAATCTATCAATCTGACGCATCTGATCTTCCATATCATTTTAATAAATCATATAGTCTGGACTTGACTTATCCTTACCCAATAAATATGTCCCTTTCATTTTTTGGATCTAATTCCGCCCTGTGGTCAACATATATACAGCAAATTATATCAAAAATATGCATATCACTCACATTGGGCTCTCATTGAGTTTTTAGTTTCTTTCTCAATGCATAAAACCACAGCTTCTTGGGTAATTTAAATTCTATTAACAAACATGTAGCCATTTCAAAAAGTGTCCTCCAACTGCGTTCAGCGACTCCGTTCTTATGCGGAGAATAAGAACAGGTTTTCTCATGTTTTAATGCCTTCATTTATTTAATTTATTAGGAGGTTTTTGTAAGCATCAGAAGTAAATTCTCCATCATTATCTGTCCAAATTATTTTTAATTTTCCATGCGGGGGAGTTCTCGGATAAATAGATTTTCGTAGATTGCAGATTATCGAATTTACTTTCAGAAAGTAAATCATAAGCCCTGAGTATTCGGCAACAAAGTTTAAGTTATTTTCTTTAATATACGTGTCACAATATTTTAAATCATTTGGAAGTGGAATTTTTATTCCAGTGACATGTTCTTGCAATCTCTTAACATCAGAATTCTTACAGTGGCCTAATATCTTATGCCAAAACACAGACAAGTCATGCGTGGCCATCTTCGCAGACTTAACACTTTTCAAATAATACAAACGTCCATATTGATGTATATTAAATCCAGTTCTGTCTGGATATCTTGAATTTAAAATATATAAAGCCCTTTTTTTTTAAATAAACATTCTATATATTTCCTCTAGTATTTCGCAGATAAGTACAGGCACTACCTCTCTTTGACGCTAAATTATTAGCTCTGGTGCCGTCCAGTAACTCGATAAATTTTGTTACATCTATAATTACACGATTTGTCGCACCCGAATTGATCGAATCACAAGTACTGGCCACAGTACTCAATTCAAACAAAAAAGGCATATGCACGTCCATTCGAAAAAGTTTGTTTTTTTTTGTTTACAAAAGTCATTCCGTGTATAAAATTGACATTTCCGCACGGACATGGCCGACATTATTACCACAACGAAAACAACATTTTTTTTTGCCTCGATTTTGGGGGGTACATATTTATCATATTGCTTCATAATTACGTAACGCAATTTTAAACTCAGTGAAAGTTACTTGTTATCTTTTTGAGTTATAACTGTCGTGAATGGTTTGCGTGAATGTGGCAAAACCTTCAAGACCATGGCTATTTGTAGCCCATCAGAGATAGTCTCACCTGCAATTTTAAAGCATTTCTGACATTCTCTGCTAAAATAATTGGTTACTCATTCATTTTCTTTTCTCTTTAACGCGGTTAGTTCAAGTATATGAAGCAATAATTTTAGGCTTACCTTTTAAAAAATAGTATTCGTTTAAATTTGTGTAGGGCTCGGCTTCCATTGTCCTTGGCCTCCCTCATTATTAAAGACAAACTCCAGTCATCCAGGAATTGAATTAACTCAGCGAAAACGGTCGCATTTCTTCATAAAATCATCATGCCCCCCTCCTGGTCGACTTGCAAAAGATGATGTCATGGAGTTTTCATATTCTTAGGTAGCCTAAAAAAAACTTCGTCTCCCATAATTCATATCCAGATTCATTCCCGTCAAAATAAATCGTGATCTGGGCTCATAACCTATGTTAGAGATTTTCATGACGGTCGAATAGAATCGATAATAGTCCTCGAGTATAGAATCCAGAGGTTGGCAGTGAATATTCCGGAGACAGTAGGAAAGCGTAGTGGAGGTTCGCAGTGGATATCACAGCAGAGTGTAGTTCATCCTTCTACTGGTCGCCTTTGGTCTTTCCGGTAGACGAAACAAGATGGCCGCCTTTATACACGATGAATACAGTGTTGGGCGGCTTCTGATTGGTCAACCTTCTAGTGGTCGACTATAAAAGGAAATAAGTCATTTTGACTCACTCACTAGTTATGAGTGTTATATTGGCCTCTGTCGTGTTTTTTTTGGTATATTTGTGTTTTTTGGTATATTTGTGCATATTGATTGGACGTCAGGTGACGCTTTTTGCCATCGTCAAGGAAAAAGTAAGTGACATTTGTTTACTGAGTTTCTTGGTATCTGTTTGAAAAAGAACTGTTTGTGTGGGAATACCCTCCCGCAATGGCGGAGGTGACCCAAGAAAAAGAGCCTTTGGCCACAACATCGACGGCACCGGGTGTTTGGGGGACCATCAGAATGGACAAGGGTTCCGAATATTATGACACTCAAAGGCAGCAGCTGAAGGAGTTCATTAAAGAAGACGAGCTCGTTTCAGTGCCGGCAGTCATGGAGACTGTAGCAACCAGAACGATTTCGTTCTTAACGGTCGACGTCAGGACCAAAAAGTTCACGGGCGTAAATAGGGAACCGATGGAGGAAGCCCTAAAAACATTGAATATTGGGGCAAAGGTCCTGGCTCGCAGGTCAAACGCGTGCTGGGACATCTTGCTTCCGACAGAGGAAGCAGCAAAAGCACTGGCTGGCTGCACCCTCACAACGAAGACGCTGAAACTCCAGACGGAGTACATGAGCACAAGGAAGACAAGGATCTTGTTGCACGATGTGCCTTTGTACATCACCGAAGATCAAGTGGGAGGCTTTTTCGCACGATATGGACCTGTGGAGGGGGTGTCGGCAATCAGAAGCAAGGTGGGGATTGCCACTGGTGACTTGGAGGTCATGGTGACACTGAACCGCCAAGGCTTCAAGGACATCCCCAACACAATTCTCTGCGAGAACAGGAGAATTTTTGTAGTTGTTGAGGGTCGCCGGCCCTGCTGTTGGGTTTGTGGAGTGGCAGGACATTTGGCGAAGTTGTGCCCAACCAAAAAGCCGGCCTCCAAAGAAAATCAGGCACCAGCACCCACCCCAGTGTTGCCCGCTGAGGAGGGGAAAAAGTCGGGTAGCACGGAATGGACTGAGGTGGTGAGGAAAAAGGCTAAAGGAGCAACCGTGCCTCCCAAACAACAACAGCAGCAGCAACAGCAACAGCAGCAGCAGCAGCAGCAGAAGGAGCAGCTGCAGCAGCAGCAGCAGCAGCAGCAAGTACCCCCGGAGAAGACTGCAGCGGCAAAGGAAGTAGCCTCGGAAGACCGGGAACAACGGCAGGTGGCGGAAAAAGCAAAGCCAGCCAGTCCCAACAAAGAGGCCAACAAAAAGAGCCGGCAACAAGAAAAGAGAAAGGAGCTGCAGCAACAACAGCAGACGCAGCCAGAACAGCAGCGACCTCAACAGCAGTGGCAGCAGCAGATGGAGGTGGAAGAAATGCCTTCTCCTAGTGCCTCCAACAAGAAGGAGGAAGAGACACTAAAACAAGGCAGTAAGGAGGAGGAAAGCTCTGAAGTATCGGGGTCCCAATCCCACCCAGCATCCCAGAAACAGGCGGAACCACAAACTGAGAGTCGTTCTTCTTCCCCTTCTCGGGTTTCATCACCCTCCCCTTCAACCTCTTCCTTAGCTTCTGTAGCTACCCCGCCTGGTTCTTCCACCCCACTGCCCACACTTTCACCTTCCTCCCCTCTCCCAGATAAGAGAAAAAGAAAGAAGAAGTGCTTTCCTGGTCCAGACCTAATTTGTAGGGTGGACAGGAAGGAGTTGGAAAGAGACATGTCATCACACAGAAGAGCACGACTAGGTCCGCTCTTCAAATGTACAACTGTGGATGGCAAAACCACTGAAGATCCCCGCAATTTCCCCAAGGCCTCGGGTGTCACCACTTGTGTCAGGGACACGGGGGGAACTTGAAGGTGGGGTATTTCTTGGAAGAGTGCAGAGAGGCATTTCCAAACATCAAGATCCTGGAGACAGGCACACCAGATCTTAAAAAATTATCGCACTTTTGCGCAGGGAGGGTCCCCGTTGTGCTCCAAACCTCTGTATATAGGGCTGCGAAGTTAACCTTCCCCATGGACGTCGGTGGAATAGTCCCAGATGGTCGAATGTCGACCGAGTTAGGCACTGGTAGCCTGGGACATTTTGTCGGGGTCTTTTCACCGCAGATTTCCGTCCCGTATGTGTTTAGGTTTTTGCGCTTATTCTTTTTCTTTGCAGGCCTAGAAAATGGAAACCAAGTTAGCGACTCTGAATGTGAGGGGCTTAAGGGATCGGGGTAAGGCTGCCCGCCTGCTCCGGGACCTTCTGTCACTGGATGTGGATGTCGCCGCGATCAAAGAGACCCACTTTGTTTGCAGTGCCGATGCGTGTGTGCTGGAGGGCGACTTTGTTGCCTATTCAGCATATGGGGACCGGTTTGCCAGAGGAGTTTCTTTGCTAGTCAGACGGACTCTTGATGCGAAGGGGGACCTTGTGCATACCGATGCCGAGGGCCGGTTGATCGTGGCCGATATTGCCGTGAAAAGTGGTTCGTTCCGAGTCGTTGCGGTTTATGCGCCCAATGACCAGGAGGAGTGGGTCTCGTTTTTTCGGCGGTTGGGGCCGTTCCTGTTTGATTCAACGCGCCTAGTTTTAATGGGGGACTGGAATGCCATTCTGGACCCCGACTTAGACAGGAGGCGGGGAGCTAGTGGGAGAAGGGACGATCGTAGCCTGGTTGATCTGATCGACGATTATGGTCTCGTCGATAGATACCGGGTCGATCATCCCGGGGGGAACATGTGGACGTGGGCTCTTAGTTGGCCTTCTGACAAGGTGGTTAGCTACCTTGACGGAATGTTAGTGAGAAGAGCCGACATAGATCTGTTAGATTGCCCTACGTTCCACTGGGTAGGCTATACGGACCACAAACTCGTTTGTGCCCGTGTAGCGTTAGATCATAGGCCTAGAATGGCTGGGTACTGGAAGTTCAATCTGTTTTTACTGGACAGGCGGGACTTCCAGGAACAGCTAACTAGATTAGTGCAGCGGGAGCTAGTGGGGGCGGTTATCGGGAATAAGTGGTGGGAACGCCTTAAGTCTAGGATTAGGTCTTTCACCACTGATTTCAGCAAACGGCTCGCTCTAGATAGAGCTGAAAAGGTGAAGACACTTAAAGCTAGTTACACCCGGGCGGTGGCTGGGGGGGGGGATCCCCTAGAGATAGCCTTAGCTAGGGCGGCCCTGGATCGTTTGAATAGCGAGCGGTACGTGGGCCAGGTAATTAAACATAAGTTAAGCAAGATGTCTTCTGAAGCCGTGAACTTGGGCGCAGATCTGCGCAGGGAAGAGGTCCGTCGAGGTGGCGATCGTTTCATTCGTGATGTCAAGTCCCCGGAGGGTCATACTCTTCGGGCCACTGACGACATGTGCGAGGCGTTTCGGCGCCATTTCGAGAGCCGGTTTACCAAGGAACCTGGTCTCCGTGAGGAGGAGTTTCGCAGCTATTTGGCTGACTTCCCTCGGCTTTCGCCGACTGAAGCGGCTAGCTGCGAGGGAAAGATCACGGAGGGCGAAGTCTACGTGGTTTTGAAGAAGGTCGGCAGAGGCAAGTCGCCCGGTCTGGATGGTTTGCCCTATGAATTGTACTTGAGGCTGTCGCACATCTTTGTTCCGATTTTGACAGCAGTGTTCAACAACTGGTTTCGGTCGGGGTCCATCCCCAATCGGATTACCAGGGGCGTGATCACTTTGTTGAAAAAGGGCAAAGGTGGTGGGGGGAAGCTAGATGATTACAGGCCCATAACTCTGCTAAACACAGAGTTAAAGATTATGGCCAAGATCCTGCAGGAGCGTTTGCAGTCAGTTGCCGAGTCTCTGTTGGGACATGAGCAGACTTGTTCTGTGAGGGGCCGAACAATTCAGAGCAACCTGCATCTGATCCGCACGATCACAGAGGGTGTAAAAGACGACGAAGAAGCCGCGCTGATCAATTTGGATCAGTCCAAGGCATTTGATAGGGTTGACCATCGCTACCTTGCTACTGTCCTGCAGGCCGCTGGATTCGCACCCAACTTTTGCCGTTGGATTAGCCTCCTGTATCGCTCCCCCAGTGCTGTGGTACAGGGGAACGGAAGGTTGTCGGACGCTTTCGTGCTGTCTAGGTCGGTTCGTCAGGGTTGTCCGCTGTCGCCTCTCCTTTATGCTTTGGCGTTGGAGCCTCTCCTTCGCCGGCTGAAGGACGAGACCGGCACTCCGGCCCTACGTGGAATTGCCGTGCCTGGAGGGTCTCGTGCCAGGGTTTCCGCGTACGCCGATAACGTATCTGCTTTCGTGCCGTCCCGCAGCGACATTGAGGCGGTACAGAGGGCGCTTGATCGGTACGAGAAGGTGACAGGGGCCAAGATAAACCGCGACAAGTCGTCCGGCTTGCGGTTAGGTGCCTGGAAGGGGGTCGATCTTCCGGGGCCGCTTCGGTTGGACGGACGGTCCTGTCCGCATTCTTGGAGTGTGGTTTGGGCCCGACCTCCAGCTGGAGAAGAATTGGTCTGAAGTACGTGCAAAGGTCGATTCTGCCGGTCAGACTTGGAATCGACGGCGGTTGTCCGTGAAGGGCAGGGCGGAGGTGTGTGTTACATACATTTTCCCCCTGATTCTTTATCGGTTGTCCGTACTTGCTCTCTGTAAGGACCGTAGGAAGGCGCTCGAGCGATCGCTATCCTCCATTTTATGGAGGGGACGCGTGAACAGGGTCGACAGACGAGTCTGCACCAAACGTCCGTGTCATGCGGGGCTAGGAATGCCGCACCTTCTGAGTCACATCCGTGCCTCGAGGTTGGCTTTCCTACGCCGCGCATTGACTAGAGGAGATCCGATTCTGGAGGGGATTGTTAGGGACGCCTTCCCTAGCCTTACTATCAGTACCCCCATCTCGCGGGTTGAGCGCCGTTGTAAACCCCGAGGTGAGTCGGATTTCCTCCGCGAGTGTCGGTTGGCCTTGAAGGCCATTCCCCGGTCCAGTGACCTTTCACGGCCTAGGAAGGTCTTCTATCGTGGTTTAGTGGAGGGTCGCGCGAAGGATAAACTCCGTGATACGCTCGGCTTGTCGGAGGAGGAGTATCGCTCCTATTGGTCTTGGGCGTCAGCGGCGGATTATCTCAGTAACCCTGAGTTTTCGCTTACCTGGCGATTGGCTCGGAATCTGCTGCCTCTCAACGACAAGGCTTTCATATGGGGTTTGGCGGATTTGCCAGACTGTGAACGGTGTGGTCTTGGCTTAGAAGAAACGGCTTCGAATGGTAATTTGGACGACGCGCATGGAGGAAGTCTTGCGGGGCAACCGACTTTCTTATCAGCATCTAATCCAATTCTTTGAACATCAGCTCAAGATGAAGATTAGATCTGATAGAAAACAATTGCATTCGACAGTCTTCAGCGAAAGGTGGGTAAAAGTAGCAAGCCTGGTTCGTGTGACCAGTGCTAGCCTTGATTTTCTTTTCTAGGTCAACCTATAGCACATCGGGGTGGCTTCCTGTGGAACCCTCCCCTTGGTTAGGTTAGACAAGCTTCAGTGTACCTAGTTAATGCGAGTAAGTGTTGTTCCTGGCCTGTATCCCGGCTGCTCTTTGGTTATGGTCCAAGTCGAGATTCCCAACCTCCCCAGTTTGTTTTGGTCCCCTTTTCATCTCGAATGGGTCAGCTTTATATTACCCATTCCGGCATAATATTTTATCCTCTTTTCCCACTCCCTTAGCGAGAGTGCTTCTTGATTTTGTCCTCAGGGCAGAATACAGCGGCCTCTCTGTTTTGAGGGTTGGACGGTTCCTACTAACATATGTTATGTTTAGTTTGCATTTTGTGTTGATTTTTAGTTATTATTGGGTTCACCTCCCTCCCCTTGCATCCTATCATTCTTAGAATTTTATTTATAGTTTTTATGTATCATCAAATTTTTATGGTCTGGGGTGCGTTTTGGTAGGTCCCTCTTGTGAGAATCCGGTATTATGGTGCATGAAGGGTTGATTGGTGATGGACAAGTTCTTGTGGTGAATGAGTAAATTGTAATGTATGAATGGGTCGTGAATCTGGTTAGCTAGGTATAAGATAGTGAAGACCAGCCTCTACCCCTCCCCTTTTCGGCCTTGTGCCACAATTGTGTATCGAATACATAATAAATACCCTAGTTATGAGCGTTATATACCCAAAAAACCGTAACACTTTCTACGCCTACCTATTGATGGTACATGAGGGTGCATTCAATAACCTTCATCGAAGCCGACAAATTTTCCATCAATTCATAGTAGACATGGCTGCTAAGATGGAATCCGAAAGACTCTGTTACGTCAGATTGAATTAGTTTTGAAGTTCTACAACAATTACAAGACAAATATTATTGATTCCGTTAGAGTCATGGTCGTTGATAACCGAGAGTTACGTCAGATCAATGAACCACATTTGAGCAATAGCTATAGTATGGCTGATTACCCAAGATTCCATACATTATATTAGCTGTATCACCAGCAAATGAATCGAAACTCTAAATATGGACGTGTCTCGATGTAAGAATGTTTGTTTGTTTTGTTTTGTTTTACGGCATATCAACCTCAATGGGTCATTTAATGCCCACGACTTTTTTTCCATAATATTTATATTTTGTTAGAAAACCATTTCTATCAATATATCTTTCCTCAGAAATATATAGTTGGTAATAGTTTAATTCTAAAAACATATAGCTGGTTATAGTATTTTTCAAAAACGTATAGCTGGAAATATGTTTTTCATTCACAAATTTATTCATGGTAATAATTTATTTATATATCTACAGTTCCATTTAAGTATATTATGTATATTTGTGATCATTGTTTTCCTGTTTATTTATTGGATTACTTTGTGTTTTAAGGTTTGTTTTGCTTCTTCCTTTCAAAAACGGATTGCGGGCAACATTTGCCATTTAAAACCGTCATACCAATGAACACGGATGTAGTTTATCGACATACCATGGACATGGATGCAGTTTACCGTCATACACATAGACGTGGATACAGTTTACCATCATACCCATGGACGCCGATGTAGTTTACCATCATACCCATAGACGAGGATGCAGTTTGCCATCATACACATGGACGCGGATGCAGCTTACCGTCATACGCATGGACTCGGATAGAGTTTACCATCATAACCATTTAACTCATACCTATGTACGGGGACACAGTTTACCTTCATACACATGGATGCGGATGAAGTTTAACATCATACCCATGGACGTGGATACTGTTTAACGTCATACCCATGGAAACGGATGAGGTTTACCTTCATAACTATGTACGCGGAAGCAGTTTACCGTCATGCTCATGGACGCGGATGCGGTTTACATTCATACCCATGGACGCAGATACAGTTTACCGTCATACCCATAGACGTGGATACAGTTTACCATCACTCCCATGGACCCGGGTGCAGTTTACCATCATACCCATGGACGTAGATACAGTTTACCGTCATAACCATAGACGCGGATACAGTTTACCGTCATACCCATGGACATGGATACAGGTTAACATCACACCTATCTACGCGGATACAGTTTACCGTCATACCCATGACGCGGATGCAGTTTATCTTCATACCCATGGACGTGGGTACTGGACGCGATCATCATGCATCATAATCATGGAAGGGAATACAGTTTACCATCATACCTATGGACATGGACGTTTTACCATCATACGAATTTACGCGTCATTTACCGTCATACGCGGACACGGATACAGTTTACCGTCATACCCATGGACGCAGTTGCAGTTTACCGTCATACCCATGGACGCGGATACAGTTTACCATCATACATATCGACGTAGATACAGTTAGCCATCATATCCATGGTCATGGATACAGTTTACCGTCATACCCATGGACGCGGATGAAGTTTATCTTCATACGCATGGACTCAGATGATGTTTATCCTCATACCCAGGACGTGGTCTAGACTGGGAGTTCACTATTTTCCCATATCTGGGGCCCTAACTGGTGCTACCACCCGGCTCAGGGTGGAACTGGGAACAACAGCAATTAAGAGGTGGTTCCCCGCTAATCAAAACCTCCTGATCAGAGGCCTTGCTGTTGGATGCAGTTTAACATCATACACAAGACGGATATAAGAATGCAGTGCAAAAACGGCAAACATTTTATTCGATTACGGCAGCCATTCAAAATTATATCGACAGGGTGAACTCAGAAACGTTGTTCATTAAAGAGCCTTTTGGTACAGGGAAAACTTATTTAATTCAAACAATTATTGACACTATGGTTGCGTAATAGCACAATGGCATATTCAGGTTTGAAAAAACTATTTTATATATATATATATATATATATATAGTTTGATACTGATACATATATATATATATGTGTGTGTGTGTGTGTATTGTATGAAACATTTTCACTCATTAAAATGCATAAATACGATTTATTCCCATTGTATCAAATTTGTCCTGATTTCTATGCATATTTAGTTATTGTACATATGTTTAGAGTTAGTTATATGAAAAGTATGTTTATTCATTCGTTGGAAATAAAATAAGTAAAATAATGAATGTACATGAATATTCCCCTCCGAATGTAAATCATGATTGCTCGGCGTATCTTAGTTGTGGCACAAGGCCAAAAGCACGTAGTACCCAGTAAGAATTGTATGTATTTTCAGTTTTATTTGATTTAGCAGATCATGCTTGCTAAGCATTACACCGCTTCGATGTGTATATATATATATATATGTATATATATATGCGTGTGTGCGTGTGTGTGTGTTTCTCTTATTTGGTTTCACTCATTTTCGATGATTCCGTCCTTGTTTCTTGTATTTTCTTCTTCTTTCTTTCATTTCAGGAAACGTAACTCTTATCCCACTCAGTATATCCTCTTTCAGACTTTCCTCCATTTTCATAAATTCACTACTTCGCTTATCTTTTATTTTTAACGATCATTTCAGTATTGGATTTAAACATTCCAACCACATTTTATTTGTTGTATGTTTTAGAAAAAGCTTACTTTCTATCAACTATTTGTTTCACTTGTCTTTTTGCAAGTTCTCTACCGTTCCACCCAGTTTTTGACTTCCTTTTGGCTTTATCTGAAAATCTAAAACATTTTTTCCCATTACATTTTTTCTTGTTTTCTCTTGCTTATCGATGTTTTAATTCAGTTGACATTGATTCAGCTCGTCGCAGCATATCCCTGTACTCCGTCATTGACCGTTCTCTTTTTATTTATTATTTTTTTTCATGTATTTCACACAATTTTCGGTATCTTTTTCTTTGTGGAGATTTCAAAGCTTGATTAAATGCGACACAGTACCAGACCCGGATTATCACAGACATGCGTTACTTGGTTCTTCCAAAGCCATGTAAAATCGATGCGATTTTAACAATGCCACCATTGAAGTGTTCAGTTAAAAATAAATATAATATTACTTATTTTCTTATCACTATTCTCTGTGAAGATATTCGATATGACAGCAAGGTTTTATAAAATGATACTTGCAAATATTTATTTCGATTTTGTCTTAAAGTCCTTAGACATAAATTACTTCAAAATATCACCTTTAAGATGAATTATTTCATTATATTTTTATTTGTTAATTTTACATTCTGTCCTTCTCTCTTTAATATTCATTTATTTATTTGATATTTTATTGTCATTTATTAACATTTTATCATTCTTACGTATTTCTTGACTAGTATTCCTTATTGCATGTCTTTCGATTTCTGTTACATTTTTTCGATCCTGTTGTGCTTTTTTATTACACGTCATTATTTCGTTTTTATTTAGCAAGATTATTTTGTCGTTTTTAATGTACTTTGTTTCTTTTTCACATTCTATGTCTCTTGAATTCATGTCTTTTTTTATTTTTTTAATAATGCTTAGTAACTTTGAGGCAAAATAATACGGATAATGAGAGAAGCTGCGTAAAATTTCATTGCCCCAGTTTTTCAGTACTTATATTTACCATTTTCTTCTCTATGCTTAGATACGTATTAACGAATACAACAAATCGATAATCTTAATATAAATAACGATATATTACATTCTTATGATTATTATTATTAAAAACATATTGAAGTTACTTCTTCATCTGTGAGAGGATTTTGAAGAATGCACTACTATATATTTGATTAGAAATGACAATCACAGAACTTCATTACTGGATTATTTGTTTCGTAAAGATAATTTCCTTTATCTTATTACTTTGCTTAGATTTTTGTAGATATATTTCGCTATTTCTTTTGTGTCTATGGGTAAAATTGTTTCACTTTTTCACGTATATAAGACGGATGTTTAATTAGGGTAGTTGCTTCTTTGAATCTGCTCCATACGCAACTCATGTGTCTGATTGTTCCTCTCGCTTATAACAATGCATTCATTTATAGTTAGTCCATTATTCTCGCTTTTCTTTAAGACATAAATGAATTATATCATGTAATACTATTTTCTGAGAAATGTTTATATAATAGTTTTTTGTGAGAGTAATTTAATTTAGCTTTTGAAAGAAAATTCTAAATTGAAATAACCGTAGTGATTATCATTTGCAATGATTATGTGTCATTGTGCAACTTCCTAATTTTTTTATATCTATATTCACTGGCAACATCAGATGTCTTATATAACATTGAATGAGGACGTAACTGAATGATTATCACTCGAAGTTTTTAAGATACTATTTTTCTTCACAAGATTTGCGATTATAATTCTCTACATATTTTATTCTAATAATCAATTAATTGCAATTTTACATTCTCGACAATGAAGAGACATTCATAGAGAAAAATAAGTATATCTGGCACAAGAACGAGAAACTTTGTCGGTGCAGATACCGTCGAACTCATAGGAATGAATTTGGTACACGAACCAGGTAAAATAATCGATAAAAATGATGCAAGCAATTACATAGATGACGATTTCCTAATCTTAAGAAACTGTAACAAACAAAACACAGACAAAACTAAAAAAACAGTAAATTTTTTTTTCAAAATTGTGGGGTTCGACATTGAGATAAAAAAGAACTAAAACGAAGTAGATTTTTTGGATATCAACTTCAACGTAAGAAAAGGTACATATAAAATATATACAGGAAACACAACGATAAACCACTGTATATACGTACATTTTGCAACCATCTGCCGTCAATAATCAAGCGGATAACATAATCTATTAACCGCAGACCTTCCGACAGTTATTTAAGTGAAACCATCTACCACGAAGCTAAGAAAAACTATAAAACAACCATAAAAAATAGTGGATTTCAGTCAACATTCACATAGACACCACACAGAAAAAAAAAGCCAATAGGAAAAGAATCATTCTATTTTCAATCTCCCTCCTCTAATCAAACACTCTCCCCAAGATATTCAACAAAAATATAGTAAAATCAGCTATAGCTGAACAGAGAACATGACACAAACAATAAAAAAAGCAGAGCCAGATAACAATCAACAAACACCTGAACAAATTAAACACACGTGTAACAGCAAGAACAAAGAGCGAGAGTCCCTTGACCGGCAATTGTTAGCAGAACAATGTAATATAAGAAACTGTTGTAATATCAGCAGAATATGAAGAAAAAATGTTTAGTCTCATTTGGTTTCCCATCTGCTCGGAACAGAGATGTGAGCAAACACTAAGAGTTAATCATGAACTCCTCGATATTTATTGAATATAAATACAAATAAGCTACATGGGCAAAATTGGGATTGGCTGATCTTCACTTGACTTATCGTTGACTTAACTAGCCTCACTTACCAACCCAATTGTTTGTATATTGTTCTTTTACCAAGGCATCTCATCTACACTTCACTGCCATGCACATACACCGCAATGCCACATTTACTCTAAGAATTTCTACATGATCCCTTACGTAGTTTTTCCTTGGTTGTGTTCGATTGATAAGAATCTAAAAATATATCCCAAATGTTCATGATGAAAAAAATATCTATACAAATAGACCAAACTAGCACTCAGCCGCAGGCTCGCAGACTTGCCTCTGTTCATCCTGGCTCCTGTCACCTCATCATATCTGCTAATTTCCTTGTCAACTTCTTCAATCTATTTTCTTTGAGATGATGGAGCAAATGTTGATGGGCGTGGTGCCACCACTGTTCCATGTTTATTTTTATTTTTGCCACGAGATGTGGGTACCATTTAATGGTAGCAACTTTTATAGGGATTACGGCCAATGATCTAGTCATAGGAGTGATCTATTCTTTGGGGAATGTGGCATGGAGACTGAAGTACGCGTTAACCTCACTTATTTTTCGGCGTAGCTAATCCGAATCTCACTTTTGCACCGAGAAGCAAGGACGCAAAGCCTCCCATAAGCTTTGCGTCCTTGCTTCTCGGTGCTTCAGGTGATTGAAAACACCAGTGTGGAGCTTCCTTTCCCGTTCTATCAATGACCAGTCATTCCTGCTTCTCTTCAGCTTCGACAATGTGGGCTGTAAAGAGACCCAATTTAGTCTTTTTGACCACCGGTGACAGCCGCAGTCAGGCTCATTACAGGCGACGTGAAACAAGTAGCTAATCAGATTCACGACACGCTTATTCAATACGATTTTCTCATTCACCAAAAAACTCATCCCTTATCATTCAATCCTTTATATACTACAATAACACAGATCCACAGTGAAGTTACAATACACCCCATGAGAAATTTTGTGTTTAGAATCATTACATAAAAATCATTGATGATATGAAATGAGAGTGGGTGAACTGAACACAAAAATAAACTAAAATATAAATCATACAAGCTAAAATTAATTGATGTTAGCAGGACTCGTCCAGCCCTCAAACATAAGAGTAGCCGCTGTATTCCCTCTTCATTAAAAATCAGGATTCTCTCTCACTTATGGAGAGGTAAGGTTAAAATAAAAATGGACATGAAGGAATCATAAAGACTAACCCTGTAAGATAAAAAAAAATCAGGTAAAAAAAAACAACATTATCACACACATATGCGAGATCAATGAGCACGGGCTTTTCGAGAGCGCTACAAGCGGTCGCTTCTAAGCCATACTTGCACCGGTGACAGTCAGGCAAATCTTCCAAGAACATCTGAAGTTAGCCTATTCCGAACCAATAGCAAGGTAATCAAAAATTTAGAGTTACTGAAGACCAAAAAAGTACAAGTCGGCCGTCGACAAACCGAGCCGGCAACAGAGAGGAACTTTCGTGACCTCTTCCACTAATTTCCGATACAGGATTCTCCTAGGTCGAGAAAGGGTTTTCAACACATGAGAAGGTACCTCGACTGTTACCGGGGCATACAAATGTTCTCAAACCTAGAAACGCAAGAAGTGATAGTAGGTAGAGAGAAGGCGGCTCTCACACTCCCCTTCAAGATCGAGTCAACACGCGACGAAGGAAAGACAATCTCGTGGCGTGTCGGTGTGGCATTCCCAGTTCACCTCCATGAACAGACGTTGGGAATTGATATCTCTGTCTGTGCCCGACATCTATTCCCAACGTAATGCATGCGACCACCCCTACATTAAGGGAGAGAGCAAACGATCGAATACCTTCTTACGCTCCTTACATAGAGGAAGTAGAGACAACGGGTAAAGTTTGAGAGGAAAGACGTAAGTAGCACATGACTCAGCCATAACCTTCACAGACCCCGCCTTCGAAGCTAAGTCGCGACCACCGCGCCGGCCTTTGACTGTACTTCTGACTAATTTTTCTCCAGATGGAGTACTATCCCGAAACATACTCTGGCCCGTCCGGCCAACCAAAATGCCCTGGAGATCGAACTCCTTCCCGGAAGACTTGCCGCGGTTAATCTTTGTACACGTGACATTATCGTACCGTTCGAACGCATTCAGTATCATCTTTATGTTGCTGTTAGACGACAAAAATGTGGACGCGTTTTCGAACTATGCAGAAACCATGGTTGAGTTCAAACTAGAGATATATACTAGGGACCCACACTAGGGATAGCGATTCTAAGTAGAACCGAAATGCACGCCCCGCCCATCAGATTACAATGGAGAGGTTCCCACTCCAAAGGATCAATAGGAGCAACAGGGGGAAACCATGATGAAGCGACCGAGACAATAAAAAAACACGCGTCTGCAAACCGTTCACCTGTACCACAGCACTGAGGAAGAGATAAAAAAGGCTAATTCAATTGCAGAAGCTGCGTGCGATCTAGCGGTCTGCAGGACCATGCGGATAAGATGAAGGTTAATCCGAATTATTTGGGCCTTCACAGACTCGTTGTTTAGCAGGGTTATGGGCGTGTAATCATCTAACTCCCATTTAACACCATTGTCCCTTTTCAACTGCGTGATCATATCTCTGAAGATACGGTCGGGCATGGACCCCTGTTGGAACTAGTTGTTGAACCCGACAGTCAAAAGCGGAAGAAATATGTGCAACAGTTTGAAGTATAATTCATAGGGAAAACAATCAAGTCCCGGCGATTTGCCACTGCCGATCTTCTTCAATATTAAATAGATTTTACCGCTTCGGAATTCAGCCAAATAGATGCAAAACTCTTCGTCACAGACACCAGTGCACTGCGCTGGCTATATTCGGTAGTGAAGAACCTAATTCTCATCTTAAGCCTTTCTCAACAACTATTCCTAATAACCGTATCCACTAGTTTCAGCTGCACTAATCTAGTTAGCTTTTACCGGAATTCCCCGCCTGAACTATAAATACAGTTTGAACCCAGTATCCGGTCATTTTAGCCCTAGTATCTAACACCATCTGGGCACAGACAAGTCTATGGTCCGAGTAGTCTAACCAGTGGAACGCAGATCTATATCGGCCCATCTAACATTCTGTTCATGTAGTTGGCTACACCTGCCCATATTGTGTCCAAGATGGCATTCCAGTACCCCAATAATACTAAGCACAACGTATCTACTAGGAAGGGTACTAACTGTCAGATAAACGAGGGACGCTCCGTCTAATCGTTGGCTGGATAAACCACAACGATCCGAAACGATCTACTTTTCTCAGCAATATCGGCCACAATCAACAGATCCCACACATCGATATGATATCCACCATCGCATCCAGGGTAGGCTCAACCCGTAAGGAAACTGTTCTGCTCAGTCAGTCCCCATAAGTAAAACTAGACAAAACAAAGTCCCTATTCACAAAATGGGCAGAATTACGCGGGAATGAGATCCCCGACACATTGTCCAAGGCACCTTGAACCCATCTACCTCATCCGTTTGTCTAGGGAAATATCACCAACTTCCATGGGATACATTTATTTTAATGCCATATAAGGAAGGATGGAGAAGAACGGCGACCCTGCTTGAGCAAAATTTCAATAGCTATTTCAAATCCGGTATTCCCATTTGAACCATCCATACTTCGTATCCCTTGCGAATCATATCGTTAACGGGGATTTTGGAAAATTATGTGGATCCTGTACCGATTTTCCTTGAAAAGGGGAATTAAGAGGGTCATTTTTGAGTGGAAAGGTCCCTCTCTATCTCTCGTCTGTCTACTTTACGGATCTCATCAGAACTGGGGATTTTTATCCGGGATGGGTGATGTGGTGTAGAAGTAGAAGGGAACGGAACCCGAGTAGGTGAAGCGGAAAGGCTCCTTGAATTTGGGGCAAAGTGCCAAATTTCCGCTGGCGAGGCAGGGACGAAGTGGGATCTTCCGCTGTCCATATCCTTTGCTTTGTTTGGACTAGGATTCTTTCTTCGTTAAAGAGGTAGCGTTTGGTACGGCTTTGCCGGCTCCGGTCGCTCCTGGGGTTGTTGCTGCGTGACTTGCGTCTTTTTGGCATCTTCCGTCCCATCTTCCCTATCTCCTTCCACTCCCTATCGGCATGTGTCCCAAAGTACTACACGAACAGGATTAAGAAAAACTGTCTTCATTAAAACGGGTATTATTTTCTTCCTGCACATCAACATGATGAGGATCTCCCTGAAGCTTTTGGGTGTTGAAATAACCTAGTGGACAAAGTTATATTTGTCACCATATGCTCTTTTTGTAGACGGACTAACTTTCTTGTCAGTGTGCATCAAGCCAACTGCGTTGCCACTTTTTATGTAGTCAACAAACTGCTTTTGAACTTCTGGCCAGAAGATTTGGTCCTATCTCTAGGCTCTTTAAAACTTCCTCCATCTTTTCCCTGCTGACGCCAGTTAATCTCCGAGATCCTACGTTGGTGCTCAGCAGAGAGAACGTACTTGTCTTTACGGTATCAACTGTCTTGGGAATTTTAAGGAACTCATTGAATTTTATGTACGACTCGTACTTTTCTTTCAAAGTTTGATAATATTTTGTATCATTGTAGGGCCTGGCATCGCATTTGACGGTGACTTATTTTCCATTTGCACCGCTTCCAAATTTACTGCTATGATGGACCAGCCTGCACTAACAATGACCAAATATACCTAATCAGAACGTTACATTTGAAATATATGTATATAAACGGTCTGAAGAATCTGAAAGTCACAGGATAGATAAAAGGCAGGATTGTCAGAAAGCCGTGCCTAGTAACCTACCTTAAGTATTTGTATGCATGGGAAAAATGTGGAGAAAAACTGAAGGCGTCAAACATTGAGAAGAGATACAAGAAAGAAACAGAAATTTGTAATGACGCAATTATCAAAGTTCCGAATATACAATGCACATAAATAAATGAATAAATAAATTTATTAATAATAATAATGATGATGATGCTGATGTTGATGATGAAGCGTCATCAGAGAGTAGGTGAAAATTTGCCCTGAAAGATCTCTCATCTCTACGGGATAAAAACAACTGCAAACTATTATGAACACCATTCTGAATGTGTTGTTTAGTGAGATCATGCTTTTTTTTTCTGTTTTCTTTTTTCTATCAACACGGATGGTGCAATACATTCAAATCGATTATACATTAATATCATAGACAGAAGAACATACATTCACTCATTGATTGATATGAAACGACTAAGAATCTCTGGGTAAAACATGTCACTTAAAAAAACATGAACTGTTCCTGTTCTGGTTTCAGCTTTGAGACAAATAAAGAAAGGAACTCAAGCGCAAACCCATGTTCCATCATCCAGGGAATACGAAAATAGCTAGAATATGCACATTTCCTACAAATACATTTTTCCATTTTATTATTATTTTTATTATTCTCTTTTGTTCAGCAAAACAACAAAAGGTCTCATATTGTTCTTGTCTTTGGTCAATGACTATGAACTGCCAGTTGATTAGAATATTAATAAAGTTAAAAAAAAAGATATCTTTATAACAACATTAATAATATATTTTCAACGTTTGCTTAATTAATTCCAAAAGGGTGTCATTTTCTTTTACAAAATGATCCTTAACAGTTAGGAATTTTCAGACTTTTAGTAACTGGAGATCTTTCGCTGTATTCTTTGATATCTCATGTAATTGACATTTTGATATAAGTCCCAGTGACTTTTTGGAGGATCCTCATGATTTTACTTTCTCAAACAATTCAGAGAATAAAAATAAAATCCTTATGTATATTTACTGTAAACTAGATCATTGTCTATACTTATGATTGCGATTTCAAAGAAGCTAATGAATGTTTGTTCCACATAATTTCGTCCTCTTAAATTAAGCAATGCTTTGTCATGATTCAGATATCAAATATATTGACCTAAGTTTAATACCATGTGTTTATTTCTTTTTTATATACTATTCAATCACAAAATGAATAAAAACATATATGAAATATAATCTTTTACCTAAATAGAAAAAAATTGTCTTAAGCTTTTTGCACGAAATATCAATAATTGCTTTTCAACTAAATCTGATGTGGAATTGAAAATTTCATTAATGAATTGAAATAAAGTTTCATTGTTCCTTGCCTGATAAGATTTCACTTAATTACAATAAAGCAAGAGAAGGAATGAGAGCAATCGACGGGGTGGTAACTATCTAAATCCAATCGTAAAACAATAGAAAAGTTAAAAACTGAATCGTATATTAAATAAAGTGCATATTTAAAGACAGCATCTCAGGAAGGAAACTTGATCGAAATTATTAAATTTTAATCTTAAACAACCTATTTCATCAAATTCTTTCAAGTGAAAAAAAAAATTCTACAAATAAAAATTAAACAACGGAAATAGGAAATGAAAATAATATTTACAGAAGTTAATAAATAATCGATTTCAGGAAGTGAATGCAAGCAGAAATTTGTAGGAATGATCAGAGATTGCTTAGACAATATTTGAATTAAAATTGCAATAGGTTATTGAATCGATCTGAATTAAGAATACCTGAGTAAAGGTCTACAGGAATTTCTTCAGGGTGTCGAGAATAATCTTATTGTATTTTTAACAATCATGTTAATAAACTTTCACTATAATGTCTTCATTTTCTTTAAAAATCTCATGACAGTATTTTCTTTAAAAACCGCGTAACAGAATTTTCTTGAAGAAACTCATAACAGAATTGTTCCATCAGGTTTAATTGATCAAATTAGCATTACAGTTTTCATATTCCATTCAGATCGTGACAGCATTCAAATGTAAAAAGTGGAGTTAGGTAAAAATAATGTTTGTATGACAACAAGATTGGGAGAAAAACTATCAAAATATTGGCAATGAGTTGGAAGAGAAATAAAATGAAGCACAAAAAGAATGCCTGCAAAAATAAGGAAACGCAAACAAAAAAACAAGACACTTTGATTCATAAGACATAATCCAGTGTATGGGGTTAGTGTAATGTAATATCAGGTCACCCATAAGTTCTGTCCGAATTTTGAATAAAGAAAACAAGTGACGAAATGTTACATTTAATTACAGATTCAGTCAACAATGAATTTTCCCTGATTATCTATGACTTCCTTCCATCTATTAACAAGCTTACTAATTCCATTACTGTAAAATTCTTTTGGCTTTGATTCGAAGAACTCACAAATGTCAGTTTTAACCTCTTCCTGTGTTACAAAAGCTGTTTCTTCTAAATAATTCTGCAAGGTACGAAACCAATAGTAGTCTGAACGAGCAAGATCGGGAGAATAAGGTGGATGAGGAATTTTCTCCCAACCAAGTTCTTCGATCTTTTGTGACGTCATTCTTTCTGTGTGGGGTCGCGCATTGTCTTGATGAAACATCACCTCTTTCCGATTCACTAGAGCAGGTCTTTTTTTTCCTCAAAGCTTGGTTCAAACGCTCTAATTGCTGACAGTATATTTGAGCATTAATTGTTGCATTAGGTGGTAAGAATTCAAAGTGGATTATTCCTTGGCGATCACACCCGATTGAAAGAACATTTTGCCCATGAAGTTCCATTCTCTGCTGTGGCTGGGGTCCTTACCCTTTACCAAGCCACTGGCTACGACGCTTAACATTTCGATAAAAGTTCCATTTTTCGTCGCCAGTCACAAGTATATCTAAAAAGGTGAAACAAGTTAAAAAGAAGAGTAGATGTCAACACGTGATTTCATGAGGCACCTATTTTCCAAGTTTAGGAACTTTTCCAAGTTGTTGAAGATGACGATGAACTTTTGTATGGTTTGAACTGAGAACCACTGCCAATTCCCTAACTGATAAAGCAGGATTTTCTTCAAGGGCTGCTTCAAGAAGCTTTTCATCAAACTCAACTGGACATCCGGTTCGATCTTCATAATCAAGGGTGAAATCTCCATCTCTGAATTTTGCAAACCATCTTCTGCAAGTTCTTTCATTCACACATTCCTCTCCATAAACTGAGTGAATGTTTCTAGCCGCTTCGGCTGCTGATTTTCCTTTCTTGAATTCATAAAGCACTATGTGCCTCAAATGATTCTTGAGTACTTCCATGTTAGCACGGTTTTAATCAAACACAATTTAATTTTATTGTTCTCTAAAATAAAATTTGATCAGTTTAAATGCATCTAAACATGAAAATAATGTTAAGCTCCATTAGACATTATAAAATACTCTTTAAATTTCGTTCGTTTTAAAAAAAAGGTAAAATTCGTACACAACTTATGGGATGACCTGATATATTGCATATATTCTGCTATCAATATTAATTTCTACTACAATTATAAAGAATGGTAATAATAAAAATTATTTATTGTGAGAAAAAGAAATATCCATGAAAGTTTACATAAAGGGGATTAAAACAAAATTGTTGAATATTTATAAGAAGGCGAGACTGGCGAAAAACAAATTGACATCATGTAATCTCGAATATTTAAAGGGTGCGATGAGTTGTCACCATTTTTATTTTGAATTTTGTGCATGCGCGTTGTTTGTTTCGATTTTGTCGACTGCGCAGTATAGTTACTTCTTTTATGTGAAAAACTGCACCATGACGCATATCACTGCACCAGTAATTTTGAAAAAAAGCCTGCTGCATTGCTTGGCATTCGCGCTATAAGTTCCAATACAACTTATTGGTGTGTTTTGGTGTAATTCTGAATTAAAAAGTGAAGGCAATTCGGAAAGATGATGAGTGAATGCTGATTACTAAGTTACGGCAGCACGAAAACCTACTCTGTTCGTTCTGATAAGAAAAAAATAAATCTCCCAAGTTTTTTGGACTAAAACTCACACGGACGCTTACGTCAAGTGCGGCTCTGGATGAAGTGTGTGGCTGCTGGAAGAAACTATATGTGGCAACAGAACGCTGTACCATACCACAACGACAGGAGAACGCAATCAACACTTCAGACAATTTCTGAGACCGCCTCACCCCTTTATATCTGGCTGCCTAATTTCCCAGATTTAACACGATTTGTAGGAGATTTCGAAATCGACTAGAGGCCTTTGTTAAATCCAATGGCAATATTATTAAAAAAAAATTAATCTTTAGTATTTCCAGATATTCCGCCAAAATAGACTACACACAATGCATCACTGACCCTTAAAATATAAATTGACAAGAAAAACAACAGCACTCGTTGCCTGACGATTTTTTCTAGCATGAAACAGCCTGTTGCCTTTAAGTGTTGACTTCAATGTTGGCTTTTATTTTTACACACGCTCTATCTCTAATATTAAGCACTTTATCCCATACATATAGCGCACCTTCAGACTATATTTGTTCATATATATATATATATATATATATACGCGTTTGTGTGCGTGCACATTTATTATATATATTTATTTGTGTATGAGCGCGCATGTGTATATTTTGAGTGTATGCATATATTATGTGTGTGTGAATGTTTGATAAAGAACTCGAACAATTTTTTGGATGAATCAGATAAAATAAATTTTTCAAGTTCTTTCACACAAATAAATCTTCTTTTAACAGGAAATCTGTACTTTTTTGACATTTCTCCAAATAACACCATGCATTTTAGTGGTATAAATATCTTGCTTGGCGTGAAATAATTTAAAAATAGAAAAACAAATAAAAAAACAAAATTAAACTGATACCTTTCATGCATTAATAAGCGATATATTTATCATTATATAATTCTTTTGAACACCAGTGAACTGACAACAGTAAACAATTTTTGTGCTAAATGTTTATTATTTTCAGGAAATGTAATTTCTCACGAATTTATTGTTATATGGCAAAAGATAATGGCAAAATAACGTCAGTAGCCATACGATTTTGTTTTAATTGAATCAGTAACATAATCGAAAGTGCCAACACATTTAAATATCCATAACTTATTTTAGCCGAGATACAAATATACATTCCGAGTATAAAATGTTATCATCAATCTTGTTATGGGACAGACGAATTCAGCCGATTTGAATTTGTTTAGAAAACATTGCACAAAAGCTTTTCATCTGATTCTAAATTGATAAATATCCACATTCTTATTTTTTTTCTTTCTTTCGCCTGCAATGGTCCGGACAGATGCTAATTCTACCTCCGGAGCTGATTATAAGTTTATGGTGTCGTTTCTCTTTGGGAATATATCTTTCCAAGTTATGGAATGAAACTTCAGCTCACAATATTAGAAAACCCAAGATTCGCTGTTTCCCGTTCGTGCATTATATCCTCGGTTTGGACATAAATGTATCCGTTCTATTTGAATCTGGAGTCCAACACCTGGCTTTTTCAGACACAGATTTATTTCCATATTATATGTAAGACTCTTCCTTTTAGTTTCTCCTTAAACTCTACATTGACATTTAGATGTGTATTATATTTTTCTCTGCGCTGAACACGCGTGTATATATGTATATAGAGTGTTGTATATGCCTTAGTCTATCAGTGAAAAAATGATCTTTGCCACATCTTTTTTCTTTTCAGTCATTCCCTCCGTGAACAACAGTGTTATGATATTAAGGGGGAAATGCAAATGAGAGAATAAATCATTCTTTCCTATATCACACCCATTACAATGGTATTCATATAAAATGCAAATTTATTGTACAGCAATGGATCATATGCAATATTGACAAAGAATTCAACTAGAAAAATAGAAAATAAAAACAAAATATCTATATAAAAATTATAAATATGCCATAATAGATCGTGCCATCTTAAATGAAATAATAATATTTCTGGCAATTTCTAACATCAATTTGAGATATTTCTTCTTAAAGGTTGAATGAATTTAACACATTCAACATTATACGAGTTGATATCGTGTTTTTCTAGACTTAGCATGAGCAAAACAAATTCATGAATTTGGATGAAAACAAAACAAAATAAAATAGACCCCAGATTAAATTCGAAAGTTTCCTGTCCGTGTGCGTATATGAATATGCAAGAATAAAAAATAGTCAGTCAAAATGAGATTTGTTGCCTGTGTGAAGAAATATTTCAAGGCACTTCATTTGAGAAAAATAGACGTGGAACAACCTTTAGGGAATGGAATGTGTCTTTTTTTAATTAAAAGTCTTCAAATTCATAGGTTGAATAATAATAGAAATTGTTTTTTTTTTTTTTTTCGCTTTCAATCGTTTAAGATTGAAAGCGAAAAAAACAAAACAATTTCTACTTGTTCAGCAAGTAAAGTAATCTTCTCTCATAAAATGAAGAAAAGATTTACCCTGAGACTATTTCACTGTGGCTAAAAGGTGCGCCTGAACGTAATTATTCAGTGTCGGTTTAATTACAACGATAATTGATATAGAAAATAGCCTCATCGTTATTGGAGCGGTTTCATATGTCCATTAAATAAAGTGTGGCTGGATGCGTGAAAAGATATTACTGATTCTCAGCTAAGAGAAAAATACATGAAAAATTATAATTAATTTTCTTAAAGATTGGTTAAAGTAATTAGACAATTTTAATATTCACGTAATAATATAGAGAAACTTGACTATTAAGAATACAAAATAGATTCTTTTTAGTTGTTTTTTTTTTTTTTAAATATATTTTTCGCTATTTGCATTTTCTTGGATATGAAGACGGGCTTTAATATTTTAAATCTAACAGCTTTCAATGGCGGGAAACGATTTTACACATATGTCAAAACTATCTTTAAACTCTTTGATTAATATGCCTTTACAAATTTTGTACTGTTACAAAACACTATAAAATGATTTCTTTTCCATTGAATCGCATATCAGGACATTATGAGATAATTAAATTACATAAATGGTTTTCATAAGAAAGATTGTTGTGATGTTGAGGTTAGCACTAATCAGCCGCTAAACTCCGTTAGCACTAATCAGCCGCTACCTTCATAATTCTCAGTGACTACTTATATGAGTGTTCACTTGTGCTTATGCAAATTATGCATACTAATTTGCTAGTATCACTACATCTCAATGAAACGTAAGGGTTTTATTCCTCTCGTAGTTCTTGTACTCATTGTCATGTTATTTTCATCACTTTTCTCTACTTCACTCTCTCCCGTATTTCTTTCCCTGGGAGACCTGGATCTGCCCAGCGCTAGGCTGTAGTCATGTGTTTTCTTGCATTATCTGATCTTCGTCCGAACTTTCAGACTCATTCTGGCCCTTTTGATCCTGCATTATTTCGTCTCCTGACGTTTCCTTCTGTAATGGTTGTTCTACCAACTCGTTATCAGATGGAACTGAAGACATTACTTCGTCGTTTTGTTCTTCCTCTTCACCCTAATACACTATTGCCGTTTTCTCTATTTATTATAGCTGTATTGTGGCCTTTTTGCATGATAAATTCTGCCCTTCCAGATCTGCATCTTTGTTCTTTTTGTACCACATTTTTTCATTTGTAGAACATGACATCGATAGCGGAGCTCTAATCTGTCTTCCCATTAAAGCTGATGGACTTTCTAGTCTTCCCGCATGTGGTATCGTACGATAGCTTAAAAGCAGCCTCGGTAGAAAAACTTCTTTTCATTTTTGCTGGGAGCATGCTTTTAGTCCCTTTTTTACGGTCTGCACCATTCTTTCTGCGAATCCGTTCGATTGAGGGTGATATGGAGGTGTCTTATATGGTTTACACCCTATTTTTTCTAACCATACATTAAGTTCTTTATAACAAAATTCTGGTGCATTATCCGATATCAAGGTTTTTGGTACGCCATTTCTGGAAAATATCACTCTTAGAATCTGCTTTATCGTAGAACTTTTTTGTTTGTAACCCGGATTATTTCAGGCCCACCTGAAAAGAAGTCTGCTAGTATTAATAAGAGTCCCACTCCATCAATGTATGCATGATCCATATGCACACGACTCCATGGCTCTACTTCTTTGGGCCACGAATGTAATTTGGTTTGTGTAAACTTTCTTAATTCTTTACATTTTTTGCACCTTTTTACATATTCCTCGACATCTCTTGAATATCCCGACCACCAAGCTTTTAATTTTATCCTTTTTTGTGTGGCCGCAACTCCAGTGTATATCATCATGTACACTTTCTATTATCGGTTTTCTTTGTGTTTCTGGGGGAATTACCAGGTCCCCATTACAAATCACTCCATGTTCTATCGTTAATTTCTGTCTTATTTCTTTATAGGGTCTTTCCTCCCTAGAACAATTTCCCCATGAGTTTTTTCTTATTCTCGTTACTATCCTACTTAGCAGTGGATCATGTCTAGTTTCCGCAGCCATTCTATCTAAAAACAAAACATCAGTCTCTATCAAATGTAGGAATCAATCTTCAAATTCATCCTCTGTATTATCTTTCGACTCCTTGTAGAACATCAATCTTGATAGTGCGTCCACATGTGGAATTGAATTTCCTTTGACATACTCTATATCAAAGTCAAATGTCATCAATCTTATCGCCCATCTTAGAATCCTTGATGTCGTGACTTTGGGTAAAATATAAACTCTAATGGTCTATGATCACTTCTTAACAGAATGTTTTTCCAATTAAAAATTGTCGGGCTCTAGTAGTTGTCCACACGATAGCCAATGCTTCTTTCTCTATGTTCGAGTAATTGAATTCAGTGTTCGTTAATCTTCTCGATAAATACATTATCGGATGTCCTTCTTTTGATAATATTCCCGATACTGAATGTTCACTTGCATCTGTAGTGAGTGTTATGTCCTTTTATGGATCAAATATTTTCACTACAGGTTTCTTTTACATAATTTCTTTTAATCTTTCTAAAGCTTTTTGCTGTTCGTCTGACCGCATAAATTCCACATTCTTTTTTCTTAAATTTGCAAACGGTTCCGTCAAGTCCGTGTATTTTGGTAAGTATCGCCTGTAAAAATTTACCAGTCCCCAATAAGACTCCATTTCTTTTTTATTTGTAGATGTAGCTACTTTTAGTATATTTTCTATCAAGCCTTGGTCTGGTGATATACCTTCTTTTGAAATGGAATAACCTAAAAAAGATTTTGTTAGAATTGCTTAAGCATTTTTTCTCATTTATTGTCATTCCAGCATTTCTTAATCTATTCAAGACTAAGTTAGTTTTCTTTTTTAATTCCTTTTCATTAGTAGCTCCTATGCATATGTCGTCTTGGTAACAAATATTTTGGACATTTCCTAAAACCTGTTCATTGGCCCTTTGAAATATGGTGCTTGTGGTTTTTATTCCATATGGCATCCTTTTCCATCTTAGTAACCCTATTGGCGTATTTATCGTGATTACTTCTTTGAAGTTCTCGTCTATTGGTATTTGGTGGTATGCCGTTTTTAGATCTATTTTTGAAAAAAACGGTCATCCCTGCCAGTGCATGTAATGCAAGTTCAACATTGGGTATGGGATATGAATCCGATCATATCTTGTGATTTACTCCTATTTTTTAATCTCCACAAATACGTAAATCACCATCTGTTTTCCTCAACACTACTATCCGTGATGCCCACTTGCTACCTCCAGGCGGAACATGTTCTAGAAGGTCTTGTTCTGCTAATTTACGTAGTTTTGTCACTACTAATGGCAATAAATGTGCTGGTAATTTCCGTGCCTCATAAGAAGAGGGGGAAACATTTTAATTTACTTTTAAACTTGCTTCATAGTTTTTTAACTTTCCAGTTTTTTCCATTTTTATTTCATTAACTTGGTAGAATTTATGTTAAGCACGTCGTTTCCAATAAGTCCGTGGTTCTTTTCGCAACTTGTAGCAACAATAGGTATTACTTCAAATTTGTCTTTTAACTCTAATGAACATTCCAAGTATCCTAATGTTTTTATAACCGAACCATCAAATTGGTGGAGTTGTAAACTGCTTTTTCGTAAAGGTGGCTTACCAATGAGTTCACAATTTTTTTTTTTTTGTATCAGTGTTACTTTACTCCCAGTATCCATTTGCATATCTAAATTACAGTTATTAATTTTGACCTTTACTATAATGTCTTTTTTTTTATGTTCGATTTTTTTTATACTCTTATTTTTTAATGTAAAAACTTCCCTAATGGTGTCGTTTTCTTCAATTCTTTCAACATTTTTTCTTTTTTAATTTACACACTGCTTGGAAGTGGTTCTTTTTTAAGCAATTATTACAAGTTTTTCCAAATGCTGGACACTTTTCCATTCTTATTTCGTGTTCACGTCCACAATACGAACACATTTTTATCTTCTTTAACATGTATGTATCAGCGAATATTTATTCGCCGGTCTGACTTTTATGATGGTTGTATTTCTGTATTAGTTCTTGTTGCTGAATAAAGTCAATACATATATTTAAAGATATATTTCCTATTTGTAATTGTTCCATTATTTTATATCGGTGTGATGCATTGCACATACCTTCAATTAATCTTAATTGAATCAGGTTCTCTTCAATAGTCTGTTCGTCTTGTCCAAGTTTTTCATATTTGCAATATCTACTCGCATTTCGTAGACGGTGTAGATATTTTATAATTGGTTCGTCAATTTCTTGTTTCATCGAACGAATTTTGTTCTTTCTGTCACTACCAGCCTTTTCTTGGGACTCATTTTTCTTCTTATAATCTGACTTATTTTTTCAGAAGTCAGGTCTTCCAAATTTGAGGGATATGCCATGGTGGAGATTTTCATTATCACCTCGCATCCAGCTGTAGCCAAAAATAAATCCGTGGTTTCATTTTCGCCTCCCTTTTCCTTGTTGTCTTTCAACTTTTTTGTTCTCACAGTGACAGAGAAACAACGAATCCATGTATCCACGAAATCTGGACCTTCCAGAGACATTTGATATCCTATCGGAGACGCCATTGTTGTGATGTTAAGGTTAGCACTAATATATATATATATGTATCTACATACAAGTTCAAGGGGCATAGGTCTTTGGCGCAGTAATTCTTGTAAACACATAGATAAATAAGAACAAACTGATATAGTTTAATGAATCGAATATTAGATAGATATGGATTATGTACAACCTTGTATAAAATGTTAGATTAATAGATATAAACACGCATACACATGCATACATATATTTGTGTGTGTTTGTGTGCGTGTTCATATATATATATATATACATGTGTATGTATGTATCGATTTATCTATGAATTAATGCGTGTATGTTTCCTCTAGACAGCGAATGTTTAAATAGACTCAGTTATTTAATTTATTGTTTTTTAAAAGCATTATCTACTTAGCGGATTTGATTCCATATATACATATTTAGCTGTATGAGAATGTCAATATTGTTCACCTTTGTGGCGATGTATATGCGTGCATATTTTAATGTTTCCCTTATTAGTTTTCTTATGCTAGCTACTTTCGAGTGCATACAAATCAATATCCCGCCCGCCTGGGTTTATATTCCTCATATAGTTTTCCACCTTATCGATTAATTGAGCGTAGGTTGTCGCTCATATTCGCATGACTGAAATACATCCGATACATACTGCTTGGAATGTCTTGTCAGATATATGCGAGTTGAGGAATTTGGTGATATCTATATATTTACAAATATGAACTAGGAAAGGAAATAAGAGAAGGCATTATAAGGCGAAAGATTCGGGAGAGATGTACATTTATCCCTATCAAGAGGTACGCTTATTCAAATGGGAGAGGTGAACAGGTAGGAGAATGTATGAGTCGGTTATATCTTTCTGCTTACTTGCTGATAGCAATAAGCATTCTTGGGCACCTCTTTTTGAAGGACGATTGGGCTACGTCACAATAATGTTTCACAACATTGTTCTTACATTTTATAATGAAAATGTAAACATCTTTTTCGAACTGCTTTTCGGATCACTAGTTAAGAAAAAGAAAAACAGCAAAATCAAAACAGTATGAAATATTTTTAAAAAGAGAAGCCCACAACTATAGTAGTATCACTAATTGTAATAACAACGGCATCAACAATATGCAAATGACTCAGGACCATGGAGAGAGGATAAATACAGTAACACTTACGAGGAAGAATAATATGTCGTTCGAAAGATTACAGATTAACGAATGCATATCACACTATCTGTGATGGATATACCACTACAGTAAATATTGGAAAAATCTAACAAGGAGTTACCTGCATTATTTCACCGATGAAACGCCTGTTTCCAAATCACCTGAATGTCTTAAATCTCTTTTATACCAACCATTTTTAAAAACGTATTTTTTTATATTGTGGTATGGGTTACTTCTTTATTATTATTATTATTATTATTATTATTATCATCATCATCATCATCATCATCATCATATAGCTATCACATTTGTCAGTGTATCCAAGTCGCATTTAGGTTGATTTCTTGTTTGTTTAAATGTATTACTTACATTTCTGTACATATGAAAAACATAATCTTTTTTTAAGCATGGACCGGAGCTGAATATATATTCAATAACATTGTACACTTTACTTTTTTTGTATTGTTTTTGATAATATCAAATTTGTCTATGAATATATTGCTATAGCTATATACAAACGATTCTAAAGAAAAGAGAATATCTTTACTTTTGGACGTTCCAAATTTGAAAATAAATAAATAATTGTTATAATTCTTTTTCTATCCTGTGCAAATGATTCAAATTTTAGTACGTTATTATGGATGATAACGACTACCAGTTGTCAAAATTTCAGCTTTTCACACTTGTTATTTCTAACAAATATTAGGTTTTAAAATTTTGTCCCTTAGTTTTGGACGCGACTGTATATATAACGATTAAACGTTAATAAAAATGATTATCGATTAGAAAATTTATAACTTTAAATTTATAATTTTACATAAAAATATGAATACAAGGAAGTAATTTCATGATTTATTTTTTTGAAAAGAAATGTTAAATTCATGCTGGTTTAGTGAATGTAAAAATAATTTTTCTTTTTTCAAATGCTTTCACTTGCCATTTTTACTGACTTGATTGTAATACTTCAGCATCAAAGAAATAGATAGTTTTGGATTTCAAATATTAGCTAATCTGAAATATTTGATCTTATTTAAAACTTTATTATGATGAATGAATTATGGATTAATTAAAGCAACCAGATTTTAATTATGTATATAACTCGAATGCCTGTGGAGGTTAAAATAAACACGACAAGTCTGCGAAGTAGTTTAACCATTTTACAGACAAATAATATATATATATATATATATATATATATATATATATATATATATATATATATATATACACACACAGACACACACACACACACACATACAAAGCAATAATATATAAAATACAAAAATTGGGAAGTTGGAATTTTTCAACAAAGAATATACTGAAGCCGATCGCTTTTTAAAATGAGAAGACGCTTTAAAAGAAATAAAGAAAGAAAAAAAGAATGACGATACTTTTCAAGAAGAACTTGTAATAAAAAAAAATAGACGATTTGCAAATAAAAAAACTGGGATACAGAAAAGTTAAAACAAAACTGTATGAAATCAAATTAAAAGTGAAAATATGAAGTACAAAAATAAAAAAAAAGGAATAGGAGAGGAAAGTAAAAATCATAAAACAAAAGGAAAAAATGATAAACCCCCAAATAGACAAATTTACTAAGAAAAATAATTAACAAGTGATTAATAATAATGTTTGAAGTGAAGATCAAACTTAAAATCCACTTTAGAATTATAACTATTTTCTAGTTACCAGTCTTCATCATGATTAGACGTTGAAAATGTTCATTTTTCTTTTTATGTTCTGTGTTTTTTTTTCTTCCCTCGTTGTACCAACCTATGCAAACTGAAAACGTGTCACCATTAAAAAATATCATCGCCAATGTCTCTCTTCACAATTCAGTTTCTTATAAAATCGCCAGGACCATTGTCAGCGTCAATGTTTTGTTGTTTATACTGTAATTCTTAACAAACACAAATGTTACAATCGACAAAGAAAAAATGTGTTTTATTAATGTTGTTACTGCTGATATTATTGTAGTCGTTGTTGTTGCTGCAGCAGTTTACCGTAAAGAGAACGTTTCCCTTCAGTTAATTTCGTCTGCTAGATCATTTCATATTTACTGGCCTAACTAAGTCTATGATTTACTTTTGGAAGACTAAGTACGCCTTTTCGTTTTTCATGAAAAACACTGCTACTAATACGGATATTACTAACATGAGCCGGGATTCAGCTTCCGTTTCTAAAGAAATGTTCTGTGTTATTCTTTCTTCTACCAACACTTCTTACCAACATTACTACTGCTCTCGATACACTGAAATACGACTACAACTACAATTATTGCTACTATTACTATTACATGATTTGTTCTTTTCCAATATCACATATGCATATGCATCTTTGAAAAATTAAACTAGCTTCCATTCATAAAGATTCAATATAGGTTGGAACATTTGTCTGGGTGGATAAATTTGAATTGTCAAAAACAAATAACATAAATTTATTTATTCAAACATATTTAGAATTATTAGACATTAAAGAACTGAATGAGAAATTAGGGTCTTTTTGGGGTCTCTAATACAACAGTCCTTGCCCGCTAAGAATATAAAAAAAAGCTCATGTCCTTTTGATTTCCAGGGTTTTGTTCACTGAAATATTTTTTCTATAGCCAGAGAAGATTTTTTCAATCATTGGTTTTGATTCATTGATTTTTTTTTTACAGCTTTGTTTTTGTTAGAATTTGTAGTTTATTTAAACAAAATATATTTTCATTATTTGAAAGTTCAGTCAAAAAATTTTGCATTAACAATTTTTTTTTAATAAAATGATTTTATAAATAAGTCAAGGGACTATTTGAACCAATAGCTTTTTTTTTTTGAATTCATAATTTTCCATGGGTAATTGCACATATTTTAATGTAATTGAACCCAACTTTCCAAAACTTAGCTGATTTCTATATTTGAGTTAAATCCAATATGTCATATAATACAGAAAAATTTGCATTGGGATGATATATATATATATATTTCAAACAAGAATATGATCAATTTCATCTAAAAAGGAAGATGGAAAATTTGGGATCTACTTTTGCTTTTAAAGAACTGGGTTGATTCTACCATTTGCTTTGGCATGAACCAAATTTTACCATTGCTCTTCCTTGGTTTGATGAAACTTTGTCATTAGTTATTAGTTGGTTATCATAGACCCTAACTAGGTTTGATGTTGTTGTAAATCAATACACTATTATGTAATTTGATAAAGAACTATAATTTAGGATTTCCTCAAAGAATTAGGGAGCATTATTTTCGGAATAATAACATGTCTTTCGTTCAAGCTTTTCTTAAAAATCAATGTATCCTTGTGATTGGTTGGTAAATTCAAGATCAGCTCAGATTTTGACATAAAGACTTACAGAAGCAAATGAGAAAATATGAAGAGAGTAAAAACCATATAATGGAAATAATTTCTTATCTCTTTGGACATGTTGCAATCTATCAAATGATAATAATATTTATAGAAAATTAATTGGTATTTGAAAATCGAATTTGTTTAATAACTTATTAAACTTTGAGGAGGAATAAAAGTAGATGCTTTACAGTCATGCGGTAGACTGAAATGATACAAGAATGTAATGTTTAAAATTTTGGGAAGTATCATTTTCTTTGCAGTTGTCACTTTTTTTTTCTTTTGCAATAAGGTAAACTCTAAATACATCTCCTTACTCCTTCCTACGATGGGAGCTGAAAATTAGCAATAGATTGGGCATGGTATCTTTCGAATCGATTTACGTGTTGTACGGAGAAGGACAAACCTTAAAAAAGGCATAACTATTACAAAAAAAAAAGAGATCATTCACGAATTAGTTGTTAATTTAGAAAATGGAATCTTGTCATTAAGCAGCTTTTTATCCAATCAATCATGTGTACTTTTTTATTAGTGTTCCACAACGAGAGTCAAATCCCGCTGAAAAACAGGTTACTGTTTGACCACTGAAGTTAAGGTTACTTAAATGTGGGCCGCTTGCGAAAACGGGCGTGTGGTTTCTAGTAAAGATGGAACTTACTAGAATCATAATGGCCTGCTAGACTAAATTGCTAACTACTGTTACACCGCGTTTTAAATCGCAGGGGCAACAGTTTGCCTTTCAAACTGTCATTTTTTTTTTTTACTTCGTTTTAATTAGTTTTCCGTATCACATCAGCAGGGTGTTATGCCCGATGGCTTCGAACAGATTTCCTTCTGGCTTCTCTTCTTCTCTTTAGTTTATATCTCACGTTTTCTTTTTTATTCTTTCTCTATATTTCTCTTCATTCTCTTCTCTCTCTCTCTCTCTTTTCTCTCTCTCTCTCTCTCTGTGTCATTCTGTCTCTCTCTTTATTCTTTATATCGATATCTTTACCTCTTTCTTTTTATCTTTATCACTTTACTCTCTATTTCGCAGCTTACGTGGTCGAGTGATTCACTTTCCGCCTACAAGACCCTGGATCGAATCTCACCATGTTCAACTGGTCAGGAAGATGGCTTCTTGATATTATCGGTCTGACGTGGCGACCTCTTCTGAGGAAAAAAAATGTAATTTGTATGTATTTGGGCGCCGTCACAAGTCATCGTGACAGAGGGTGTGAGCTTACTGACGATGTTCAGACTGCTGATCACACCCAGAATAATGTAATCTCTCCCAGAAACTGTAACTACGTTCCGTTAAGCATAGTTGTAGTATGTGCCACTGTGGGCTTTGTGCGTGTTGAACAAAAAGCAATGTGTCTGAGCAGGCCTCTGCAAAGGGATTAACTCGCTGTCTTAGTAAACAGGTGTACTCGGATACGAGCGACCAACCATTTCCTACTGCTTTCACTCTCATTCCTATTCTATTTTCTTTCTCTCTCTCTCTGTCTTTATTCTTTTTCACACTCGACATCACTTTCTTTCTTTCTTTCTTTCTTTCTTTCCTCTGTTTTTCATTCTCACTCCCTCTTTCCTTTATTTTTTTGTTTTTTCGTGGTTCTCCCTATTTTCTTTCTCTTTCATTCTCTGTATTATTTTCAATACCTCTCTTTCTCTCTGCCACTGTCCGTCTGTCGGTCTCTTTCTCTCCTCTCTCTCTCTCTCTCTCTCTCTCTCTCTCTATATATATATATATATATATATATATATATATATATATATTATCCCTTATCGATAGCATGACTCGGGAGTTTGATGCACAACGCAATCTTATGGTGCAGTGTATAGAGAGTGTATATATATATATATATATATATATATATACACTATATATATATATATATATATATATATATATATATATATATATATATATATCTATATATATATATATATATATATATATATATATATATATATATATATATATATATAATTTAACAAAAGTTAATGGCCAGAGTTCAATAAGTCCAGGAAACAGTAGTATTAAAAAGTGTTCAATATAGGTGTGAAAAATAAAAAAAAAAAATAACATGGAGAACGTTTAACTTTAAAAATTAGATCAGTTGAATCGTCAATGTATCAGATTCACCTGATCTCCTAATTTTAAAACACACACACACACACACACACACACACATATATATATATATATATATATATATATATATATATATATATATATATATATATATTCCTTTTCTTTTCTACTCTTTCTTTGCTCTCTTATTCTCCATCTTTCTACATCACACTTTCTTTCTATTCTCTGTGTTTGTGTGTGTATGTGTGTGCGTGTGTATTCTGTTTTCTCTCTTTGCAATATTGTGCGTCTACTGAGGCGGAAATTGATTTGCTCAGGTATAAAAGAGAACATACCCGAGAGAATCAAACTCATTGCTCGCCATCTACGCCAGGCACCCGATTCACTTTGCTAAATTCCCGTTTCAAATTCCCAAAGAGTTATATCATATCATGGATAAACAAAATATTAAGAATGAACTCAATACAAACGGTTTGCAGTAAGAGTCCATTTGCATATCAATATGCAAACTCGTATCTGTCCATAAGTAGAAAGAATGTATACGATACATAGCTAAAGATGGTAGAAAAAAAATACTGTGCTTATTTTTTCCTTCAGAATTTTACTTGATTCATTCTGCCATGCTCTGTCTTTAAAAGAATCAGGCAAGATCAAAAATGGAATATTGCTGCTAACTTTTCTGCCTGTCATCATCATGGCTGACGCTAAACTCCAGTAGAGCAACATACTTCCTGGCCTCGCGTTTTCACTGAGTTGAAGTGGGTTTACTACATCGAATTAAAGACTGCATCTACTGCAGGAAAAGTTTGGTCACTATGCCGTGAAGAATTGTTTTTCTCGTCAGAGTTTATCTTACATTTACAAACCTATCATTCGTCCGTGCATTGAACACTTTTGCCATATCTGATCTGGTGTCCTTTCTGCACATGTTGATATTCTTGACAAAATCAAAGAAAAAGGTTTGTAATGTAATCAACCCCAACCAGGTATCTCGACTTGACGTGGCTTCCCTCTGTCTTTTCTCCAAATATTTTTTATGGCAACTAATCTATCGAGCGTTTTTCTATAGCACTCTGTCTACATGAATTTAATCCCGCTACTAGATTGCCATCTGTGTCCCGCCCGCTTACAGTTTAAATAGTTAAACGCAACTGACACTGCATTATATGAAATGTACTTTTATATGAAATTTGTTTTCTAATTTCTTCGTGAAGTCGATCTTAGAACTTATATTCTATCATGACTTATCCTTCATTGATATTCTATTCAAATTTTCCTTAAACTTATACGTAAATATCATAGCGACGTTGCTATACCTGATTTTTACCGAATGTCGGATGGGATATATTGTCTCAGAAATGTACGTCTTTTCATGGAACTCTTTAATTAAATTTAATGTGATTTGTCATAGTTTTTACTTAATTTACCATCAAATTTACAATTTCTGATTTATTTCATTGTGTTCCCATTATTTTCAAATAGATGTGTAATTTCGATTTCATTTTTTAAATCTACATTAAATCTACATCACTTATATTTTTATATCGTTAGACATTACCTAGAAGTATTGTTCTCAGTAATTTATGGTGATTTTTTCTTGACCATTTCTTTTGTTCTTATTTACCATCAATTCAATATTGCCTGATACCTTACACTTTGTTCCGCATTATATTATAATAAAAGAATAATTTCAACTTGTCTTCCAATTTAACACAACATTCTTTTTTAATAGCATATTCACTGTAAGGTCAAGAATAATTCGCAATAATTTATTCTGATATTCTTGTTGTCATTTTCGTATTTCTTATTTTCAATCTACTTTATATTGTATAATGCATATTGATTGTGTTTTCCATAATATTATAATAAAAGAATAATTTCAACTTGTCTTTCAATCTAAGACAACATTCTTTTAATAACACATTCACTGTAAGTTAAGAATAATTCACAATAATTTATTCTGATATTCTTGTTGTCATTTTCATATTTCTTATTTTCAATCTACTTTATAATAATAATGCATATTGATTGTGTTTTTCATATATTATAATAAAAGAATAATTTCAAATTAACTTCCAATGTATTTCATGTAATATCATTAACTGTACAGTGTAGCATAATTTTCAATAAATTATGCAGTCTTCTTTATGTGAAATTTACTTTTTTTATTTCCCATCAACTGTATATTTTCTGATGGAATTAATTTTGTTTTTTTTTTATAATAAACGAACAACTTAAATTTTCTTCAATGTATATCAACTTGGTTTGATATCATATCGACATGACGAGGTCATGAAACAAAACGTACTGTAGCTGTTTCATGACCTCGTCATCTTAATTATTTCCTATCAACTCTATATTGTCCGATGTATATCATTGTTTTTCGTTATTTTATTATAAAAGAATAATTTACATTTTATTGAAAACTACCGATCTGTGTTTTAATATCACATCGACTGTACAGACAAGTATAATCCTGAATAATAATATTTTAATTTTATCAAGCTTTGTCATTTTCCTTTTTTTTTTCTCTCTTAAATCTATATTTCTCGATGCATATCATTGTGTTTTTTCATTATTTTATTATGAGAGAATAATTTCAGTTTTACTTCAAATCTACCTTATTTTGTTTTAATATCATATCGACTGTATGGTGATGTCAAATCCTGTTTAATTTACTGTGAATTTTATGTGACTTTATCTTATTTCTTCTTTCCTATCAAGTCTATATTACCCAATGCATATCATTGTGTTATTCATTATTTTGGTATAAAAGAATAATTTACATTTTATTGAAAACTACCAGACTAGGTGTTAATATCATATCGACAACACAGACAATCCTAAATAATTTACTGTGACTTTTTATGCGGTTTCGTCACACATCTTATTTCCTATCAATTTTATATTGTCTGATACATATCCTTTTGCTTTTCATTATTGTCTTATAAAAAGAATAATTTCAATGTTACTTCAAATCTACCCGACTAAATGTTAATATCATATCGGCAATACGGAGAAAGGAGAATCTTGAATTATTTACTGTGACTTTTTAACTGACATGAATCTTTTTTCTTGTTTCCTATTAACTCGATTTGGTCAGATGCTTTTCTTCTGGCTTTTTCTTGTATTATAAAAAGAATAATTTTACTTTTAATCTACCGAAATATGTTTTTAATATCATGTCGACTGTACGGTGAAAATACTCCTGAATTATTTACTGTGACCTTTCCCGTTACATCTACGTTTTTTTTTTTTTTTATCAATTCTATATTATCCTATGCATAAAATTGTGTTTTTTTTTTTCATTATATTGGTATAAACGAATAATTTACATTTTATTGAAAACTACCAGACTGGGTGTTAATATCATATCGACAACACAGATAAGTATAATCCTGAATAATTTACTGTGACTTTTTTGTGGTCACGTTGTTACTCTTATTTCCTATGAAGTCTATATTGTCATATCAATTCTATATTGTCCGATGCATGGACTTGTTTTTTATCATTATCTTATTATAATTAAATATTTATAATTTTACTTCTGTGTTTACAGACTGTGTTTTAATATCATATCGACTGTACGGTGAAAAATAATCTAAACAATTTACTGTGAACATATTCGTAACCCCATCATTTTCTATCAGCTCCATATCGTCCGATGCATATCATTGTGACTTTCCTTATTGTATATCTAAAAGAATGATTAAAATTTCAATCCAAATCTACAAGTAAGTGTTTTAATATCATACCGACTGTACATGACCTCCTCATTTTCTTAATTCCTATCAACTCTGTATTGTCCGATGCATATCATTGTGTTTATACATTATTTTTGTTATAAAAGAATAATTCCATCTTTCTTAAAATCTATCGGACTGTACTTTTAATCTCATATCGAGTGTACAGGAAGTATAAGCCTGAATAATGTCTTCTATCATTTTTGTGACTTCGTCATTTTCTTAATCCAAATCAACTCTATATTGTCTACCGTTCTGGGTATGACGATAAACTACATCCGCATCCTGGCTATGATGATAAACTACGTCCAACAACAAGGCTTTTGATCAGGAGGTTTTGAGATACGTGGAAAACAACTCTTAATTGCTGGTGTTCCCGGGTCTACCCTGACCCGTGGTGGTGGCACCTGTTGCAGTCCCAGCTATGGGTAAATATTTAATCCCCAAACTGAATTCAAAATACTGTGAAAGTGTAAAAATAGCTTTTAATACCAGAAACACTTTGTAAAAATTATTACCAGCAATAAATTTTAGAAAAAAAATTACCAGCAATACACTTTAAAAAAATAACCGATTGAGGTTGATATACCGTAAAACAAACCAAACCAGTTATACATTTTGATAAAAGAATTACCTGCTATGCATTTTTGAAAAAAGAATATTACCAGAATTAAAAATTGCCGGCATTAAATAACCCATTAAAGTTGATATGCCGTAAAACAAAACAAAACAAAGTATATTTCAATAAAGATCATTAAGTTTGTTCAATATTTTATGGCGTGAATGTAACGAAGAATATTATGAACAAGCTACATTATTTATGGTATTTCATACATGATAATAGATTATTTTCGAATAAAGAATAAACACAGTAATATGTTCTTATTTTTTAAAATGTCAATTAACAATTTTAAGTATAATAATGCTGCTTAAAACATTAAAGCTCTTTCATACGTTAAATATGATCATTTTAATGAAATTATATTAAAATATTGTCGTATTCATTTTGTAACTATACGTAATGATTCTAGAGCCCATGTGCATAAAGATAATATAAGTTTTAATAACTTCAAATTATATTTCTATAAGTAAATATAATATTTATGACATTTGACGTATATATTAAAAAGAAATGAAATTCGAAGAAAATCCAAATGTTGAAATATGCTATTATTTTCTACTGTATACAATTTTAAAGAATTTTTTTAAATAGATAATCATGTAATTCATTACCAAAATATGCAAGAATAATCAGATAATTGTCTTTTTAAATTTGAAGTAGAATCTTGACACGAAAGACTTCCATCTTGAGGAAAAATTGATCTACTTATACTCGTTAAATAATATCAATCAGAAATTTTTGAAAATTTGCAGATTTCTGAAGTAATTCTAACAATATCCTTATACTTACAGAATAAACATAAAACTCCATTTCAAAGATATCCAAATCATTTCATTTTCATGATCTAGGATCTAATTTCCTTTATCAATTCAATAGTTGATGACAATTTTGACTGAATATGAATTAAATGCGATTGTAGAGTAATGATCTATTTACATGTGAAAAATAGGAAACAATGAAAAATGCTTATTTTAAATGAATTTTTCATAAGAAAATGTTTTTCAAATGTCTGAACAATAATTTTATTGATAATAAATCGCAAAATAGTTCGTTGATACTTTTAAACTATTAATATTAATAGTATTGATATCATTGTGAACTGACATTTTATATTCTTTGATAAATTTAAATTTAAATCGAAAAGTCAAGGAAATTTGTATTTTTATAAATCTCGTATTTCTAACACAGCAACACCTCCTCTAATGGTTCAGTTGTGTGTTTCTCTCGGTTTGTCCATCAATCATCTAAACTTACTTCTCCTTTTCTCTTTCCCGCTCACAGTTAATCGCTTGATGAGAGAAAACAAAACGATTACATATACCTGTTTTTAACAATCTTCTTTTTTATGATGCAGCTATAAACTGGTAATGGTAAAACCAATCATGGACGCGACGTTTCCTTTTGTATTCAAATGTATCTCGTTCAAATTTATTACAACACAACATGAGTTATTTGCACACGTTGATTGCAGAAGCTTCCTTGAAGAAAAAGAAGACATTTTTCAATTTCCTTCAAAATGAACGAATACAAATAATTGGCTTTAGTGACTTCCTTCTCGTCTTAATAATGATGCACGTCGCTATACTTTCGAAATTCTTTTCAGAAGCATAACCACTATAGAATACCAATACATGAAATCTAATATTCTTTTGCCCTTTGATCAAGTCACACGTATTTTCAGCGGTTGCGTTAATTTTCTTTGTTTTCTCATTCGAGTTTTCAACATTTTTCACATTCGATCTAAAAAAGAAAATGAATGAAACTAGGCAGTAGTAATAGTCTTATGGTTCATATTTTGCATATAATTAACCTACTTAAACGATTTTTAAAATAATAATTTATGATATATTCTATCTACATTTTGCTCTCTATCTTATCGCTCATATTAATGTCTATTTTCTCAACAACCCCCCACTCTCCTTCATATGCCATCCTTTCATGCAAAGCTTATTATGTAGGTTACTTTCTGTTTCCTTTGCGTCTCTTGCCTTCAGCATATCAGTGTATTAATTTAACGAAGTCTTCTTTCCTTAAAATGTTTCCTATAAATTTAAATCAGTGATTATATCTTATATATATATATATATATATATATATATATATATATATGCTCCATATTTTCGATTTTCATTAGGATTTCCTCAATATCCACATGGTCAGTCGATGCTGTTATCAATACCCTTTTTGTAGATAACATTTATACTTACACGCACACACATTTTATATGTATGCACACGATATATGCATTTTCTCTTATGTTTCTTCTAGAATACTAAAAAATACATTAGACGGTAAAGAAATATTTCTCTGAAAATATATCCAGCAGCGACTGTACAAAATATAGCATAATAGTATTATCAAAGATCTGCAGAAAAGTGGCTTAGTCTCCAGTGACATTCATGCTGACAAAGTTTCTTCATTCGGGGATGAGGCTGCAGCTTTCTAAAAACGCTAAAGTGAACAACTGCATTTAGAGGGGGAAACTTGAAATGATCCACCGATGAATATATTTATCGTGTCTAACACATGGTAATGAATGATGAGATTGCCTATAAATCAAATAGGAAAAGCTTATATCATATCCTGTAAGAGTATTGTAAATATTCTGCTCAATGAACTTGGCATGACAATTTTTAATAATCGTAGGTGCTATTCTTCTGACACCCGCTTAAAAGCGCGCCAGATCGATCACAACACGGAGATATCTGAAAATGTTTGTGGCAGATCGAGCTGACTTTCTTGAACGTTCCCAGCCCCAAATAGCTGCTGTGTTTATCAATAAAATCAAAATCAAAAAAAGAAAAGATAAATACCCCTCCTCACCTATGCCAAAAAACGGCAAGTTTGGTTTATCTTCAGAGGAATAGATGGCGTCAGATTATTGTTATCTTCAAAATGGTTACGCCATCATTGGAGAATACTATGCAAACTTGCTGATTCAGACACGAAATACTATCGAGACAAAAACGCCCAGGAAAACTGAGGGAAGAAAAAAATTTCTTCAATAAGTTTTCTCTAGTACCCTAGTGATTGGTTTTCAATGCCCACTTTTCGTTACTGTAAATTTGCATATTTTGGTCACCATCTGTGTTCTCCAGAGAATCAAAGGAGCTCATGAAAGAACTCCGCTCAGAAACAGTATCTCAGTGATTATATCTTCTTTTGAAGATCTTTTTTTGCCAACAGGTGGAATAGTCTTTTTCAACATTCACATATCATTTCACCTGAAATGAAAACAACAATTTACATGGCAATTATTGAAAAGAAAAAAATTTAAAAAATTAATGCATACAATATTTCACAGTTCTACCATTAAGTCTATAAAGTCAGCGTTAGTCCTTTGAGCCCAAACCCGAATAATTATATCAAAGATAACGCAAATCATTTGGACATTTATGAAGCAAAATCTATTTAAATTACTTGGAAAAACTTATTCTTGTGGGAATGCTATTTGAATATACCAGAATATCTACCGGAACGAAACCTTATTCAAACAGAAAATAATCGTGCACGTACACAAGAAGAGAAGAAGACGTAAAACAAGAATGAGCCTTGTCAACAGATTTAAGTTAACTTTACATATAATCGTGAGTGAAATAGAAATCATGCCAGCATTTACTATTGTTGGCTATAACCATAATAAAAGTATGTGACATCGTTGTGTGATTAAACAGAGAAAAAAAATAACAGGAATACTTGGAAAAGATAATAAATGAAAGCCGTAAGAGCGGACAACATATCAAATGTAGAAATAAATAAGTATGATGATTACTAAGAAGGAAGATCATAACAGATGCGCACTTCAAATTGTTGTTATCAAAATGCACACATGTACAGAAGGTTCATTATCTGGAGGAATTTTAGCAAACGGTGTAACATTTGGCACCGAAATCCGAAGGTGTATTTGAATAACGAACGTTATATTTGAAAACTAAACGATTTATTGAGCTAGGAGAATATATTTTAGATACAAAATAAACTCATGAAATGATTTAGAACTTGGACACTTCTATTTAGCAGGCAATGCTGGTCAGTTTTTTTTCTTTTCAAGGAGGAAGAAGAGACGAGGCAGTGCAGTAATACGGTTTTATAGAAGGATCTAAAATTACCATGAACGGGAAATGTGAATAACATGGAATTTCTTAAGGGAATTCAACCAACAAGACGTTCGAATGTTCTGGGAAATTTAATGAGGAAAATGGTCTTGGCAAAATGAGATTCAAAGATATTAATTAAGGTAATTTTGATATTGAGAAGCATTAGATAACCTACATAGGTAGCCTGTATATAAATGGATGGCCGAATATGAATTTGGAGAAATATTCTGAAGGAAAGCTTTGCTTAGGTGTAAGGAGTGCTGGTATTTATAGAGAGTCAATATCGTCAAGATTCTGAAAGGGCTATAACAACATATATAAAAAATAGAAGCAGCTATGTTTAACCAAATGCAGCTAAATTTGCTAATTGAAGATCTGCTAGTCTGCATGTTACCAACATCGGTGCAATAAGTCATGTAATTTGTATAATGTAAAAATTAAATTATTTGAAATAAACAAATTAATATTCTTTTTTTTCAAATGATTTGTAGGGATGTAAAAGGAAACCAGTGCGCATGCATTGACGCTTAATAAAAATAGCTATAATTTTAAGCTTACAGGGAGATATACATCTGAAGAGATAATCCTGAAAATGTAATACAAATAGACCATATATACCAATGCAGATTTAGATTTATGATATATACGCCAAAAAGCTAATACAAATCTGAACCATTAGAATTGATGAAAATATAAAAGCATATCTGAATTTTATACAACAAATATTTAATGGCAAAACACATATGGAAACAAACATATTATAACACTATTTCCGTTTATTTCGAAAGAGAAGGAAACAGATTGGCGCATACATTCACAAAAGGACGCAAAATAAATATATCTTGTTAAAATTGCATGTTACGTAATTTTAGTTGGCGTATAAACGTTCGCTAAATTAAGGTTAATATAACTCATGAAGACACAAAAGAAAAATTACTAAAAGTTAAAATTTAATCTACCAGACCCCGATTGTTTCTCATCAGTATTGAAAGAATGAAATCTTACCATATATGGTCTCACATAATGGTATCTATTGATAATTTTAAGATGTGGATAATTCCAAACAGTCTGGAAAATAAAAAAGAGTTTTATCATAAATGACAATTAAAAGCGGGATCATTTAAATTTAAATTTTAAATTCCCGGCACGAATATTATAATTCCACTGCTGGATGTTTTGGTAATTTTCAGAAATCTTTCAGACAAACCGTGCAATAACTAGTATCAAATTACAGCAACCATATTAGCAGTAGATGTATGACAAGATTTATTTAGCATAAATAAATTAGGACAATTATGAAAGGAAACCTGTTTAAAATCTGCGAGGTTCTTATGGTAATAATTCACCTATAAAGGGAAATATTTTTGTTTGATTTCTGTTGCATCTCTTCCTGTGTCCCAAGCAGACGTTTAAGGTCAAAATGGATTCATGAAGAAAGAAAACCCAAGACTACACATATTTTACGTTGTTAGAGCTCTTCACAATTTGTGAATTATACTTGAGAGTATGTTTTTTTTGTATTTCTTTAAGGCATAGGCTAAAAGCAATCCCTTCAATGAGTCTATCGGACCATTTTTCAAACAATCAGATCACTCCCATTACAACTAGATTTATAGATGTCCACATGTGACACATTTTAAAATTTGCATCTTAAGATCCTTGTATTTTGATACAAAGATGCAATATGCAGGTATTGCCTTGTCAATAAAAACATTATTATTATTATTATTATTATTATTATTATTATTTTCTTTTTTTCTTTGTTTTCTTTCCGGGTCCCGCCCAGGGACCTAAGGTTAGAAATGGCATCATGACACTTTCCACTGACAAAAAAAAAAAAAAAAACATAGATAAAGCCCTTCGTAAAGTGTGGGCTGTACTTGTCAGAACAATTTTTTGTATCTCCTTGAGGCATGGACTTCCAGGAATCCCTTCAATTAGTCTACTGCAATCTTTTTCCAACCAGTCCTAGGGCTCCAACTACAACAGGGATTGTTGATGTTCCCATATGCCACATTTTCGAGATTTCTATTTCAAGGTCCTTGTATTTTGACAACTTTTTGAATATCTTCAAAGATACATTGCAGTCAGCAGGGACTGCCATATCAATAAGGAGGCACCGTTTTTTTTTTGTGGTCTTTAATAACAATATCTGGGCGGTTGGCCTTGATTGTTCTGTCAGTGTGTATTGTGTAGTCCCATAGAATTGTAACAGGTCCTATCTCCGTAACTGGGTCTGGGTGTTGTTCATACCAGTTTCTTTGAGTTTCCTTCCGATAGAAGTTGCAAATTTTCCAGTGCAGATATTGGCCCACTCTGTCATGCCGGGTTTTATATTCAGTGAGTGCCAATATCGTGCAACCTGATACAAGATGATCAATCGTTTCTGGATATTTATCACAGAATCTGCCTTTTGGGCTAACACAATATTTAAGTATATGAGCTTGATAATTCCTAGTTAACAAGCATTGGTCCTGTGCAGCAAAGATAAAAACTTCAGTTTCAGCTTTCAACACTGCACTACGTAGCCACTGATGGGTACAGGTTTTTTCTACGTCAACTTGTTTGGTACGGGCAGAGTATTGGCCATGAAGCGGTTTATCTTGCCATCGCTTTTGTATCTGGTCAGTTGCATTCGTCTTTGCTGTCTTTTTTTTTAAGTATTTTGTAGTTTCAGCCGGTGTATTGTGCTGTAGTTGCATCTCTACGCCCATTTGAAACTCCATTTTGAATTTGTTAGCTTCTTTTATTACGGAGTAAAGACGCTTACTACTTTCATGTTCCTTGACGCATACCATCATCCAGTATTCTGTAGTTTCCAAGTATCTCTGGAGACCAATTGTTGTAGTTTTGTAGGACAGTTCTAGTTGAACTAATCCTCTGCCCTCTTCGGATCTGGGCACATACAGACGATCAACATCAGCTTTGGGATGATGCATGCGGTGGCAAGTGAGAAGCTTTCTCGTTTTGGCGTCCATTCACTTAATTTCAGCTATGGTCCAGTTAACGACATTAAAGCTGTATTGCACCACTGTGTTCATGGATGATATTCTGTTTTATGAGTTTAGCTCAGTACTTAGTACCAGACGTACACGCCTGTAGTACTCTTTTCTTATTTTTTTCCTTCATTTGGGGGTGTTGTATGCCATCTCCTTCGCTAATTCCTAGGTACTTATAAGCTTCATCATCATGCTCAGTTCCCTAATTATTGTTATTAAAATTAAAATTTCCTTTGATTTCTGGTGTTTACACAATTCGTTTCAGGTCCCGTTTTTAGATTTGGTCTAAATTTAAAAAATGGCATCATGATTTTTCCACTACAAGACAAAATTTAAATATATTTTAGATAGATAAAGCTCTTCGTAAGGTGTGGATGTGTTCTCGTGAGAACAATTTTTTGTTTTTTTTTTTAGGCATAAGATTCCAGGATTTTTCAATTAGTCTATATGATTCTCTTTTCTAACCAATCCGAGGGTTCAATTAAAACCGGAATTTTGATGTTCACATGTGTCACATTTCTGAACTTTCGAAATGCCCAAATGTATTTTTGATAGCTTTTTGAATATCTTCAAAGATACATTGCAGTCAGCAGGGACTGCCATATCAATAAGGAGGCACTTTTTTTGGTTTGCGGTCTCTAATAACAATGTCTGGGCGGTTAGATTTTTGATTGTTCTGTCAATTATGTGTTTTGTAAATATATAAAATTGTAACAGGTCCTATCTATATAAATGGGTCTGGGTGGTGTTCATACCAATTTTTTCAGTTTCCTTTCCGTAGAAAAGATTTTTCAAATACAGATATTGGCCAACTCTGTCATGCCGGGTTTTATATTCAGTGGGTGCCAATACCTTGTAACCTGATACAAGATGATCGATTGTTTCTGAGTAATTATCACAGAACCTGAATTTTAGTATGTGTGGTATGATAATTTTTAGTTAACAAGCACTGATCATTGCAGCATATATAGAAGGATTTATTATTATTATTATTATTAATGATAATTTTTGCTGGTCAGATCTGACAAATTACAATATTCAGGGAAGGATTTAGGAAAGGCCTGTGTTTTTACAGTTGGAAGTTTGGTATCTTCCATGTATCTCGAAGCCCAATGAAAAAAAAGTTTGGTTATTTTCCAAACAGGTCTACCCTAAATTATAAGTTTGAAAAAAAATTCATGATCTTTCTTTTCTTTTTTGCTTACAACTCGGATTTGCCCCTATTCGTTTTTTTACAGATCTGTAGAACCTAAATTCTACATTATTCCAATATATTTGGTCAAATTTGTGCAAAAAATGGATCACATTTTTTTTCAACTTCATACACTTTCAAAAAAATCTCGAGCCCTCATTGGTTAATAAATATTTTTCAAGTAGGCGTGACTATCCAAATAAATTAACTAATTTTTACAGCTCGTGATTGAAATCAAAATTCGCGCCAAGTCTCTGTGGCCAAAAAAAAATAAAAACAGAAATTCATTCACAATCGCCAACAGATCATCGTGACATCAAACGAATTGCAACTAAAAAATTTTTAAACAGTCTTAAGTTTTTCCAAAATTTTAACATTATACAAGTTATTTATATTCTCAAATTATTCGTTGAAATTTTGTTTCCATCATTCATTCTTGGAATTTAAATTCCTTATGCAGAACTTAAACAAATTCCTGCTAACAAATCAACTTTATTTCCCAACATTCAAGAATATTGTATTACGCAAAACAATCAAAGGCAGATAACTTCTTTGGTCACAAAAAAATATTCAATTTTATTAAAACATTTACTTTTTACATGAACAGTAAATTCTTAAATGTAAATTTTTTTCTTGCAATTGATTTACAGAATCTTCAATAACAGATTTTTGAAAACATCCTTTCAAATCAGAAGTCATTAACAAAATTTAATCTTTCACCAAACTTGAGTTCAACATAAATTAAACTAACAAGATTTCACTTAAAAATATCCACTACATTTTTGTAAAATATTTTCATTACAAAAATATATTGAAAATTATTTGTTATTCAAATATTTGCCTTTTTCACGAATATTTCTTTTTTTTTTTCTTGTTATTTTTTTCATTTTTAAAATTTAAATATTCGTAGAGTGAAAAAATTGTAAGGATTTATTTTGAATATATCAGCACCATTAAATAAACGATAATCACCAAACTTTCCACTACAGATCCATTCTATTCGAGTTTCTTTGTGTTTGATGAGGCTAAATTTAACGAATATCAATTTTTCTCAGATCGTTATTACTATATATTTAGTTACATCCTCACTGGGAGCTCCCATTGAATCAAACCTTTGCCAGACTAAAAACTTAAGGCTGCATCGTCTTATTTCGCATAATAATTAAAGGGTTTCATTCTTATTAGCGTCTCAAGCATATTATAAACCTAGATATAAACCGTGGCGGTGATGATATTTAAAATTGACGTTTTAGAATTTTAAAAAAGCCGATCTCCAAATATTTCCCGCCAGATTGAAATTTGTTTTAAAAGAAAAACTTTTATAATATGAAAAACAGGTTCGTGAAAGTTTTGAATATTGTCCTTAGAGCTGAAAAGAAAATGTGTCAGAAGTTTGGTTGATAAATATTATTGGTGATTCGAAATGGATTTTTAAAAAATTGTTGTCGTCAAAACACATCGGGGCAAATTTATTTTTCTATGATATCATATTCATTATACCCTGGAAAAAAAACGTCATATATATATCTGCGTTTGCTATATAAATTTATTTTTTTTTTTATATCCACGTTGAATTGGCAAATTGTCGTCCCGTCAACCTGTTTGCTGGCCTATTCGTTTTATTTTTTTGAAAAATTAAAATGATTGGTGTGGTTAAATCTTTAATGGATAAATTTGGCGCACAAAATGTTAATAGAAAGCAGCGAAGTGGTGAATTTGAGCTGAATTTCTATATAGTGTCGAATGCATGTTTGATTTTAGATAATTTGCTGAAATTGTCGATGGAACATCGTTCTTGCAAATTTTAAATGCTTTCAAATTAAAAACTTATATATAAAAAATCTTATTTCGCATAATAATTATGGGTTTCATTCTTATTTCTTTAAATCTCAATATATATATCTTATATATTTTGCTATTGTATTTTATATCAAACGGCCTCGATTCCTGTACTATTTTTACTTTACAAATTGGATAACAAGGAATAAGCAAAATATAGAAAATAACAATAAACATCAGAAAAAAATAAAAATGAATGGAATTTATATAAGCATAACAACAACAGTTGTACAGACAGTAATTTAGTGAACTTAGACTTTACTTGAAGTTTGTATTTGTTTTATTTTTAACAGGTTTAATGTGTTCCTGTGAAGAAGGTTCACGTTTAAAAAAGTGATATAGAATATGTAATTAATATATCAATTTAAATTAATTAAACAATTTATAACATTCTTTCTATAGTTGAAAATTTCAATGTTTAAATATATAAAGTTATTTACCTTTAACTGTTAAATTGTAAAATGCTTTGTTCTTGAGTAAATGAAGTCACCAAAAAATGTATGCTAATCTAAACGTCAGGTGGATACTAATGTAATTTTGGTGTTTGGTTAAATAGATAAATGTGGCTGCGTGTTGAATAAGCATTTAACATTCATACATAATATTTAAAATATCAAGGAAAAAAAACAATGAAGAACCAAATTTGTTTCAACGAATAAACATATACATTAAAATCAACAATAATACAAAGGTAGTTGTATAATGTGTGAATGAGGATAGGGAAAAAAAAAACAATTTCCCTTTAACTGTTAGGCAATGTTTTAAGCAAGATTTGTCTGAGTATAAAGTTCAGAGTTCATGTGTTGAAAATAGAATATTTCTTCAGGAAATTGTTCAGTTGTGTTTGCAACTAACAGAGTTGATTCAACTTAGTATGTCCACAAGAACTGGTGGTGTATCAAATTAAGTTCTGTATCTGTGTGTGTATGTACGTGCGGATTGATTACATGAATAACACGAGTGATATTGAAATCTATTGTTTCTGGTCTGTACTCTACTGTGGTACTGGAACTACTACTGGTTTTTTGAAATGCATCCAATATTTATATTACTTTGTGTGGCTCCCAAATGAAACGCAGGATATATTTTTTCTGAATGTACACGAAAAATACTCGATTGGACGAAAAATGGACCAATCAGTGATTTTATAGCAAAACTTGTTTGTTATTGAGTTAAATGTGGTTTAAAAAATTCAGTATGGTGAAATAAATCGATAAATTGTCCTATTATTTTTAGTATGTATTAATCGACTAATCAAAATTGAAGAAATGTAGGCGTGACAATAAGAGATTGAATTGCTTAAAAAAAAAAAATTAAATAAAGTGTTTTTAAGTGAACTCGGGAAAAAGATTTCAGTTCATTTATAATAAAAGAATCTCAATTAAAGAAATGTTCTTCGATAAGAAGGTATTGTAAATTGAGAATTTTGGTATAAGATAAAACACCTTCGTGAATCGCTAAAAAAGGATCATATAGTCTGATGAAAAAGACGCCAAACTTTATGAAAACAAAATTTTATCGTCAAAATGCTTATGTTTTTTAGAGGAAGAGGATAGACCAAATTTTTTTTTTTATTTTTTTAAAAATTTTTCCATCTTTTTAGAATATTCTAAATTTTGATTTAAAAAACCTTGTTTCTCTTTGTATTAAAGGGAACTAGTAAATAACATAGATAATTTTTAGCACGTTTTTTTTATTTACACACACATTAATTTGGAAAATCTTGCAAAAATAAAAAATAATTGTCAGATGTTAATGAAACTTTCAGAAACTATTCACAGATGATCGAAATTATTATAAATATGTTTTTTTTTTTTTTATTAAAGTCATGGCAGAAATATTTTTTTATATTTATTAACACCCCCATAACTAATTTTATGAAAAACTCTAGAAATTCGAGACCATCGGTTTTAGTGATTACAATAGTTAAAAAGCACAAGGCTTTGAAGAATGCAAATCATGTTTTTTTTTTTTTTTTTTTTTTTTTTTTTGATCAACGTACCTGAAAATCAGCTGTGAATTGTAACATACAAAACTCAATAAAACAAATATATTATTTAATTTCAAATGCTTTTATTTGTTTTAATTTGTTTTTATGAATATGGACAATATTTTCTGAAAGCAAAAAATTTTTTTCAATGAAAATTGAATTTTTAATACAATTATTTCTTATTTCTTTAATTTTAAAAAGATTTTTTTTAAATTTTTAAATTGTTTTTAAAATATTTTAAAATTAAAAAAAAAGCAACATCAACCTTTCAAAATGTCCTTGTGAGATTGTCATTGTTTAAGCGCTTTGAAAATTGTATAATTTGGACCAATCAGATTATCCATGGTAATTAAAAATGTAATTTTGTGTTTATAATCGGACAGTAATTATCAAAGTACGGAAGACCAACCAGAATACAATTTAAGTTGCATTATTTGAGTTCAGCATTGTTCTCCGCTGTTAAGGCCTTTTACTTTTTTAGAAACACGTATGGAGAAGTTAATTTGATTTTCAATTTCAACTGAGAAGGGTACCTACAAGTAACAGTATCATCTTATGAAATTTAACTACTGCTAAACTTTAATTTATATGATCTTATTTTTATATTAATCTCAGTTATGACATTTTTCCATAAATGAAATATCAAAATTAATAATAAAATGAATGGAAATACAAATAACACAGTAAAATGTAATAAATGTACATAAAATTATAGTATTTTATGTACACTTCTGATAAAATTTCATAAGAAAAACCTATAAATTAATTAGATACCTTTTTCTTATGAATATGAAATTTAATCTCACTATTAACAGTCTTATTTTTTTTTTTTTTATATTTTTTCATAAAGCATCGTAAACGTAAAAATGAAAGCTAAGTACAAAAAAAAAAAAAAAAAAAAAATTAGAGCGCTGAAAGTTTTCCTTAAAAAATAACGAGGTAAATAATTTGTTCACTTAAATAATTTCACTTCCTTCCATCCGTAGAAAGAATTATCCTCCGTAAGTTATCTAAACGTCATGAATGTGTCTTTCGTCAATCGTCAAGCGACGCGAAAGGTTATGACCTGCTTTGTTTTATTTTCAAATTACATTTTTTCGGCGCAGAAAGCTAAGTTAAGCTTGGTTCAAAATATTTTAAATAAACAGTATAATTTTCTGTTTTATTAAAATCAGTTTTGAAAAAATGATAATTGATTTTTTTTTTTAAAGAATATCAAAGTCAGATTTTAATCTTTTTTATCAAATCGAAAAAAAAATGATTGAAAATGATTGATTATCTGTCCTTTTTTTGACCAAAAAAAAAAAAACAATATTTTTAACGAAAATTTCAGACGTGCTAGGAACGATTAAAAAAAATGTAAAAAAAATACCCCAAAATACTTTGATCTTTCCTCTTTAATAATAATATGAACATTAGACGATAAAATTTTGTTTTCGTCAAGTTCGGCTTTTTTTTCATCATGCTATGCTCTTTTTTGTTTACATTTTCGTGGGTGAGTTGTCCCCCTTTCATTCTCACGATGTGTCTTAATCGTGTTTTCAAATTGATTTTGTTAAAAAACAACTGTGTTTTTCCCATTTTTAAAAAACAGAACCACCAAAAAGGTAATTTTATGTAGTCCTGTGAAGTTTTGTTGAAATCGGCTAAAAAATGTAGGAAATTCGATCCAATATATAAACGTTACAGACACACACACACACACACACACATACACACACACACATACAATAAGATGGTGTTTTATAATAAGTAAGATTTATATATAAATGTTTTTTTTTTTTTTATTTAAAATTTTTCATTTATCCCCTTTAAATAACACATGTATCAAATTATATTCGGCTGGAACATCTTGTAAGCTTGTTTTTTGTATTTATAATATAAATGGATAAAAATAACTATAGGTTTTGTTGTCTTGAAATATTGTTTAATATAAAAAAACCAAAAATAATTGATCCATAAATGAATAATATGAATACGATAATATATTTATTTTTATACATTATATATCAATAAAATATTAAAATTGAACAAAATTTTAAAAATTTTCTTTTCACAAGTATGCCCGATTTTAAAAAATCTTTTCAAAATTAAAAAAAATAAACAATCTTTTATAAAAACTCAACAATTGTATATCTATATATATATTTACAATATGAATCTGTATAAAGGATATATTTCCTAGGAAATTAAAGTCCAAAATTTAGGACGTTAAAATTTCAAATTCAAAAAAAATGCTATTTTTGATTTACTCAATTTTTGAACAAAATTTTGATATCAAAAAGGCATCTTTTTGGTATTTTTATAAAAACATTTATATTTTGATAATTTTTATCAAAATATTGTAAAAAAAAATTTAACTTCTTGAATAAAAAAATTTCAATTATTAATTCTTCATAATGAATTTGGAAAAATAAATTAAAAATTTATTTAAAATTTATTCACTGAAATTTTAAAATGGAATTTTTTTACAATAAATGTTTTTATTTTAATTCTTTTTGGCAAATATTTTTATATATATTAAAATTTTAAAGATCTTTAGGTACCAAAATTTCAATTTCGATGGAATTAATGATTTCCAAATATTCAAAATTTTGTTTTAAAAATATATATATAGCCTTTCAATATTTAGATTATGAATATTTGGTTTAAAATCTAAAACAAAAATATAATATCGATCAAAAATATCTTTTAAAATTACTGTTTATTTTTTTTAAACATAATTTTTGACATCAAAATGATTAAATATTCACTTACATAAATAATAGCATCCCATTGAATATGAAATTCTTCTATTAAATTTAGATTTGTTTATATTTTAAGAAAATATCTTAAAATTTATCTAAAACTTTTACAAAAATTTTAAAATTTATATATAAAAATTTATATAAAAATATAATATAAAATAAAAAATTTATACATTCAAGGATTCTTTGAAAATTCTAATTTCAAATTGATAATTTTTTAAACAACTCAAAAATTTTATTTAGAATTTATTTTTGTTCAATTTATGTTACGTTGTGACTTTTTATATTCAAAATTTAAAATTAACAGCATATATTTTATAATTTATAAAATATATAAAAATATAAATAATCGTAAAAATTAAAAAGAAAAATTTATTAATGTATTTAAAATGGTTGCATTTTGTTTCAAAAACGATGTTTTATAAATCTAGAAATGAATATTTCAAATTTCATATTTAATTTAACAACCAAACAAAAATACAAACCCATTTATTTTCTTTATTTTATTTTAGGGTTTAAAATATTTTTTTCAAATTTTTTTTAAAACATATAAAATTATTGAAAACCAAAAAAATTTATTTAAAACATACAGTTAAAAATTGGTTGAACAAAATTGTTTTTTTTTTTGATAAATATTGCAATAAAACAAACACGATTAAAATACATCACCATAATGAAAACTAATCAATATAAACAAATATTACAAATATATATTATTATAATATTGATTTTTTTGTTGTGTGTTTTTTTGAAAAAAAAAGTTGTGTGTTTTTGACATTTTCAAAATTCGGATTGAAATTTTTCAACCGATTTCAACAAAATTTATAAATTTTGTTAAAACTAATAATTCTTATTGTTTCATTATTTTAATTTATTTATTTTTTTTTTTTATTATAAAATTTGATAAAAATTCTTCTTCAAAGACAATTTTCATAATAAAATATTTATTCAATTGAAAATACTCATAACGATTGAAAAAAAATTTTTTTTGGTTTGAATGATTCTTTCAAAAAAAAAAAAACAACATTTTGAAAAAAAAAAAAAACTAAACTTAAGACATATTTTGGTAAAAAATTTTCTTAAATTTCAATTATTTAAATTTTATTTTTTTGGCAAAGATGATTTATATACATTATTAAATCTGTTTTTCTCTAATATCTTTCATTTTTTTAAAATATTCATAATTATTATTCATTTTTTTAATCGTGTTTCATCATCTGTTAACGATTTCAAAATTTTCCAAAAATCCATTTTAATTTCTTTAAAAATTTTTTATGGAATATTCTTTATTTTTCTGTCTTGAAATTTGAAATTCATAAAATCCTGGAAAAAGTTCTTTTTTGCTTAAAAAAATTTCAATTAAATATTGGTTGTTAAAATTATTTACTATAATCTTGAGTTTTTTAAAAAAATTTTTAAAAGGAAGATAATAATTTGAATGTTTTCAAAAAACAAAAATTTTTCAAAAAAAATATATATTCTGTTTGTGTTTATCGAGTAATTTTGTCATGAATATTTCTTTGTTCTAATTTTCTTTGAACTTCTTTTGTTTTCAAAAATTTTTAATGCATCAAGAAGTTAAAAAATTAAAAAATTAAAATTTCAAATAAAATACTATTTTATTTAATTAAATTTCCTTTCAATCGAATTGATAATGGAAATAATCAATTTTTTTTGTTGCTTTTACCAATTTTTTCATGTATTTTCTGTTATTTTTTACTAGGATAAAAAATTTTCAAGAAAAATTGAATTTTTTTATTTTTTTTTTTTTCAAATCAAATAAATTTTAAATAGACTTTTTCAATTTAAGTAGCATAAAAAATATAAAATAAATATTTTCATATATTTTCATTTATGGGAAAAATTTAAATCTTCATGGCACTTAATTAATCATTCCCTTGATTCAGTAATGAAATCAATTTTAATTCCGATTCCAAAAATTTAATTTTTTTGGAAATTTTCCATTAAAATTGTTGTTTATTGTTGAAACTTGACTAATGCATGGAATAATAATGCAACACAAAATGTACTTAGAACAAAATGTATTGAAACAAGAAAGTGTACACAATATTTACATATAGTCTTTTGTATATTCCTGGTAAGACCGTTCCTGGAGAATGTGTTGACTGAGTCGCAGTCGGGCAGAGTCTCTGGTTGAATCTCTTGATTCCTCCCTCTCTTCCCGGTACCAACCATATTTATATGGTCGGTACTCCACTATGCAAATTAGGTGGATCCTACCAAACAACAGAAATTAAGTTTTGAAAAAAATTAATGGTTCCAGAAAAAAGTTTAAAGTTGAGTTTTTAATATATAATTTTTAATATATGTATATTTATTTTATTTTAAATTATAAAATAAAGTTTTATTTTTTAAATCCTAAAGTTTCAAATTAATGATTTAAAAATCTCTGGCAAAAAATTTTTTGTTTTTATTTTTTATAGATAATTCATTAAATCTTCAATTTTATTCAAAAAATTCTTTTGTTTAATTCCTTATTCTTTTTGGTTTTCTAAAAATTTTTAAAATTGAAGATAAAAAAAAAAAACGTTCTTAAACTATAGAAATATTTTCTTAATTTGTTTTTTAAATTTTTATAAAAATTTTTTTTTTAACATTTTAAATTATTATTTATTTAAGTATAAAAAATATAATATGAAATATAAGATTGTCTCTTGATGGGGAAAAATTTTTTTTTTTTATTTAAAAAAGAAAACATCTATGGAATTATACATAGTTTTTGCCAAGATTTAATTTGGGTTATTTAATAATTATTTTTTACATTGGAATACTTTTTAATTTAAAGAACACCAGTTGAAATGAATTAAATTTCAAAGTTTTCAATGCCATAAACAATTGCCTGATAAACTTTAAAAAACATTTATTCCAAATACTTTGGTGTTACACAAAATTTTTTAGAATATTTATAGAAGGTTTTAATATTTTTTTCATAACTTTGTTCTTTTATACAAAAATTAAAATCAAATAAAACAAACAAACACACACCGTAGAAAGAAAAAATTTAAAAAAATGAAATTTCTGATTTTAAAAAAAAAATTTTATTGATTTTTAAAAATTTATTTTTAATAATTTTCAAAAATATTTTTAAAATTTTATTTTAATGTTATTTTTGAATTAAAAAAATTTAAAATTTCCATCCACGGATTCAATAAAAATGACCATTATTTTTTTAAAATTTTATAACATTTTTAAATCAAAATATATAATTTATTTATATATTTTAAAAAATTTTTAAAAAATTTTAGAATTTTTTTAAATGAAATAACCTAATAAATAAATCTTTTTTATTTTTTTTTTTTTTAAATAGAAAATATTAAAGTTAAAAATAAAAATTTTCTTGGTACCTAAAACTAATAACAAAAACTTAATTTTAATATGAAGAAAATTCTTTTTAGATTTAGTTTAAAGATTAAAATATTATTTATAAAAAATTTTATATTTGAAAAGAAATTTAAAAAATCAATTTTTTTTTTTAGATTTTTTTTTTTACTAATAAATTTTTTTTAAATCTTCATTTTATGTAATTTTAATAAGATTGATTATTTAATTCATAAAAAATTTTAAATATTTGAATAAAATATATTTAAAAAATAAAAAAATAAAAAAATTATTCTGTATGAATAATGAATTTTAAAGAATTTGTTTTATTTTTTTTATTTATATTATATTTTATTTATAAAATTTAAATATATAAATATTATGGTTCAATTTGAAAACAAATTATTTAAATCAAATAAAAAATAAATATTTTTGAAACAAAATATTTTCAGTTGTTTAATCCGTTAAAAATAAAAAATAGAAAAATTTTTGTGTGTGAAAATGATTTTTAAAATAAATTTAAAATTAAAATGAGGATTTAAAAAAAATCTTTAAAATATTTTAAATATTATATGGAAAAAGAAAAAGAAAAGTGTGGTTGCGATTTAAATCAAATATTTGGCCCCATAGTATGAAAATTTGTTTTATTTTTTATTTTTTTTGACGTCATTTTTACAAAAATAATTTTTATGGATATACAAAAAATTAAAAAAATTAATAAATTCAAAATATTTATTTTATTTTATCAAATTTATGTCTATAAAAAATTGTAAAAAAGAGGTCCATGTCTTTTTTTTGATTTTAAAGAACCCATTCAATTTAAAAAATTTTATTTTGGATGAACCTATGTATGGTAAAATTAATAAATGTATATTCATATTTTTTTATTAAGCCAATTTAACAACTGTGTAAATTTGAATATGACCAAATCATAATACAATTTTTTTTCTTATAATTTTCATATATCAAAAAGATTAATATAATACTTCCATTATATTAATAAAGACATTGCCAATTTTTTATTTTTTTTTATTCAATAATAATGTATTCATTTTTTATATATAAACTGTCATGATTTATGATTTTATAAATTGTGTTTGTAAGATCATAAAGTTTCTTTGTGTCAAAAATGGTTTAAATTTTTTATAATTTCTTGTTTAATGTTAATTTTTGTTAATTGGAAATCTTTGATTCCAGACAATGAGGTTGTTCTTTTGAAAACTGTTATATCAAATAAAATTCTATCTTGTTTATCCAAGTAAGTTTCAAAATATTTTACCATTGAACTTTAATATTGAACAAAATTTATATCAACAAAAAGCATTTTCAATAAAATCTATCTGATCAATAATTTTTTCTATCCATGCCAATGCCTTTTCATTTACTTGATTTTTAAATACACTTTTTTGCTAAACTTGCTGTACGCCCAATATTTGATTGATCTTTATACTAAAACCTCAAAAAAAAATTCTTAGGAAATTATTAAATTTGCTCCTAATAATTTTTTATTTTTTTCTAATTTGATTAAATGTTCTTTTAATTAAAATGTATTAATTTTCATTTTAATTTTTCAAAAAAAAGTGGCATATATATATTTTAACAGTTCTAGCATGCAAAATTTAAACAAGTGTAATATAAGATAAGTGGAAATTTCTATAAATATTTTCATTTATCAATTTTCAATTTTAACAATAAATATTTAATTAAATTTAAACTTACCTAAAATATAAAAATATTCATCCATTGTTGTAATTTTTCAAAAAATTATAAACAAAAATTTTTTTAATATATCTGCATAAAATTTTTTTTTTATAAAATTTTTTTGTGTGGGTTTATTTTCAAATCTTTTTTTTTTAACGAATATGTCCTATGAAAATATTTTGAACAGAGGTAAAAAGTAGTTTTTTCCTATCACCAGGAATTTTAAAAAATGTAATTGACTGGTATCAAGAATCTTTATTATATAATTAAGTCAATTATTCAATATATATATTATATACTTAGCTCTCAGATAAGGATATATATATATATTTATATATTGGAATTTATTTACAAGGGGAAATATTTGTATAGCATATTCTATTTTATCAACTTTATTCATTTATTTTTCGTTATTTATTTATACTATAACGAAGGTTAAAATATATTTATATTTATAATTTAAAATAGACATCAGTATTTAAAAAAATCATTCTAAAAACTCAAACAAGTTGTTGAATGACATTTTATAATTCTTTTTTTAATTTTTCATTTTGTGTTTTTAAAAAAGGTTATTTTTGAAAAATTCCTGTAAAAAAAATCCAAACGTTTTATTTTTCCGAAAAATTGAATATTACTATACTTTTTAGACATTATCAAGGATGATTCGATGTTCCAGCTTAATTGAGTGTGGGCGTTCTGTGTATATCTTAGTGTGTGTAGGGATGTTTTGAATTTCCGAATACGGTTAGCACATTGTAGCTTTGTTCTTAGTTCAATTTGTTAATTAATGCTGTTTTTTTTTTCTTATTAATGATTCCATTATTTTTAATCTTTTTTTGCAGGTGGATGCAGTTAACATAATTTCTTTTTTTTTTTTAATTTAATTTTTAATCTAAATTTTTTAATTTCTTATTTTTTTGTTTTCTACAATTATGTTTCTAATGGAGTCTGTTAAATTTGTGTGTGTGTTTTAAATGGGTTCTAATGAAACTGTGATCAGATAGGTGTAACGTAAGACGTCTGATAAGCATGTGGTTGTGTAAACGATGTAATTATTTATGAATCTGGTTTGATCAGGAACACAGTTCGATAAGGGGAATTTGAACTCATAGATAATGTTGATTTTTTGTAATTTTGATTTAGGTGGTGTGTTGTTATTTTTAAAACATATAACGCAGGCACTCAAGTAAGCGGACAAATTGAATCATCCTTGATAATGGCTAAAGGTATAGCCGAAAGCGCTCAGAAATATATAACATTTGGACAGTTCTTACACACCCTTTGTCCAGAAAAGAAAGCTCTTGTTCTAACACAAGAAAAATTAACTAAAATCTTAACTGTAGCACCTTGTCTATCGTTTTAATGAAACATGGTATAAACGAAGGATTGCTGCCTAAATATACAACTATATATATATATATATATATATATATATATATATATATATATATTTTTTTTTTTGTATTTTAAAAAAGATACAACTTATTTAAATAAATGGTCTATTTTTTTTTAATTCAGGCCGGTAAATGTAATTAATACTGGTTATTCAAAAAATAGGATTTTTCTTAAATAATTTGCATCTTATTGTAGAAACGAAAATATATTATATATATATAATTGAATACATTATTATTTTTATAAATATTTTCGTATGCATGTGTATGTGTGTGTGTGTTTTAGGATTTATTTGATTTTGATCTAAAATTTTATCTGCATAATGATTGATCCTATGCATTTAACTAGAAATTATCTGACGCTCACAAGACATATTGAAATCAAAAGACTTGAATGCTACAATATATATACCTATCTAATAAATATGAGTAAATGGATGACAGAACAGTGTGTAAACATAGTAAAAGAACTAGAAAGGATAGAAAGTAGTCGACAACATCCTGAAAGGACACGGCCCAAATAAGAAGTACCATTTTGATATCTTGTAAGCGAAATTATTTTTTATTCCAATGCTACAGGCTTAAAGATGTGTTGCTAGACAATCTCTATGGCAGAAGCCTATTCAGACAAGTTTGTGTTTGGTCAACAACCACAGAGCCCACCTTTTGGTTTTTACCGTAATTATTCTGAGCCTACCTTATCCTTTACAATGAGATCAAATAACCTGTTATTGCCAGAACTTTGAATGAGGTGAGTAAGACATAGACATATTGGACAAATACGTTGAGTGATTTTAAAGATTTTTAAAAGCTAATTTACAGTCTCATTAGATATCATATAGAAATATCCTTCCTGTCAAACTGAACATGATGGAATTGGGAATAGAATATTTACGGTCGGATATCAAACGTTCTAGCTAGTCAAAATTATATATGCGTATATCAATATATGGATAGATGATATATGTTCACGTACACAGATACAACTATACACACATACATGCACAATTTCATATATATATATTTAATATATATATATATATATATATATATATATATAAATATATATACACGGATCACAATACGTTACACACACGAACACTACACAATACAAATAATTCTGAATATATATATATATATATATATATATATATATATATATATATATATATATATATATATATATATATATATATATATATATATATATATATATGAATTTGTGTATGTATGTATGTATATGTGTGTATATTCAGTCGGGTTTTCGATCCGAGCTAGAGGCAACTTTGAAACAGTCTGTTGACGGTTGACAATATATATATATATATTTATATATATATATATATATAGTAGTCTTATAATATATATATATATATATATATATATATATATATATATATATATGGAAAAGAAATATTTGTACATATATTAGCAAAAGAAAAATGCTTATTATGTAGATATGTTGTTAAAAAAATACAGGGGTCACAAAAGATAAGAATAAAAGCCTTTTTTCCCCTATTTATGTAACCAATTCGAATTGATTTATTAACCTTTTACAGAGGAATATTTGTCCAAGAAAATTGGGATTATTATTAAAATTAAAAAAGACAATGGTTAAAAATCAAATTTTGTCAAAGAAAAAATTAATTCCGTTTTCAAATTTCTCTCGTTGGAACAAATATATCCTTTTCTCTATCTTCTCTCAATCTTTCTATATATATATATATATATATATATATATATATATATATATATATATATATATATATATATATATATATATATATATATATATATATATAATATCTGTGTGTGTGAATATCTTTAAGCATATTCATTATACGCATAAACCTATATGGAATTTGCTTTAATACATCAATACTGAAAAGGGCCAGAAACATGGTAAATTGTTTCTAAACTTGATAACAAGACTGATGCAGCGACGCGAGGTTCATTTGTTGAGATAATTCTGTTTGATAGATATGCACATCTGGTCATTTAGTGATAAGGAGATTTTAAAAATGCAGAAAATATCTTCTGTACATGTATACATAATAAAAAATATTTCGTGTTTATCATGTGTTTAATTCATATATATATATATATATATATATATATATATATATATATATATATATATATATATATGTATTAAATACGTTGTTTTAGTAAATATTCGTATTTGAGTGGCTGCTCCCATTCTTTATTAAACAGTATATAATTATTAATTTGCGTCAACTGGCCTGAATATTCGAGAAATTCATCATGGAGGAAAAAGTCCGCTCAGGGCAGGATTCGAACCCAATTGAATCCATCATTAGATCTCACGGATGCTTAAATGACCAAACAAATTTATATATATATATATATATATATATATATATATATATATATATATATAAATAAAAAATACGCTTTTCTAATAGGCGCCCATTTGGGATTCTCAGTTTTGTTTTGACTTGGTTCATCAAGCAGTTTCTGGTCTTTTTTAAAACATCATACTCCCCAAATACCAAATCGACCCAATCATCTTAGATCAACCCTGATTTTATTTTTGATTAAAAATATTGAAAATGCCTTTTTAAAAGAATAAGGGGAAGAAAGACTGATATTCGCGCATCCGATTGGATGTTTGTAATAACAAATCTTTTGCTGCGCGAACTATCCTTTTAAATAGCCCGATGGTGGGGACTAGCTTTTTTTCTTACTTTTTTTAAATTATGGCCGATATGATATATCAGTAAAAACTCTAGCAGAAACCCATTTACATTTTTCATTTTTTTTTTTTTTTTTTTTTTTTTTTTTTTTTTTCGTTTTTAAAAAAACACTCTAAATACAATATATACGCCTTAAAAGGCATTTTGTCCCAATGATTCTCCTTAAAAAAAAAAAAAATTGATAGTTTAGTAAGAAAAATTTCGAAAGTTCGAAAAAAAAAAAAAAAGAAAAAAAAAGGGAAAACGGGAAAATGGAAAATTGAATGTCTTTAACTCGATGCGATAATAAATCCAGGTAACCATTTTTTTTTTTTCAATTTCTTTTTAGAATAGACAATCGGACTTATACTAAGTTAAAACTTAATGTGATAGGATATAGCCAAGTGTGATCCAGGACTCCTTACCTGTTTTCTCCCCACCCCAATCCTTCTCTCTGTTTTGTGTTATCTGTAATAGGAGTAGGTAGTCTCTTCTATCGCCCGGTCAAAACTCACCCTTTCTTTTGGGCATGAGTAGAGGCTTACATTTTGTTTCTTGTCTAGGAAGGGGTTCCCGGTACTGTTTCTCTCTCCGGCCTCTGTATCAGTGCAGCTCTGTTTCTCCCTTGATGTGTGCAGTCTGTGGTAACATCTCTTCATTCTGAGGGTACACGGCTGACAGTTCTCTGGTTGCTGTTTCCGACTGGTAGTTAGGAGCCCTAACACTTGCGTAGCGTCTTGAGCGGCTGCTCTGATCAACAGTTGTATAATACAGGGGTGTTTGTAGTGCCATGTCGCACATGGAAAGGTGTCCCTGCAGTCACCTCCGGTGGGCAACCCTGAGGCCACATAATGATGCAGATTTTGCCAACTCCTCTCTGCCCGCGTCACGGTCGAAACTGTCTGTTTCTTTTTTTCACGCCTTCTCATCTTACAAACAAAATTCAACATGAGTTACAAAAACCGAAAGATTAACCCTAAACCAGCCTCTCAAAAACCACCTAAACCCCTCAACATTTCGTTCTCCAACATCCGGGGCATTAGGACAAACTTCTGCAGTCTGGAATCTTTCCTCACTGCAAACGGCCCGGATGTACTGGCTCTCTGTGAGACAAACCTTGTCTCATCTATCCCCTCTTCTGATCTCTCGATCCCCGGCTATCTTCCTCTCCTCAGAAAAGACTCTCTAACCCACATGCACGGTCTTGGTGTCTACGTCAAGGAACATCTCCCTCTGGCCAGAGAGTCCTCTCTCGAATCGCCTGACCAGTCATACATGTGTCTCCGACTCTCTCTCCTCAATGCGGTAAGCTATCTCTTCTTCCTTTACCGCTCTCCATCCTCTCAAGACTGTGAGATACTTGATAGCATTTCTGACAACATAGACAAGGCTCTCTTCCTCCACCCGTTTGCTCACATTTTTGTGTTTGGAGACTTTAACGCCCATCACACCTTGTGGCTTAAGAATGCTACTACTGACCATGCAGGCATTCAAACGCTTAATTTTTCAATCTCCCATTCCCTCACACAGATAGTTAACTTCCCCACTCGTTTTGCCTTCAACCGGGAAGGTAAAGCCTCTCTACTCGACCTGTGCTTTACCTCCATCCCCGAATCCTGCAGCGCCTCGCAACTCTGCCCTTTTGGTAACTCTGATCATGCAGTAGTATCGGTTAACATCTCCTTTAACTCCACCCCCTATAAAGAACCTCCTACCACTAGAACTTCGTTCTATTATCAACGAGCTGACTGGGACGCGTTCCGTGATTTCCTCCGCGATGTCCCCTGGGATGGAGTCTTTAAGCTCCCCGTCCAAGAATGTGCTTCTGAGGTCTCTTCCTGGGTTAAAGCTGGAATCGACGCTTTCATCCCATCAAGGAAATATAGGGTCAAGTCGCCCTCCTCCACTTGGTTCTCGGTTGCTTGCTCAGCCGTCATCGCCCATAGGAACCACTACTTCCACCTATACCGTAGCGACATTGCCTCCGCCCGTAACGAATGTAAGCGTGTTCTCAACGATGCTAAGTCACTATTTGCGGCTCGAATGAAGGAACGTATTGCATCTCGCAAATTTGACTCCAAAGATTATTGGCGTCTCTGCAAGAGCGTATTGAACAATTGCAAACCCTCTATACCTCCTTTATTCAACCAGTTCGAAGTCCTGACCTCCTCTACCGACAAGGCTGAATGCTTTGCTCGGAAATTTTCATTCAACTCGACGCTCGACTCTTCCGGTGTACCCATACCCGACTTCCCTCTTAGAACTGAGGCCATATTGAGTGGGTTAAACATAACCCCATCTTTGGTACTGGGCGTTATCTCTAATTTAGATCCCAACAAAGCTAGTGGTGGAGACGGGATACCAGCCATTGTCTTGAAGAAATGCGCGCCTGAACTGGCGCCCGCCCTTTCTAAACTATACAACTACTGCCTCAAGGAATCTTGTTTTCCTGACTGCTGGAAGTCCTCTTCGATCGTTCCTGTCTTCAAGAACTCCGGCGACCCCTCTGACCCTTCCAACTACCGTCCTATCAGTCTCCTTCCCCTCTTCGGCAAAGTCTTCGAAGCTCTAATCAATACCGGGGTGGTTAACCACCTCACATCCCATAATCTGCTCTCAGACAAGCAATATGGTTTCCGCTTTGCCCGATCTACAGCCGATGTGCTTACAGCCCATCACTGAAACAGTCTACTGAGCTCTCCAAAATAACGGGGGAAGCCCGAGCCGTGGCACTAGACATCTCCAAAGCATTTGATAGGGTTTGGCATGCCAGCCTTCTTCACAAGCTCCAGGGTTATGGCATTACGGGTCGATTATATAACCTAATACGATCATTCCTCTCAAACCGTGAATTGAAGGTAGTTCTCAACGGATTGTCCTCCAGTTCCTATCCCACAAAAGCAGGTGTTCCTCATGGCTCCATCCTAGGCCCCCACTCTATTCCTTATCTACATAAATGACCTTCCTGACGCCATAACTTCCCAAGTTGGCATCTACGCGGATGACACCACAATTTATTCCTGCCTCAAAAACAAATCTAGTCTCGCTGACAAAACTCACCTGGCCGTGCGTCTCGAAAAGGACCTCCAATCGATTGTGAACTGGGGCATGAATTGGCTGGTCAACTTCAACGCTTCTAAGACAAAACTGCTCTCTATTAATCACCACAGAGATCCTTCCCTTCCCTCCATTAGAATGTCTGACGCTCAACTTCTCGAGAGCAACTCTCTGCGGCTTCTCGGTCTCACGTTGACTGCTGACCTGAGATGGAATAAATACATTGAGTCAATTGCCTCGTCCACTGCAAGGAAAGTTGGCTCCCTGAGCCGCGCTAGGAAGTTTTTCTTCCCGGAGTCGATCCTCCAGATCTACAAATCCACAATTCGCCCTTGCATGGAGTATTGCTGCCATATATGGTCTGGTGCCCCTTCTGTTTGCCTCGGGGTTCTTGATAGGCTCCAGAGGCGGATATGCAATGTGGTTGGCCCTGCCCTGGCGTCTCGTCTACAGTCACTTTCTCACAGACGCGCCGTCGCCTCCCTCTGTCTGTTCTACAAATACTTTCATGGAAATTGCTCCGAGGAGCTGCATTCGCTGGTTCCCAGACGTCATGAGTTCCAGCGCCCTACGAGGCTGGCATCCCGCTCTCACCCCTTCACTGTCGAAACTCCCTAAATGTAGCCGTCTCTTCTACTCTAATAGCTTCATGTCTCGCACCTCTCGCCTGTGGAACTCCCTTCCCTTCTCCTGTTTCCCTGTGAGCTATAATCTCCAGCTATTCAAGTGTAATGTCAATCGACATCTCCAGTTGCCTTGATCTATCCACTACCCTCATCCTTTCTTCTATCACTCCTATCTGATCTTGCTCTAAATTTTCTGTAAATTTTCCTGTAACCCCTTGCATCCTTGTGGCTTCCCGCCTTATCTGTCTTGGGGTTCTTTGATTGCCTATCCTTAATGCCTTCTTTAAAAAAAAAATCGCAAAAATTTGGCTTTATCGTTTTATTTGAAATGATTAAAAATCACCTTCAAACAAACTCACTAAAAAAAAGAAATATGGATATATTCCATGATATTTATATATATATATTATATTTATATATATATATTTACATTTTTTATATTATATAGATCATGTTTGTTAAAGAAAAAAGAATTTTTTTTTTTTAATCAGTCATCCTTTACACATTCGACCCCATTCTTTTTTTAGATTTGTGTGACTTTATTTTTAAATCTTTTCTATGGTATATTATATACTGGTTCCATGATTTGAAATGCTGGCTAATAATATATGTTTGTTTTATTATGTCATTATATCATATTATTTATGTTATACTATTATCCCAATGTAAATTAATGATCAAGTAATTGTTTAAATTAATGTGTATGTAATTTTTAATGTTTTTATTTATTTTTTTTTTATTTTTTTTTTTTGTATGTAAATTGTATAATGACAAATTTAATGGTTTAATGATTATCAACAGTATATGTATGAGGGAAATTTCATACAAACGCCTAAATATGCATCTATGATTATAGAAACATCATTAAAATAAGTTTCCTTTTTCTTTGTTTCAGCTATAAGAACGCACAGGTTTTGGATAAATGGTATTATTATTATAAAATAATATAATAATATATTATCATTTTATTATTATTATTCATCATCACTTAATTGTTTTCCTGACCCTTCTGATGTTGTGCAGAATTTATGATTGCAATGTACAAATTTTGAGCTGCGAAAGACATTTGGAAGTATTAAGCATTCAAAAATATTTTTTTGAATGTCTCGAATTTTGTATAATGGCCTTGCGAAATTGTTTTGATTTAAACATTCAAAAACAGAGACAAAGAGATAAATTAAAATGAATTATTTTTCGAATAATATTATATGATGAAATTCTATTGGCACATTAAATTTAAAGAAAATGTCACGTGTCTCCAGTTACTAAGATTAGGACAATTTCTTTTAATTTTAAATTTTTTTTCAATGCAGGTAAAAAAATAACATTAAAACCAAAAATTTTTGTATTTTTATGATATTATCAATGTTTTTCATTTCTTTGTTTTGAATATATTTCATTTTTTCGTTATTTGGAACCAATTGGTACTCAATCTCAGTTTTTTTTGTATTTTTATATATATATATATATATATATATATATAAGTATATATTCATTTATTGACAGTTCCGACATTTGAAATGATATGGTCAAATTTCTTCATATTATCCGTAGATCCTCTTTTGGGTTATTTCCATATATATATATTATATATATGATGTTTTGCGAGGAAATGGTTCTCGACTGCAATATATAATAATAATTATAATAATATATATTATTATTATTATAATATATTATATGATTAAAATGATGATTATTATTATTATTATTTTATTATATTATTATTTTATTATTATTATTATTATATAGTATGATTATTATTATTATTATTATTATTATTATTATTATTATTATTTTCATTATTTTAAAAATTTGTCTTAAAATTATTATTATATTATTATTATTATTATTATTATTATTATTATTATTATTTATTATTTTTTTATTTTCTTTGATTTCTGGCGTTTACATTTTTTTTTCCGGGTCCCGCCCAGGGACCTAAGGTTAAAATGGCGTCATGACACTTTCCACTGACAAAAAAAAAAAAAAAAAAAAAAAAATAGATAAATAAAGCCCTTCGTAAAGTGTGGGCTGTACTTGTCAGAACAATTTTTGTATCTCCTTGAGGCATGGACTTCCAGGAATCCCTTCAATTAGTAGTCTACTGCAATCTTTTCCAACCAGTCCTAGGGCTCCAACTACAACAGGGATTGTTGATGTTCCCATATGCCACATTTTCGAGATTTCTATTTCAAGGTCCTTGTATTTTGACAACTTTTTGAATATCTTCAAAGATACATTGCAGTCAGCAGGGACTGCCATATCAATAAGGAGGCACCGTTTTTTGTTTGTGGTCTTTAATAACAATATCTGGCCGGTTGGCCTTGATTGTTCTGTCAGTGTGTATTGTGTAGTCCCATAGAATTGTAACAGGTCCTATCTCCGTAACCGGGTCTGGGTGGTGTTCATACCAGTTTCTTTCAGTTTTCTTCCCGTAGAAGTTGCAGATTTTCCAGTGCAGATATTGGCCCACTCTGTCATGTCGGGTTTTATATTCAGTGGGTGCCAATATCGTGCAACCTGATACAAGATGATCAATCGTTTCTGGATATTTATCACAGAATCTGCATTTTGGGCTGACACAATATTTTAGTATATTGTGCTTGATAATTCCTAGTTAGCAAGCATTGGTCCTGCGCAGCAAGGATAAAACCTTCAGTTTCCGCTTTCAACCCTGCACTACGTAGCCACTGATGGGTACGGGTTTTGTCTACGTCAGCTTGTTTGGTACGGGCAGAGTATTGGCCATGAAGCGGTTTATCTTGCCATCGCTTCTGTAACTGGTCGGTTGCATTCGTCTTTTTTGTATCTTTTTTTAGTATTTTGCAGTTTCAGCCGGTGTATTGTGCTGTAGTTGCATCTCTACGCCCATTTGAAACTCCATTTTGAATTTGTTGGCTTCTTTTTATTACGGAGTAAAGACGCTTACTACTTTCATGTTCCTTGACGCATACCATCATCCAGTCTTCTGTAGTTTCCAAATATCTTTGGAGGCCAATTGTTGTAGTTTTGTAGGACAGTTCTAGTTGAACTAATCCTCTGCCTCCTTCGGATCTGGGCACATACAGACGATCAACATCAGCTTTGGGATGATGCATCGATAGCAAGTGAGAAGCTTTCTCGTTTTGGCGTCCATTCGCTTAATTTCAGCTATGGTCCAGTTAAGGACATTAAAGCTGTATTGCACCACAGGGACAGCCAATGTGTTTATGGCTGATATCCTGTTTTTGAGTTTAGCTCAGTATTTAGTACCAGACGTACACACCTGTAGTATTCTTTTTTTATTTTTTCCTTCATTTGGGGGTGTTGTATGCCATCTCCTTCGCTAATTCCTAAGTACTTATAAGCTTCATCATGCTCCAGTTCCCTAATCTTTGTGACAAAATCTAAATCTATTAAGGGTGTTTCTGTAATTCTACCTTTCTTGAATGTTACTTTTGCACATTTATCTAATCCGAAATACACACCTATGTCGTCACTGAAGTATTTTACAATATTGAGGAGGCCTTTCAACTCATTGTCGTCTTTGGCAAAGAGTTTGAGATCATCCATGTAAAGTAAGTGATTGAATATTTTCTTATTTATTTTGTAACCATAGCTACTGTTGTTCAGTTCACGCGTAAGAGGGATTAAGGATAAAGAAAACAGAAGGGGTGACAGAGAATCTCCTTGAAAGATTCCACGTCGGATATTCAGACGGTTGGATATGGCAGTGCCCCTGGTGTGACTAAGGTATAGTTTGGTGTTCCACATTCCCATGCTGTGCTTAAGGAAATTTAATACCACAGGGGAGACTTTGTACATTTCCAAATCCTAAGGATCCAAGAATGTGGAACACTATCAAAGGCTTTACGATAATCAATCCACGCTGCACTTAGATTTCTGCGTCGTCTCCTGCAATTTTCCAGGATCATTTTATTTATCAGAAGTTGATCCTTTGCAGCCATATGAACCTCTTCTGCATCCCTTCTGTTCCAGCGGGAGAATGTTGTTTGTTTCGAAAAGGAATAAGTACGGTTCGTCAATACAGACGTGATCAACTTATACGTTGTGGAGAGACATGTTATCGGTCTATAATTTTTCGGGTCGTCTGTTTCCGTTGTTTTTGGTATGAGGTATGTCATACCTTCAGTAATCCATTCCGGGGTTTTTATAGGGATTATTTACAAGTGTTGATAATGTTTTTGCAAGAATTTCATGGGTAGATGTGAGATGATACAGCCAGAAATTGGGCAACTTGTCATTTCCTGGGGATTTCCATTTTTGGGATTTCGTTAGAGCTTGCCTAACATTCATCTGTGGATATATTTTCCCCATTCTTGCAGAGGTGTATCCAGCATTCGTTCTTCTTCACGCCGTATCCATTCTGCATTTGGGTTATATTCCTTTGGGCTGCTCCAAATATTTTCCCAAAATGTCTGTACATTATCAATCGATGGTGGCCTTTTCGACATGTATAGGTGTTTTTCCAATTTCCCTGTAAAATTTCTTAAGATCTGTTCGAATATTTTATTTTGGCGATAGAACCTACAACGTTTTTCGTATTGTCTTGTTCTCTGCGCCTTTAGCTGAAGTTTCTGTTTCAGCATTTCCTTGATTGATGGAATATCGATTAGGGATTTAATGTTAAATTTCCGCTTGATCTTTTTGAATTTACGTGTGGATATATTAGGGTTTCTGGTGAGGTCATCTAATATAGAAAGCTCACATCTGATTTGTTGTATTTCTCGAATCAGTCTGGTTTTCCAAGCTGGTTCTCTGTGTCTGTTAATTTTATTTATTGTCTTGACTTCAAGCTTCCGAGTCGCTGCTAAAGCTGTGGCGTATATGACGTTGTTAACTTCTGTGATGTTTCCAGGTTTTATCTGTTAACAGTGTTTCCAGAGCAGCATTGTATATTTTCACGATGTGCTTGTTGGAGTTCGTCATATGGATTTTCGGGAGCTGGTCTCTGTCTGACAATTGTGTGAATGTTACTCTGCTGAGTACTTGGATGACGTCATTTTTCGCTTCGGTGATTTCAGCTTCGTGGTTTTTAAGGAATTCTAACTTATTGTCACTGAAGATGACTCCAGGTACAGTTTCTGGAGAACTGTAGGTTGTGTTTAATGTAGAGTCTTGGGTTTCATTTCCTGGGATATTATTTCGTATTTCATTCTCTCCAGCGTCCACCCCATACTCTGGTGCATTTCTTATTTCTACATTCGTCTCAATAGAGTTTGAGTGATGGGTCATAGTATTTTGTCTTATATCTAATTTTATCTTATCTATTTCTGCCTTTGAGAGTCTGTTGTTTCGCATGATTTCCCTACGGACATTGGCAAGCATGTTTGGATTGAGGTTAGGTCTTATATCATTTCCCACCGTACTTCTCCATATTTGGTATGTTTGATTGGTGGTGGTTTTTTTTTATTGTTGTTATTATTATTATTATTATTATTATTATTATTATTTTATTATTTTTTTTTTTTTATTTTTGGTAGTCGATTTGGGTTTTGTTTTTGTTCTTTTTTTTTCCCTCCGGTTTTTTTTGACACAGATCAAAGGTCAGAAATGCCTTCCTGTGACATTTTTTTTTGAGCAATTTTAGATAGTCGCAGATTTTACAGATAATGCCCTTCGTTGTTGTGTGGGCATTAGAAAGCGAGATAAATATTTTTCTGTATTCACTGAAATTTAAGTTCATAATTTTAACCCACGAATCAAGGGTTAATAAAATAAAAAAAAAAGCTAAAGTCTCACATTCTTTTTATCAGCAATTGGTCAACCAAAAAAAAGAATATATTTAGCATTGACTATTCTTTATGCGTATGTTGTAAATTAAAATGAAACTTTACAAAAATGTAATTTTTAACCAATTTTGTTTATATCAATTTCTTGATTATAAGTCCTTCTCGTAAATGTTGCATATTTTCAAGTTTTATGGTTCTTCCTCCACTTAAAAAAAAATATTATATTCAAAAAAAACAAAGCTAAAAAAATACATTTCAACCTGATACAATATAGTCAAATGATTTTTAGGATATGTATTATCAGAAAAAGTATTTCAGTTAAAAACACAATTTTTCATTATGTGTGTTCGATAAATTTCTAGTTAAAAGCATTGGTCATGCTCAATATACAGAATAAAATATTCGGTTTGACATATTTTACCCTTAATCACTACGTAAAATGTTTTATCAGCGTTTTTTTAATGCGGGCAGAGAATTTACAATGAAGAGGTTATCTTTCCATCGTTTCACCATTTGGTACACTGAACTTGCTTTTGATTCTTTTTAGTTCTTTGACGATGCTCTCAAAGATATGTTTTTTTGCCAATTCTATAAATAATGAAATTTCATTTAATTTTTTAAATCCATTTTCTTAAATAAAATGGCACATAATCATTTTAAGATAAAAATCTTCATTCAATCTTCTATAGTTTCCAGGTGTCTTTGAAGAAAATATATTTGTGGTTTTGTAAGACAATTCTAGTTCAGAAAACAAAAATAAATTTCGGATCTGGACAATCATTTCGATCAATGCTGTGGCTAAGATAAAAGCTTTTATTATTATTTGACACCCATTCGCTTAGATTCAGGTTAGGTTCAATTAAAAATTTTGAAAAAATGTATTCCATGAATGAAACAGCCAAAATCATTTTGATGTAAAAAATAAATATATTGATTGTGAATCCAACTTGGTATTTACCACCAGACGCAATATCTCAATTTTTTATATTTTTTTTTTCGTTCTTTCTCCTTCTCCTTCGTTTGGGTATGCTATAGTCTATCACGTTCACTGACTGTTAGATATTTATAGGCGCCTCCCTGTTCCAGTTTCCTAAACTTAGTGAACAAATCTAGATCTATTGAGTGTGTTTCTGTGATTCTCCCTGTTTTAAACCTTATATTTCACGATATAATCCGAAATCAATACCGATGTCATAACTGAAACATTTTACGGTATTAACGCGACTCGTCAACTCCTCGTCTTATTCGGCAAATAGTTTGATTTCATTTATCAGATTAGGTTATTTAACACTTTCTTTTTTTTACATTGTATCCATAGTTATTAATGTTTAGTTCATGGGAAAGGAGGATTGAGGTAAGACAGAACAGAAGAGGCAACAGTGATTCTTCTTGAAATAATCTTCGTGCGATATTCAAACATTTCCAATTTACTTAATATTTACTAATGCATCTGCCAGAAAAAGTAAACTAAGTAACATTTTCTTTACTTATTTCATTTTTTTGGTTTACATTTAAAAATGTAATTTTCAGGTTTCAAGTGACTGATCCGTTTGAATTCTAATGTCACGGAGTATATTGCATTTTTCATTCTCTTTGATATATTCCGTTTTGTATATAAAATAATTTATGAATGGTGAAAACATCAGTAAATCTTTAATCAATTGTTACAAAAAAGTAGCTTCATCATCAACCAATCGTAATCTTCTTGAATTTTCCATGATAATATTTTATATATCTTCACTTGCAATTTTTTAAATGTTATCTTTTCAAACTTTCCTGTCAGTTGGGATACTATATTCATGTCAATTTAATTGATATTATATCGAATTTTCGTTTGAAGTCTCCATTAATTTTTCGTGTATTTCTATTTCTATGTTGTTTTTGTTTTGTTTTTATTTATTTATTTTTTTATCACATTCATGCAGATGTGCTGGCGCGTCTATTTCAAATACGGGTATCCACTAAAAACGAATTTAAGTAATAAAACATACATTAATCCAGGGTTAATTATATTTCATATATATATATATATATATATATATATATATATATATATATATATATATATATATACTAGCAGTAGAGCTATTTTATTAAACACTAGCGTTGCCCGGGATGTAACAGTAAGAGATAGATCAAGTATCAACCATCATAAAGACTGAAAAAATAAAATTGACAAAGATTATTGTTTAAGGTTGACGGACACGCATGTCTTAATTTTTTTTTTTTTTTAAAATTGGTCAAACCCAAATTCAAACAAAAACATTGTTTACAATCGTTATGAGTCTATCGATTGGTGAATAGAATTTTATTATAAACAATTGTCTTGTAAATGGAATTTTTAAAGCATTCTGAATGTAAATAAAAAAAAAAAGTGTGCAAGACAATAAGAAATACTACCTGCCGAAAAAAAAAAAGTGGATGTTTGTTTTATCGGCTGAAAAATGTAAGAAATCCGATCCCATATATAAAGGAACACACACACACACACACACACACACATAAACAACCTGGGTTTTTTTTACCTAAGTCACTCCACGGAATCGCTAAAACATAGAGCATAGTCTGATGAAAAAGACACCAAAAGTTTATAAAAACAAAATTTTATCGTCAAAATGCTTATGTTTTTTTATGAAGAGGATAGACTAAATTTTTTTTTATTATTTTTAAAAATTTTTTCCATCTTTTTAGAATATTCTAAATTTTGATTTAAAAACCTTGTTTCTCTTTGTCGCAACAAAGGGTAGTAAATAACATAGATAATTTTTAGCGCATTTTTTTTTATTTTACACACATTAATTTGGAAAATCTTGCAAAAATAAAAATAATTGTCAGATGTTAATGAAACTTTCAGAAACTATTCACAGATGATCGAAATTATTATAAATATGTTTTTTTTTTTTTATTAAAGTCATGGCAGAAATATTTTTTTTTATATTTATTAACACCCCATAACTAATTTTATGAAAAATTCTAGAAATTCGAGACCATCGGTTTTAGTGATTACAATAGTTAAAAGCACAAGGCTTTGAAGAATGCAAATCATGTTTTTTTTTTTTTTTTTTTTTTGGCCAACGTACCTGAAAATCAGCTGTGAATTGTAACATACAAAACTCAATAAAACAAATATATTATTTAGTTTCAAATGCTTTTATTTGTTTTAATTTGTTTTTATGAATATGGACAATATTTTCTGAAAGCAAAAAATTTTTTCAATGAAAATTGAATTTTTAATACAATTATTTCTTATTTCTTTAATTTTAAAAAATGTTTAAATTGAATTTTAAAAAATATTTTAACATTAGTTAAAAGCAACATCAACCTTTCAAAATGTCCGTGTGAGATTGTCATTGTCTAGCGCTTTGAAAATTGTATAATTTGGACCAATCAGATTAAATGGTAATTAAGAAATGTAATTTTTGTGTTTATAGTCGGACAGTAATTATCAAGTACGGAAGACCAACCAGAATACAATTTAGTTGCATTATTTGAGTTCAGCATTGTTCTCCGCTGTTAAGCCCTTTACTTTTTTGCGAAACACGTATGGAGAAGTTAATTTGAGTTTTCAATTTCAACTGAGAAGGGTACCTACAATAACAGTATCATCTTATGAAATTTAACTACTGCTAAACTTTAATTTATATGATCTTATTTTTATATTAATCTCAGTTATGACATTTTTCCATAAATGAAATATCAAAATTAATAATAAAATGAATGGAAATACAAATAACACAGTAAAATGTAATAAATGTACATAAAATTATAGTATTTTATGTACACTTCTGATAAAATTTCATAAGAAAGGTACCTAAATTAATTAGATACCTTTTTTTCTTATGAAATTTAATCTCACTATTAACAGTCTTATTTTTTAATTTCTTTATATTTTCCATAAAGCATCTTAAACGTAAAAAGGAAAGCTAAGTACAAAAAAAAAAAAAAAAAAAATTAGAGCGCTGAAAGTTTTCCTTAAAAGTAACAAGGTAAATAATTTGTTCACTTAAATAATTTCACTTCCTTCCATCCGTAGAAAAAATTCTCCTCCCGTAATTATCTAAACGTCATGAATGACGTCAATCGTCAAGCGACGCGAAAGGTTATGACCTTTTTTATTTTATTTTCAAATTACATTTTTTCGGCGCAGAAGCTAAGTTAAGCTTGGTTCAAAATATTTTAAATAAACAGTATAATTTCTGTTTTTATTAAAATCAGTTTTGAAAAAATGATAATTGATTTTTAAAAGAATATCAAAGTAAGATTTTAATCTTTTTTATCAAATCGAAAAAAATGATTGAAAATGATTATCTGTCCTTTTTTTTTGACCAAAAAAAAAAAAAAACAATATTTTTAACGAAAATTTCAGACGTGCTAGGAACGATTAAAAAATGTAAAAAAATACCCCCAAAATACTTTGATCTTTCCTCTTTAATAATAATATGAACATTAGACGATAAAATTTTGTTTTCGTCAAGTTCGGCGTCTTTTTCATCATGCTATGCTCTTTTGTTTACATTTTCGTGGGTGAGTTGTCCCCTTTCATTCTCACGATGTGTCTTAATCGTGTTTTTCAAATTGATTTTATTAAAAAAAAACAACTGTGTTTTTCCCATTTTCGGCCCCGTTAGAACCACCACAAGGTAATTTTATGTAGTCATGTGAAGTTTTGTTGAAATCGGCTAAGAAATGTAGGAAATTCGATCCAACATATAAACGTTACAGACACACACACACAATCTGAGTTTTATAATAAGTAAGATATATATATATATATATATATATATATATATATATATATATATGACATTTGTATATGTACGTCATTACGTTTTATATGTTCGGCTCTTTCAGGGGCAAAGAATAGGAACTTTAAAAAGAGTACATGAAATAGTAATTCAGAAATATCCGCTTTTATCCATGAATTAAAATCTTTATTGGCCCAGTGTAATAAAAGAGAAATGGTACTTTGAGCTCCAAATGTTTCATCAAAATTAAAACCGAAAAAGAAAGAAAGTTTTAAATTCTGTCAAAAATAACTTCTTGTTTTTCAGTGCCTGATTGTGTTTAAACTGGTGCAAACGAGGAAATAACTATAAATCAGAATTTGGCTGTTAACTTAGGAAAACAAGATTCGTACGCATTATGCCCTTTTCACTCGGACATCTCCCAATTATTCTCGCAGTTAGGTAGACATGACATTTAAATAAGAGAATTAGTTTAGGTGAAAAGTTCGATAATTTTACATGGAAAATGTAAGATATTTCTGCAATATTGTTTGTCAATTCAGTCATCACCGGTTGATGCATTGGAATGAATGAGATAAATGTCAACCAAATAGAATAAAGATTACGAAGTGGAGGACGTGCAATTTGATGAATACTTCAGGAAAGGAATTGTTAGAATTTCAAATCAGCTAGCATATTACACATATATATTGAGATAAATTTTCCCTTTTTAATGCTGGCTATAAAATTACCATAGATGAGAAATTGTCCAGGAAAGTAAATGATCATCGGAAAATTAAAATGTAGATATTATGAAAGCAACATTAAAATGCATTTTCCTTGTCTTTGAGCGAAATCGATTTTTGATTTTTTTTTTCATGATCTATATGAAAATTTTGAGATATTTTTGGTGGATGTTTGCGTTTCTACCCATGAGATAAAATCATTTCGGTTTTCTTACGTATATCACATTTAAAAGTTATAACGTGCAGCAAAATTATGCAGACATGATGTGCATTACGTATAAGACTCAATGTGTCATCATAAATTGAACACACGTTTTTAATTTTAACATTGATAGTATATGTAAATGCAATTCTAAATCCTGTAAGAAATATAAATAAATGAATAAAATACTCTCTCTCTCTCTCTCTCTCTCTCTCATAGACACACATAGACACACAAACTTACAAACTGACTCACGCAGACACACAAAAACAGACACTCGCGCACGCGGGAGGGCTGAATGTCATTTCGTCTAATCGAATATTCCTTCTTCTAAAATAGTATATTTAGTGTTTTGAAAGTTTTACGGACCGAGGACATTTAATTACAATAATATATACAGAGTTTCCACCCAAAATGACAATAAATGCAGTATTCATTGACATGCAAAAAAGATTAATATTTAAGATTTTTAAATATATATATATATTTTATATATTCAATTTCAAAGAAAGTAGTGGGTTATATTAAATTAATTAAATACATGGATTTGGAAAAATATCATGAACGTATAGAAAGTCAAAAATTAAGTAGATATTTTTGGATGCCCCAATATACAGGGAGCGATGCGGAAATTGTCGCCGTTTTATATTTTTTAATTCCAGGCTTGCGCGTTGTTTGTTTTTAATGTTGTCCACTTCACCATATAGAAGTGTCAGTTTGGCAGCATCTGATAGAAAAAGATTACTATGACATAATTCACTCCAACCATACTTTTAAAACGGCATGGTATACTGCTTGGCATTCACGCCGGAATCTCCAATACGAGCATTTCAGGGTATTTAGTTGTCAATCTGAGGATAGTGGAGAGGATTCGGAAAATGTTGGATACGTCTAATGGTGATTACTACGGTGTTTGATGGCGACATTATGATGCCATTCATCTTCACTCACAGCATTAGACTCAATACGAGTCATACATCAAATGCCTTGAGGAGGTAGTGCTGCCCTGTGTCAAGAGGGTGATTGCTGAAAGAACCTATGTCTGGCAAAAGAATTCTGCAGCATTCAAAACACGAAACAGAAACCATTCATTGCTGACAGATAATTTCAACAAGTTCATCATCCTTTGCATCTGCACCCCTAACGCTCCAGACTGCCACACAATTCATTAGGATGTGTGGGGCGTAGGTGAGCAAGAGACCAACAAAAGTCTTTTAACATCGAAGATGAACTGTAGGCAAAAATTATGAAAACATTCATTAACAAGACCATCTATACAAGATGCAATAGATTTTGAAGTCGCCTGGAAGCCGTGGTTGAAGCCATTGGCGATTTTATTGAACAAATTCGTTTTTTTTTTTGTATTTTGAGATACTTTTCTGTATATTGGGAAATATATTTTTAAAAATAATAAGTCAGTGTTATTTTCATTTTACGGAATTTAGACAATGTAACCAACTTATCCTACACACGCATACTCACACACAGACATTCAAACACACACATACATATGTATGTATGCTTGTGTTTATGCTTCTGTTTTTGTGTTGGAGGTAATAAAACAGTGCTCAAAGTTTAACAGAGTTTAAAATTTAAACTACTAATAAATGTTCATTTTTTTTCTCACCGTTATCTCAATCGTCCTGTGCTGATATATATATATATATATATATATATATATATATATATATATATATATGTTGAAACTTGGATAAGCATGGAATAAATAATACAACACAAAATGTACGTAAACAAAATGTATTGAAACAAAAAAGGTACACAATATTTACAGTTAGTTTTGGTATATTCTTGGGAAGACTGTTCCTGCAGAATGGGTTGACTTAATCGCAGTCGGGCAGAGTCTCTCGATTGGATCTCTTCTTACTTCTTCCCCTCGTCTTCCCGGTACCAACCCATATTTATATGGTCGGTACTCCACTATGTAAATTAGGTGGATCGTACCACAACACCCTCCTCCCAAGCCTTGGAATCCCTTTTGGATTTCAAATTGTCTTCCTATATGGGTTGATGATTATGGCTATTTCTTTGTAGATCCATTTGCCTAATTTTAATTTTATTTTTTTTCCGTTTTGGATTCACGTCCAATGGGTCCGTGAACTTCCGTTTCCTACCAGATCTTCTTGGTTCAGGTGTATTCTGTGGAGGTTCTACCTGAAACATATCATACATTATATCAATGGGATCTTCGTCCTCATCCGGTATACACTCTTCTTGCTCTATACCGTAATCTTTTTTAAGTTGGTTTTGGTGCCTTTTATGAGTATTCTTCGGCCCTTTAATTATGTAAATCAGGTCACCGATTCTCTTGTCCACTATGCCTCGTTCCCAGAACTCAACGTTGTTTTTATAGCACTTGAAAAACACCTTCTCTCCGGGAGTGTATCTTTTTCTCGCTGTATACATGGTATTTTTTACTCTATTTTTTCCTGTCAAAAGCTTGTCAAACACTGACTTAACTTTCCGAACGAATATTAGTTCAGCTGGTGCCATGTTTGAGTGTGTTCTCTGGTTTGGCGTGATTCTGTATACTTGTAAGAATTGCTGAAGCGCTTTTTCCGTTAGAACTTCTGAGGCTTTCTTCAGAGCTCGCTTTAAAGTATCGACAAATCTTTCTGCGAGTGCATTAGACCTCGGATGATACGGAGGCGTCGTTATGTGGTTAATTTGATATAACTCACAAAATTCCTTAAATTCTTCAGAAGTGAATTGTGTACCATTGTCACTCACAATACACTCTGGCACACAGAACCGTGCAAATAGTTCATGCAAAAAAGTTGTTGTGGTATTGGACGTAGGCTTTTTACAGCGTAGTACTTCCGGCCATTTTGTAAAACTATCTACCACTATTAGGTAGTAAACATCTTCTACTGGACCAGCGAAATCAATGTGTAATCTTGTCCACGGATGATCCGTCTTGGGCCATGGTTTTTGTACGATAGCTGGTGCCTTAGCTGCTAACGCACACCCTTTACATCGATGAACCATGTTTTCGATATCCACATCCATTCCTTTCCAATACACAAAGCTTCGCATTAAGCTTTTTGTTCTATTAATACCCGGGTGACCCATATGAAAGTCCCGATGTATTCTTTTCTGCAATTTTTTTGGTATGACTATTCTCTCACCATATAATAAAACTCCGTCACCTATTGAATAAATCTCCTGCACTTTTTGGTCATTTGCTACCATTTTGCTTTTAATTTCTAAAATGAAATCATCGCTTTCAGCTTTTTTAATTTCCTTTAGCGTAACCGGTAGCTCTCTTACAATGTTGTTTACCATGCTTTTCACCTCATAATCTGCTCTGATATTTGCAATAATTGATTCTTCGAATCTTTCTTCTTGACTCGGTACTAGTCTTGATAGACTATCCGCATGAATTATCTTTTTGGATGATAGGTGCTTTATGTGAAAGTCATAATTGAGAAGAATGGTTCCCCATCTTAACAGACGATTTGCTGTATAAACGGGTAACCCTTTCTTTGAACCAAAAATAGTGATCAGTGGTTTATGATCCGTTTCAAGGATAAAATGTCTGCCGTGGATGTCCCTGTGAAATTTTTGTATGGCAAAAATGATACTCAGTGCCTCTTTTTCTATCTGAGAGTAACTTCTTTCTCCTGGAAGCAAAGTTCTCGAAGCGTGTGCAATTGGTTTTCTAGAACCATCTGGCATTATGTGTTGAATACACGCTCCTATCCCGTATGAACTAGCGTCACTTGACACTACAATATCCAGTTTTGGATTGTAATGGGTTAAAAAGAGGTCGTACGTAAGCATTTTCTTTATTTCATCAAAGGCTTTCTGACATTCTACCGTCCATTCCCATGCCTTGTCTTTTTTTAGCAGTTCATTCAACGGAGTTCTTAAATTGTACATTCCTTTAATGAACGCTTGATAATAATTTGCAAGCCCTAGAAAACTTTGTAGCATCGCCACATTAGTGTGCGTCGGCATGTCTCAAATCGCAATGGACCTTTCCGGATCTGGACATCTGCCATTTTTGTTGATTATGTGCCCTAAATACTTAATTTCCTCTAAACCAAATTCGCACTTTGACTCTTTGACTTTAAATCCAAAGTCCTGAATCTTTTTAAATACTTGATTGAGATGCTCTCGATGTTCGTCGACCGATTCGCTCCTTACTATGATGTCGTCTAAGTAAGCGCACGCAAAGTATAAATCATTCAGCATGACGTCCATAGCTTGTTGAAAAATGGCTGGTGCCACTTTAATACCAAAAGGAAGCCTGTTGTACTTGAATAACCCTCTATGCGTGTTTATCCCTAGTAACTTCGAACATTCCTCTTCGACGGGAATTTGGAGATAGGCATCTGATAAGTCAATTTTTGAAAATATAACTCCACCATTTAGCTTGTTAAAAATCTCCTCCGGACTCGGTAACGGGTAATGGTAGTCCTTAATTACAGAGTTCAACCCTGTCGAAAAATCAACGCAGACTCTGACTTGGTTTGATTTCTTTTTTATGCACACAGTCGGCGCAGCCCATGAATTAGATTCTACTTTCGAAATAATTCCCATTTTTTCCAACCTATCAAGTTCTTCGTTAATTTTCTCTACACTTGCGAAAGGCACGTTACGTTTCTTTTCAAAAATTGGCATAGTATTTTCCTTTAATTCGAATTTGGCTTCAAACTTGTTACATCTTCCAAGACCAGGTGTGAAAGTTTCCGGAAACTTTTTCTTTAATTCCTCTTTAATATCCTGTCTTGTTTGCGTATTACTTTCTACTTTTCTGCAGAAAGAGTTTAACGGTTTATCCCACAATTCGAATGTTTCAATAAAATCTGTACCTATCAAGTTTTCTCCATTTTTCAGAATGAAAACTTTTATTTTTTTAACTATCCCGTTCAATTTCATGGGAAGTACAACCTCGCCTTCGAATTTAATTTCCTTTCCAGTCACTGTTCGAGCGCGTTTCGTTGACTTCATTATTGTAGGCCTTTTTAAAATTTTCCATGTTTTATAGTTCATTATTGTTAAATCTGAAACCGAATCGAGTTGAAATTTGATATTCTTTTTAAATATTTCAGTCTTCACATACTTCCTCAAATCTCTATCTGATTTGATATTTGAATTTGTTTGTCTAATTCGGCTATTGACTTTTCGTTTTACAACACGACCCTTTGTGACCATTCTTGTGGCACACGAAACATTTTTTATTTCTATATGGGCAATTTACCTCCCACTGTCTTTCGTTGCACCGTCTACAATTAAATGGTGGAACCATTTTTTTTCTCCTCATTCTTTTCATTTAATTTTTCTTGTCTATTTTAAAATACGCCGAATTTTTATCTCCAATTTTTTTTCTGATGGGTAATTTGACTGTTTCTTCACTTTTTTTAATATAAGCAATACCAGCTTCTTCAATTTTGTGAGACTCTTTCTTTAAACTTACGGCCCGCTGACACTCCTCTGCTAACTTTTGTAGGGTAAGGTTTTGTTCAGATTCGAGTTTAGACAAAACTTTACGTCTTATTTCAAAACTCTTACTGGATACCAGTCCTTGAGCAAAAATTAAACACTTGAATTCTTCAACCGTAATCTCTGCCAATCTGAAATTGTCACAATGTCTATTCACTATATATGCATAAGTTAAGTAATCCTGATCGTCGGATTTAGCTACATTCATGCATAACCATCGCTTATGCCAAAGCGACATATTTGCTCCAAACAACTCCTTTAGCAATTTCACTGTTTCCGAGAATTCCAATTCATTTTTTCTTCTCGGTAGAATAAAATCTACAAATTTGCTATGTTCCGCTGTACCTAGCTTTCTTAGTAATAGACTAAGTACGGTTCAAACGTTTTTCCTTCGTCTGGCACATAGTTGAAAGTTTCCAACGAATTAAATATGATGTTATTAGAATATGAAGAGTTACTTTCATTTGCCTGATTGTTGTTTAATTTCTCCAGTGTTAACTTTTGAATTTCCAAAACCTTGACATACATTTCTTCCTGTTCCCTTTGACGTTGCTGACTCAACTCCTCTAGCTTTTCTTGATAATTCTGCTGTGCTAATTGCTGTTCTCTTAATAAGGCAAACTGTTCACTTTGTTGTTGCAGACTCAACTGCTGGGATTTGAATAATTCAGCTATGACTTTGGATAATTCCTCCATCTTTAGCTGATAGTGTTCATGCAACAATTGAATATACTTTTAAATTGTGTATCCACGAATATACTATAAGCAGACAAAAATATCGAAACAACTTACGCCTTTTTTAATTTTATGTCTTGCTTTATAAAATATTGTTGAGCAACCAAACAAAAAAAAAAAAAATTTTTTTTTTTTTTACAAGTTCGTTACCTTTCAAAATCGACACGTTGTATTTGTGCTCCTTTTAATTCCATGCATGTTTTTTTAGTCGGCCAGATTTTTTTTTTTTTTAATTCGCCGTTATTTGTTTACGCCACCTTCCAGATTTTTCTGAGTGAACGTTCCTTTATGCTTAGTCGTCCTTTAACTAGTTTTAACTGTCCAGAACTTCAGAATACTTTTCCGTTTCATTAGATGTTCAACTTTTAATTAATGATTTTTTTTTCTTCAGCCTGGGTTCTTCAAACTTGTCCCAATTGTTGAAGACTATCAATTATTAATTCTTTTTTTTTCCGTAACGTAAAGTTCTTTATACCTCGTCGTCATTGTTGAAGCTTGGATAAGCATGGAATAATAATAATACAACACAAAATGTACGTAAACAAAATGTATTGAAACAAGGAAAAGGTACACAATATTTACAGTTAGTTTTGGTATATTCTTGGGAAGACTGTTCCTGCAGAATGGGTTAACCTAATCGCAGTCGGGCAGAGTCTCTCGATTGGATCTCTTCTTACTTCTTCCCCTCGTCTTCCCGGTACCAACCCATATTTATATGGTCGGTACTCCACTATGTAAATTAGGTGGATCCTACCAGAACAATATATATATGTTAAATGCAGGATATGTGTGTGTGTGTGTGTGTGTGTGTGTGTGTGTGTGTGTGCGCGCGTGTGTGTAACGAATGCCCGGCCGCAATTTTCGACGGATTTGCACCAAAATTTACATGCACATGCTCCAAGTGAGCGGGAAGGCCAAGACCGACATTGCATTTCCCAACTCCCATCGATAGTGGAAATAATAATTTTATGCTTCTACGGCAATTTTCATGTAGTTTGCGGCCATTGTGTCCTGGCCAGAGTGAGAACAAATACCGGGCTGCCACGAATAAGTAAGAAGATTCTATTGGTTAGCGTGAGAGCCAACAATTGACTGAAACGAATGTTAACTAGCATGCAAAAAAATAATCGATTGCAGCATTCGTCATTAGTGGGAAAAATTTAAATCAGCAAGGCACTTTACTCCAATTGGCACATTAGCTTGCATAAACTCAACGTTGAGTCTGATTCCGCAGCACTGGGTTGGGTGTGAAAAAGTATTTGTTTTTAACATTCTTTTTCATTCGGTTTTTCCAGTTACGAGTCCTTTTTTAAAGCTGATCGTTTGTGTTCATTTTGTTAGTTCTTTTTTTGTAACAGATTTAATGTTTAGTACAGAGCTTAGAAAAAATTCGCAGTGAGTGTGAGATAGGCAAGACGTAAGACATGTAGCAACATCAACACGCAAAGGGCATATCTTCAAAGGCAAGGAAGGGCAAAAATATTTTAAGTCATGTGATAACGATTGCTGTATGAGTCGTACGATTTTTGAATCAAGCACGGACAACGCCGGGCCATGCTGCTAGAATGCTAGAATATATATATATATATATATATATATATATGTGTGTGTGTGTGTGTGTAAGAGAGAAAGATGCAGCATATAAGACAGTAGCTTATTGCTATATTCAACTGGCAATATCTGATTTTTTTTTTATTTGTAATTTACTTTGTATTTCGAGTAAGATATGCGTCGCGATAAAACAAAAATTGGCAATAAACTGTATAAATTTAGTTCTGTTTTTCAATTTTGTTCAAGCAATTTCGCCCATTGCAAATCATTATCAAGGACTGTTTATTAGTAGTGTGTTATGTATACTTGACTTGGTTAAATCCTGGCATTTTTAGGAATTATGTAATGTGTATAATTGTTATGTAGAACGGGACTAGCCCAGAATGTGAGTATCAAATGGTTATAGCGTTTATGCACTTCAAAATACAGTCATTATGTTGCAATTTATTTTATTGCTCATTTTCGACATTGATTTATTGTAGATGTTTGTATATTTCCTTGTATTGAGTGCTCTGTTGTATTGTTTATTGTATTTTTGCTTTATTGTCTATTAATATGTATGTCTTGATATTTGTATTTCTTGTTCGACATGAGCCCAACTTACACTGGGATTCGAAAAGTGACATGTCAACCGGCTAAAAAGTGTGCTATATCTTTTTTCTGCGTAAAAATTATTATATTAATTATGCATATACTTATCGAAAGAATTTCCATTAACGTTTAACAAATTGTTAAACCAAACTTGCAAAAATATTAATCTATGTATGACGAAAATTCAAAAAGTAATGTGAGTAGAAAGCGCAGTAATACATATCTGGTGTCTTTCAAACACTTAACAATTTGATATTAATGATTGGGTTAAAATATTTTATTGATATTGTATTTATTTTAGAAATGCTTTTAAAAGTCAGAAATTTATTCCTTTATTTTCAAACAAATATTATATACAGTTTGGTTCTATAGCACACTTCATAAATGAATGTGTATGTGCTAACTGTAAAAAAAAAAGTTTTATTGGTAAGACCACTTTATATTTCCGTAGTTGATTCAATATTCTTTGTGAAAAAGCTTTGTCCAAATGATGTTAAGTACTAATAAAAAGAGTATACACCAGTCTAATTAAATTATTAATAGTAATGCGAATATTAGCCGCATCATCATAAGAAAGCTATAGCATTTAGTACCTAGTGCCACTATCAGTTGAAATTTATGTAATATCTATTAAAACAATATTGCCGTAAAATAGGGGTCGAAAATCTACAGTTTCTGTAATTTTCAGATGTGGATTTCCTTTCTAACCCTTTTTGGAATGATTGTGGAATGTCAACATCTTCATTATGCGTACAACGTACATGAAATAACCATTTTAGTTGATGTTTTTGTGATATTCCTCAAATATTTACAGTTACTTAGTCCAGGCTGATGTTTGTGATTATGTAGCTCCGTTCCACCAGCTTTGAAGAGGGATGACCCTCAGTAAGATATAGATACTTAATTCGATCGAAATTACCTTCGATTATAGATATGGGAAAATGGTGGTCTACAGCTTAATTTTGACTTTTATGAATGGGTGTTGCGTCATTCTGAATATCCTTGCGAATTTTTGTAAATAAACAAATTAAATTGTTTTAATATTTATTTTGGGGTACAATCGGTGTTAGGCACACATTAATTGGCAAGTGATATGGCATCTATAAGAAGCTTTATATAAATAAGTTAAATTATATTAATTTTATGTCAAATCATAGAAGTACTCATATATACAGTAAACATTACCTGTATTCTTTTTAATATATATAAATTTATTTCCATCTTACTTCTTAGAGATGAAGGGTCAAATGGAAAATAGCTTACTAAGTATGCAGAAAGAGAGATTTGAAATTATCTAGGGCACAGCATGAGGAAAGAATGCTTGGGAAATTTGATTCTCACAGGACAGACTGAAGGTAAGTGTGACAGCATGAAACAACGCGTACACTACCTAGCACGCTTGAGTAAATGAATATCAGAAATATTTTCGGAGAGAATTGTGGAAAGCTATGATCTTCAACGTTCTGAAAACACACGTTCTAAAGAATATTTTATATTCATATATTATATGATGTCTATTACATTAAAGGTTCATTTTCTAAAAACATTTTCCAGATTCATTCATTCTGTTAGATATGATGTTACCTTTGCTTTGATACTAACAGTTTTATGGCATTTTAAGGGTCGATCCTATAAACATCGTCGACGCTTATCGAATAATTCAACACAGAAAATGCTAGCTATTCAAGGGAATATCACCGACATTTCAGATATACAATGATAAAGAATTCTCTTATGGTAACTGAATGCCTGCAAGCTTTCCTCAATGAACATCTACAGCAAACTGATTGTTGACAATATCTTGCATTCCGACAAATGCTACTTAATCTGTCTGCAACTGGAAGGGTATTGTCTTCCTTAAAGTGCGGAAAAAAATTACCTACCGTATGGCTGTTATCCCAGCGGATTCGATAAATTCCGAACGTTTTTCGATGTTAACCAATGTCGAGCCTGATCAGTAAGTAGATGGATGACGGCTTAGAAATAACAGTTTCTATAAGCTTTGATGTAATGGTGGTCAGGTGGATAATAGCTCAGAATTTTAATAGGGAAGTCGAGAACCAATTCACGTTGGGTTAGATAAACCCTGGGCAAAGTATGAATCCACCTCTCCACCTCTCAATATTTACTTAGTAAGATAACTATCTGTCTATCATCACCATTATCATCCTCAACATCAGTTCGAGCAAGCTTGGCATTATATAACAGGCTCTTTCCATCATTCCAGTCGTTCATTGAACTTGGAAGCTCACCCAGCTTTTCACTCCGTGTCTTCAATCAGATGGTTAATGTACATCTTCTTTGGTCGACATTGTGTTCTTTTTCCATGGATTGATATTCTGAGTAGAACGTCTCTAGATAATTCTCTTATGCTATGCTAAGAGTGACGCGTAAAACTTGCTCATTGCCGACGTATTAATTTGAAGATTGGAGGTCATATTGTCATAGAACTTTATCTTTGTTGGGTAGTCCAGGATATTCTTAGTGCTGTTAAAAACATTTTTGTGTAAACGCCATCTAACAGTGTCTGTCTCCAATTTGGCTACTAATGTCCAGGTTATGGAACCACTTCAAAGACGCACTGCACTGTAGCTCTGATGAATTTTCTCTTGAGATTTTTGGGTAGATTTGATTTTTCTGATGTTTTATTTCATTAAGCGCTCCACGGGTTTGACCAAAGCCTCGAAGAGCGGAAGTTCAATACCTGATTAATGCAGTGGATAACTTTCAAAGGGAAAATTAACAGGAGATAACTGATAACTGACATCCATTAAACATGTCACGAATTAAAACAGTATAACCCCAGCAAAAACCTGATAAAGGCTGGAGCCTACAACGGCCGAAACGTCGTATTAAATATGGCGAAAAAGATGGACAATAATCCGAATAATCTAAATATACTACATAATACCTCATCTCAGAAATATAGACATGTATATATATATATATATATATATATATATATATATATATATATATATATATATATGACTACAACATGGACCTGCATTTTTTACTATAACATGGACCTGTATTTTTACAAATAAAGTTTTACTGTCATTTTATGTTTCCCCTGAGCTGCAATATACTTGAATCACATGCAAGCAAAATATATTTGGTATGTTTGAAGCCTATTCCGTCATTTTGAATATAATGCAACACGGCAACCAATAATACTTCTCACTCAATGTCAGAATAGATTACGCAGTCATCAGTGATATATCTTTTAGTGAGTTTTGTAATCTCTGAATCTTAATATCACAAGGATAAAGCAATTGTATTCTTCTAGTTTAGAGAAGACTGGCGTAAGAATATCTTAATGAAAAACCAAACAGCTTTCGAAAATGACAAATTTGAAAAAACTTTAAAATCTAGAAGTAACCCTGTGTCACTTTCTGAATCGGAATAGATGTTAATATATAATTGCATCTTAATTTTCGGAGATACATGGTATTTATACACTTTGACTGCAGTCGGGTGATCGAAATATTTCGTAAATGTTCCGGGTTATTTTTACTGAATAAGTAGCGTTTTCTCCATTGAACTTCCCATGAACATTCAATTTAAATCGTCATATGGTGGAAGTGTCATGATGGTTGCTTGAAGACAATAGTTACTTTCACTGTCTACTATTGAGAAATTGTCTTCAAACAATATGTTATATATTTTCAATATAAAAGAACCGAAAATATAGCAGAATTGTCAAAACTTTATGTTTAAAATTATTTCACTGGCGCCAAAGTTTAAAGACAAGGATAATATTTAATAATGTTTTCTAAATGTCAATATTCCATTATCAAAGCGTTATGATTTATTTTCATTATCTTCTTAGAAACAATTATTGCATTAACTTTCGATATATGAAGCCATAATGCTTAAATATCACTTCATCTGCTATGAATGAAAAATACTAGAAAATGACATTTTTTAGTAGTTTCGAGTTAAGTAAATTTGATTAACATATTGTCATCAGATACGAGCGATGAAAAATGATCCTATGAATAATTCTATTTATCCACTGTCTATACCTTCCGTGAAAATCAGAATTCAGGATATTAGATTCATTGACTTCGAATATCAAACTAAGTCCCATTCCCCTCGCAAACACCTTTCCCACCCAAAAAATCAATCACGAAGCAAGTTTCTTCTTTTTTCTGCCATCATTTTCCGATTCCCTCTTCGTAACACTTTCTATCTCTGTCTCTGTCGGTCATATGTGTATGTCCGACTTCAAATTAGTTCACAAAAATCTACATATCAACATAAAAGCATCTGCGAAGACCTATATAAGTAAGCTTAGTTTTTCTTGGCAAAATGGTGTAACTCTTTAGAATGGAGATCGATATAATATTCTCTGTCTCCTAGGCTAAATTGCAAATATTTACAAAATGGCTTAACCTCACGTATATATATTATTCAAGTCCATTATACACTCTAAATCAAATATAATTTTTATTATCACTGAAGCAATCACTTTAGCTGTGCAATCAGATGTCTGTATACTTTTATACTATACATGAAGATAAAAGATGATAAGTCTACATAAGTATAGCAACATGTTGCATTAACCGGCACTCTGCAAAACTTGGACTAGCCTAAACTTTGCAGATGATTTAATCCATCAAACATTTCGGAATTGCTTTCAGAAAATGAACAATTACGGGATATGTAAAAAAAAAAAAACTTATTCCTTCTGTGTGTACAGTTTCTTAATCATGGAACAAATCAGATTATAAATCTCATTAGCAATTGACGGGTTTCTTTGTTTATCGTGTTATTCTTCAGTGCCACGTGTTACGAAAGAACTTATAATAGCGATTACGCTGAAGCAAATGCATTCAGTCTGCAATATTAGGGAACGCATGGAAATAGATTTAACTTTGATCGTCACCTCAGCTCAATATATCAACAATAGAACGTCCATTTCAATATTTCAGATATGATTCTAAGAACTTCGGGATGCATGACTTATCTTTCACTCCTTCCTACATATAGATTGAAATGCATCTTTCGTGATGACTGTAAGAACAAGATGTCAACTAGTTAAAAGAACCAAAGAATTAGTAGATAGATTAAGGATTACCAAAATGATAAAATGGGCTAACCAAAATTATAATAACATCCATACTGCACTAATCAGATGCGACTCAGAAAGTCAGTTCATCGTTCGTCGGCATTCAAGGAAAATCAGAGAAAATACTGATAAATGTAGTATTGTTAATGCCACAACAAAGACAGAGAGTTTCATCTAGTCTCGTAACGAAGGTACATGGAACATGTAATATTAGTAATATGAGTGGTTATCCAAACGGTCACTGTTTCAGTTGTTTTAGCCTGATTTGCATATATAAGTTGACCGTCACCATGTAGCGCTGATTCTTATCAAGTCATCTCATAAGTTCTGTCCGAATTTAAACTTTTTGTTAAAATGAACGAAATTTAATAATTATTTTATAATGTCTAATGGAGCTGAACATTATTTTTATGCTTAGATGCATTTAAACTGATCAAATTTTATTTCAGAGAACAATAAAATTAAATTTTGTTTGATTAAAACCCTGCTAACATGGAAGTACCCAAGAATCATTTGGGGCACATAATGCTTTATGAGTTCATGAAGGAAACTCAGCAGCCGAAGCGGCTACAAACATTCACTCAGTTTATGGAGAGGAATGTGTGAATGAAAGAACTTGCAGAAGATGGTTTGCAAAATCCAGAGGTGGAGATGTCACCCTTGAAGAGGAAAATTGAACCGGACGTCCAGTTGAGTTTGATGAAAAGCTTCTTGAAGCAGTCCTTGAATGAAATCCTGCTTTTTTCAGTTGAGGAATTGGCAGTGTTCTCAGTTCAAACCATACAACTGTTCATCGTCATCTTCAACAACTCGGAAAAGTTCCTAAACTTAGAAAATGGGTGCCTCATGAATTGTCGGAAAACAACCTCAAATCCCGAGTTGACATCAGCACTTCTCTCCATTCTCGCCAACTTGTTTCAACTTTTTTGGATAGACTTTTTACTGGCGACGAAAAATGGAACTTTTATCGAAATATTAAGCGTCGTAGACAGTGGCTTGGTAATGGGGAAGGACCCTAGAATTGAATTCTTACCACCTAATGCAACAATTAATGCTCAAATATACTGTCAGCAATTAGAGCGTGTGAACCAAGCTTTGAGATAAAAAAAGACCTGCCCTAGTGAATCGAAAAGAGGTGATGTTTGATCAGGACAATGCGCGATCCCACACAGTAAGAATCACGTCAAAAAAGATCGAAGAACTTGGTTGGGAGAAAATTCCTCATCCACATTATTCCCCCGATCATGCTCCTTCAGACTACCATTTGTTTCGTAGCTTACAGAATCATTTGGAAGAAACAGCTTTTGTAACACAGGAAGATTTTAAAATTGACATTTGTGAGTTCTTTAAATTAAACACAAAATAATTTTACAGTAATGGAATTAGTAAGCTTGTTAATGGATGGAAGGAAGACATAGATAATCAGGGAAAATACATTGTTGATTGAATCTGTAATTAAATGTAACATTTGTTCACTTGTGTTCTTAATCATAATTCGGATAGAACTTATGGGATGACCTGATATTTTGACAGTCTGTAACAATAACTGGTACATCTTCGATATTGAGTAATCCTTTATGACAAATTTGACCATCACACAGACTCATATACACACCCGAGATGAAGATTTTCAGAAATCAGCACCCCCTCATGTTTAGGTGTATAGCAATACATATTTATTCAATTATGATACTTGATCTTCTTAATTCCACTGTTATTCCGCAGAGTGCTTCTTTAATATCAGTTTAATTACTTATAAATAATTCTAAACGGAGTTTTACGAGTATTATTTTCAATTCAATTTTATGCGTGTATTTTCTTTCTATGAACTGTATTATGCATCAGAATTTTCATTTTGTGTAAGCATAATTAATATTATATCTTAAATATTTTAAACACATAATATGTTATTGTATTAATAATGATATTAATAATAACAATTATTTTTTGAAGATTACTTTAATAGAAATATTTGTTCAAACGCAGCCATGTAATTGTAATTGGAATCGAAAATCTTGCAATATTTGTTATGTGTACAGAATAGCACAATATTCAAAGACATTAAATTTTGAATAATGATGTGATGAGAATAGTGAATGCAAACACCACGGAAATGCCGATGAATACTAGCATCAGCTTACACTTAATAAATAAAAGGAAAAAAATATCCGATTTTAAGAAAGATTATTCTATCAACGAGATTGAATAACTTTCTTTTTTTTAATTACTCTCTAAATAGCATGTGCAATATATCCTGGAAGAAAAGTCTTTGCTTTGTTATACGCTGTAATGTCCGACATGGGAATGCCTCACACCAACGGGAGAAACGATCAACATATGTAAATAGATATTTCTGCCCCTCACATGATGGGAGTGGTCCTGTGATATCCACGTGTTGGAAAGGATCCAGGATGTAAACGGGTATGTCTCTCCACTTTGGCCCTCTGACATGGCACACAAGTATTTGACCATAGCAGACTGTCAGTTTTTATGATTGGCCAGACAAATCTGTCTGTGATTAGCGATATTAAGGCATTAGCTCCTGGGCGGGATAAATTGTTAATCGAGCAGAATAACGTCTTCTGCATTGACTCAGACACGAAAGGGCGCAATCACCCGGGGCTGGTTTCACATACAACTTCCAATTCTGTGTTTGGAACATGTATTTTCGACAACGTCAATGATGTGTGGTTCTCTCGTAGCCGATGCTGTAGTTGCTGAGCCTTTTTCTGTGCTTCCACAGATGATTGATACACACACATATATATATATATAACGATACCTAGCACAAAAATAACTTTAGTACCTAAACATACCCCATACTTATATATTTATACTCACACATATGTATATATATACCTATACATATACATACATACCTCCATACACATATGTATTTTACATATGTGTGGATGTATGTGTATAGATATGTATTTGTGCATGTGTGTAGATGTATGTGTATATGTATATTGTATGTATATCTACGGATATATATATGTGTACATGTATTTATATATGTGTAGTATTTTGAATATTAAATTACTTGTAATCTGTATATGTATATAGATGTATATACCTTAGAGTTAATATTTGTAATATATGTGTGAATAGATGTATAACATTGTAATATAAATACATATGCATGTGTGGATAGTTATGGGTAGAATTCTTTTCATATGCTTTTTTATGTATATGATCGTGTGTGTATATGTAGGTATATGTTTTTATGTATGTATGTGTGTGTATGTGTGTATATATATATATATGGTTGTATATGTATATAAGGGTATGTATGTCTATATGAGTATACCTATATGTATATGTGTATATTTAGATGGATAGATAGTTCGATAAATAAATAGATAAATAGATGATAAATAGATATGTATGTATGTATATATATATATATATATATATATATATATATATATATATATATATGTGTGTGTGTGTGTATGTGTATGTGTGAATACATGTATAGAATAGTTTTAAATGGAAGTACTAATGGTATTTTAAAATTACTCTTTTTAATACTTAATATCACTTTCTCTTTTAATGTTCTATAATTAGAATTTTGAGAGTGTATTTTTATCTTCTGAAGGGAGTTTCATTTTAAAATTGATAATTTAAATTTAAATATACCACTCTTTAATAGTAATAATAATATTAACGAAATTCCTTTAATAATGAGGCACTTCAGAAGTCACCTAAAGTTAAACTTTAACTATAGAATCAAACTAAAATTTAAATAAATTTCAAATATTAAAATATAGGTAATCATTGAGAAATGTATGTATATATAATTTATGTATGAAGATGGATGAACATTTGTGTATATTGTTACACGTGTGTCTATGTGTGTATTTGCACATGTTAATAAACGTATGTATATATGGATTTGCATGAATAGGTTTGTGAGATACATATAAGAAGAAAACAAAATCTTTAATATTACCCTCATATATTATTAAATAATGAAACCTAAACCTTAATTAAGTTTACCCATATAATAATAAAAATTTCATTCATAAATTAGATTAAAATTAAAAATAATATAGATGTTATTGTTACCGTAATTTTCTTACTATATTATGGAAATACAATTGGTCGGGTAAATAAACTATTATAATTTTAAATATTTATGTTCTCGATAAATATGCTAATAATAATAGTAGTTAACTTATTTTAAGTCCCTAAACTATTTACTTAAAAAATTAAATTTTCAAATTCATAACATTCATCATTTTTCAGACATCTAAATTTCTATCAAGCATTGAAATTTATCTTTTACATATTTTTTTAAAACAAAATTACAGCCTATTTCGATTAACTTCCCTCTCCCCCTCTCTCTTTGCCGTAACACTCATTTGGATCTATCTGTATTACTGTCGTCTGTCTCGATCTCTTTTTTTGCTTTTCTTTTCTCCCCTCCAATTCCTACATATCATTTCCATTAAGTTAACCATCTAAATAGGTCAAGATTCGGTCACTCCTCCTACCCCAATATAAAGCATGCTTAAGAGAGATATGAAATTAACCCCTCCCTATACCTTACCTTGTCTATTACACTACCACTCTCACCCCCCCACTGTTAAATTACAAAAATTACACTACCCATCAATTTCTAATCCCAATGTTTCCTTTCATTTCGTTGTTGGAATTGTTACCTGATGATCCGGAGTCCTTTAAAAAGCATTTTGGTGAAATAAATTATTGTAATTGTACCTTAAAGTGGTCTGTTTTTCATTAAATATTAGCTCTGTATTCACATTGAGGTCTCAGGATTTCATCCTCCTTGGAATTACCCATTCGGTTTACCAAGTTCTTCATAAATTAATTATATATATATATATATATATATATATATATATATATATATATATATATAAATGTAAATGGATATAGATCCGACAGAATGAAGAAAAATTTGAAAAACAAACCAAAAATCTTAAATGCAATTATGTTGTTTAAAATGAATGAAATGTCGACGTCTGACGTTTCGGTTTAATAAAAACTTCTTCAAGACAATATTCATTAAAATACAATTCAGTTCAATTTGACAAAGACGATGGACATAAAAAAAAACAAGTCTTATCCAAAACAGATAACTGAAAATTTTTAAATTTTGTTTTTTCAAATTTTTCTTCATATATATATATATATATATATATATATATATATATATATATATATATGTGTGTGTGTGTGTGTGTGTGTGTGTGTGTGTGTGTGTGTGTGTGTGTGTAAAGCATGCAAAATTATAGATATTAATTCATAAGAAAATGCAAGCTTATGCACAAAATCAACATCATTCGATCAACAGTACACTGATGAAAGAAAATAATATTATATACACAGTTATACAGACTGAAAAAAAAATACATTATTTACAATATTTATATTGGGATTATACTCCTCATCTTTGTTATTGTTATCAGAACATTTTGTGCATTCAGACTAATTTAAATATATATTTACAATTAATTTTGCCTAAAATATTTCGAACATTTTTTATAAAATTTAGTCTCCCTTAAAGTCCATATAATGTGTTGTAGTCTTCTATACATAATTAAAGAAATAAAACAAGCACACAGATATAAGATGCATATAAATGTCTAGAAGACTAGCCTACTCGGTCGATTGATTGATAATTTTTCGAAGGATATTCTATAATAGTTACAGGCCAGTCAAGTGTGTAATCTGAATGTTTATCGTTGCCTACTGCTTTTCTATTGAGTAAACATTTCCTAATTGACATTTCCTTTTTTGTAGCGCACCTTTTGTTCATCTTCGTTGAGGTCGGTGTTTAAGAGTTGAAGCATTGCGATTCTCAGCCAGCAGTGTCACTGATCTGTTTACCTTTCATTTCCACTTATACAAACCATTTTGTCTTTTTTGTATCGTTTTGATGCCCTTCTTCTATTTCTCTTATATTAGTATCTTTGCATACAATACTTGTGTTCACGCCGCCGCTTCTGCAGTATTCAACGCCTCACATGCAGAAAATAAGTCTGATTTACAGTAGAATTATAACGCAAAATCGTGAATAAAAATCTTAGTAGTTTTGCAAGTGTGCATACATGTATACATTTAGAGGTTAAAAATTGAGCGTAAATTAAAAAAATTGCCTCAAACCGAAGAAGACTAATTACAATCAGAAAAGTAAGTACATCCAAACAAATTTGCGTACATATAAAATGCTTATGCTTAGCGGGGGAAATACACACACATACACACACACACACACACTAACACTCTCTCTCTCTCTCTCTCTCTCTTTCTCTCTCACACACACACACACATATATATATATGTGAATGAAAAAATATAGTTTTAAGGTTTGCTATAATTATGAGATAAAGTGCACAATATCAGAGATAGAGCGTATGTAAATGTAAATATAAATATAAATATAAATGTGAACCCGCACGCACACACACACGTGTGCAAACACACACACATGGACGCACGCACATGCACAAACATAATTACTTATGTAGAACGAATATATATAAACATACCGGCAAAAAGAAACACACGTATATGTATGTACGTGTTAAATATAAATATGTTGTTGCGTATGTGTGTATAAGCATGTGTTTCTGAACATAGAAATAAAGGTCCTTGCTAGATTAGATAATCGTTATGTTTGCTTTTTTTTTAATGTTTATATTTGATTTGTAACCTGTAGTCGATATTAATTTTGTCAAATTTTGTTGATTACACAGCGGCCTTTTTATAAATGCCATTCGGTTTTAGTTCCTCCACCCCATCTCTCTCCCTCACTTTTTTTTTTTCATTTCTTTTCTCTCCCGACTTCATCTTCTGATCTTTAAGTTTAAATCGTCTATTGTGTACGTATGTCACCGCAAAATGTACCGTTTCCGGTATATCTTTAATGTACTTGACATCCGAGTATATTCATATTTCTCTCACTTAAACCGTCTTTGACGCCCCTCTTTAAATCTACTCTGTGTTAAATTTTACCACCCCCACCTCATCTTTAGACCTTCCTGTTCTTCTCTCGTCTGTTACCCCTCCCTATAGCTTTCATTTACTCTAAAATTCGCCCCACACTCTCATACATACACTCTCACTAAATTTTATTTTTAAATTCCCGGAGTTGTTTTTTCCTGTTTTCTTTTTGAATTTGTAGGTCTGATGAATTGGATCGTATTTATGATTCCAATGGAATAAATCATGACCATGGAATATTAGTGTTTAAGCCTTTTTATTATAGTGATTTTCTAAGCCCAGCTTAGATGTGGCACAAGGCCGAAAGTATGGGGCACCCAGTGAGAATCGAACTCACTACTCAGTCGTAATTGATCTAGCAAGACAAGCTTTCTACACATTACACCAAGTCGAGGTGCCCTAAGCATTTTTATTATATCCTTAATCTGTCCCGGACATTGAGTTCTACCTGGATTCTCTTGGATTTATTTTTTATACAAATATATATGTATGTGTATACATATATATATATATATATATATATATATATATATATATATATTTTTTAGATATATGATTACATATGTATGTGTATATTTACCACTAATATTATCAATCTCTCTCTCTCTCTCTCTTCTCTCTATATATATATATATATATATATATATATATATATATATATATATATATATGTAGAGAGAGAGGAGGAGGTCACATAAAATTTATCTAATATTCAGAAAAAAATCACGTACCAAATCAATATGAATTATTGTACTTATCCGTTTGGTTCCTCACGAGCCTGAAATGCATGCGTATTGGTCCCTTACCTTCCCAGAACTAAATGTTAGATTGATTTTCCTGCCAACGAAAAGACGTGCGGGTCTCGCCAGTATTTGCCTGACTGAAAGAAAATTAAATCCTTTATTGACTTTTTTGGAATTGCAAGTGTCTAAATGGAGGCCATACATTTTCAAACTCAGTTGTATCATTTGACGAAGCAAAAACTGAATTGTTTGATTAGTATCTCTAACAACGAATATGGAGAGAGGTAGGAAAGGCATAATCCCGAAGAACATCATATTTCTTACACAATATTATATACTCTGGAGATTTATTTTGGTGGAAAAGAGGCGGCTTCTTAGTTTATCGCATATGTACCCTCATAGTGTAAAGAAAATGTAAATGATTCTGTCAGAGACTTTTGAAACATGTTTGAATTTTCAACCTGATTAGGATTATAATCACACACGTAAACTAGTGGAATTTTGGCGTCTAAGATAACAATAGAATCATCTTTTATTGAACTGCAATGAATCTAGATCGGATTATAAGAGAATATTTATGGCGAGAAATTAAATTTATAATTAATTAAAACAATCTTAGACTTTAGTCATGTTGTTTTCTGCAAACAAGACGTTGCGCCTTAAAACAGTATAGAACATTAGTTTCGAATCATATAAAAGTTTCCTTCAAATTATTGACTAGAGAGACTATGCTTGTGATCTATTAGGTGAAGAATCCGGATAATTTTACTCTTGATGATTCTGCCTTTATGTTTATAATTTTACTGTATTGAACTAAATGTTTCTGAATTGGATTATGATTATCTATTCGGCACCTAATTTAAAATTCTAATTATTATATAGTAAAAAGTTTTTCAGTACTTGAAATTTTAATCAAATATTTTTAAATGAAATAGATTTTGCCATCCGTATAATTTTTAGACATTACTGCGTGTATGCATTTTTATTATTGAATTATCCTTATTCCGATCAAATTGCTTCAAAATCAATCATCGAATATATTATTTAAGGATCTTTGGTTCATTTTTAAATTAATCTCATCTGATTTGCACAATATGTTTTCCTTTTAGTTTGATATGGATTTTTCTTTATTTACATCTTGGATATATTTAGTTGATTTTAATTAATCTGCTTCACTCTCACCTAATTTACTTTTGTTTCACTTGATTTCTAGTTGTTATTTTACTTTGTTATAAAAGATCAACACAACACGCTGATTATTCCGAAAGTATATAGTTTTCTAAATTCAGTATTTGCTTATTTTCATCTGATGCAGAGAGACGATTATTATCAATTCCGATCATCATCACAAGATTAACACTTTTGATTCTTTGATTTTAATCTTGTAACATATGATAAACGTAACACCGCTAAAACCCTTAACAGGTTTGTCCTACTCTGTCCTATTGGCTCAAACTTTCAGCTCTCCATAAAACACGATTCGTAACGTTTATCCGCTGCCAGTTAACAAAAATGATATTGATGGAGATGAAAACCTTGCTTTCTTTGGCACAGAAACACATTAATGTTACAATCAGCTGGAAGTAGCTTCCCGATAGAATCAACGGCCAATCCATAGAGAAGACATTCTCCTACCTTGGCCAATATTTCAGAGGAAATCAAAGATAATAAAGTAAGATGATAGCCTCGATTCTGAAGGGACGCGAGATTAAAAAAGAAAGTTCACTAAAAATAGACACTTGTTTTTCAGCCGTTATGTTATTTATGTTTACCATATAGAGTTCTGTTACATTATGTATTTCATGTACTATGTTATTTTATATTAATTTATATTAGAAATACCCCGGAAAATTTGACGGTGTTATGATTCTCATTTTCTAATCAATTTTAATTATAAAATTAAAGTTTTGTACGGCGATAACAATCATAGACTTACATGATGCTCGTTATTTTAATGAAGGAATACACATAAAACATATTTTAAATTTATGAATTTTCAAATATCACTGAAACAGACGGCAAACACTTCAATGTTACAGTCTTTCTTTCTCTCATTCATTTTCTCACTGAAACTAAACACCGTCACTAGTATGCTTTTTTTCCGTTTATCCATGTGATCAAAAGAAAATTATCCATTACTTAAGAGGTATTGTAAGAAACGTTAGACATATCTATCTTCACATCTTTCTTTCTTTATTACTGAAACCAAGTAGCATCACTGATATATCTATTCGGTCTTTCCACGCAATCAAAACGAAATAGTCCATTATCTTTGAGGTGATGGCAGTAGACGTTAAATATTATATATTCACTTCTTTCTTTAATTCATTCTCTTTCTGTGAACAATAATGACTCTAATTTGTCTTTTACCTCTTTCCACGCCATCAGCAACATTATGATGCATTTGCAGGGAGTAATGGCCGTGCTAATTAAGAGAGTTACAAGCAGAATTATTAATATATATTACGAAATAATAAAGATAATCAGTATAGATATATACTAAGAATTCGAAATTTAAAAATATAAAATATGGCTTCCAAGTAAGAAAATCAACAATAAAATAATAGCAATTTCAAATTATTGCTTTTTGAGATAGTAAAAGAAAACATATATTCTGAAATATGGCAAAAATATAATATCTTATATCGACGCAAAATGTTCTTTTAATCAAAATGTTTCAAGTGTCATTCAATGTATAAAAAGCAGTGAACAACGATTCAGCAGTTTTTTTTTTTTTTTAATCATCAAGAGGCGCCTGTAAAGTCAGAATGTCGGAACGAAAAAAAAAATGATTCAAATAAGAAAAAATTAGAGAAGAACACACTGCCTATCTAATATCATGAGAATATGAATAAAACATTATAATTTGCTTAAAAGATTATTTAACATATCCCTATAATTGATTCATCTAAAATGCTTAATTCTCTCTAAAGAAGGAAACACTGTGTTTTTGAAAGAGAACTCATTTAATAATATTCGTATTTGTTATTTTAATTTAAACTTGAAAGTTATTTTTTTAAAATTTATGCTATGGTTATGTCTTCCGATTTGAACTGATATTTTTTTAATTTTTTTTTAATAATCTCTTAATCCTTAAGTAGCAGAAGGAATATGATACAGTAGATACAACCAACAGAAGTTTCGGTAAATAACCCGTGTCATAAGAATATTTTACAAGAGAAGCCCATAGACTACAGGTTAAAGTTCGATTCCCAACAGATGACATTAATAGGGTTGGTTAGTCAATTATTTTTAGAAAATGTTAAAATTCAATACAATATCTCATGAATGATGTGGTTGCATATCTATCTTTAGTCAAAATGATCTAGATTCAAGCCCAATAAATATTCCGAAAATCAGAATGCTGCTTTAAAAGGGATGAGCCTTGTAGATTCCGAAGTAACAGCGCCTCTTATTATTCCCATTTAAAATTACATTGTGTATCTTACTCAGATCAGTTTATTCGAAACAAAACCCTATATGTGAGCAGCCAGGGATTTTTGTAGTCAAAGAGCAATAACGATGTTTAATTTTCATACGCATGAACGTTCAACCAATTTTATACTTCTGCAGAATTTGCTTTCATAAAAGCATTTAAAAAATAATCAAATATGATATAGGATAGATTTAGGGTTAAGAATGATTTTACCGTCTGTGAAAAAAATTATTAGAGTTGCGTTACCTTATAATACGAATCGATAGACGCCTACAATAAGACTCCATCGATAAATTCCCCTCAATCCAAGTTATTTTATCCATTGAATCCATGACTGGAGGCTCGTGGAATAATGGATATGCTTCCTATTTGATTGAGGAATCGGAAAACTGAGTTCGAATTCCAAATCGAATCCATTAAATAAACTTGAAAAAATACCCTTGAAAAATATTTGTGAATCCTCTTCTTCTTCCTCCAGCTATGGGTAAATAGCAGGACAGACTGGGTTTCTAAAAACTATCCTTGGATGGCAACTGGTCTGGGAGAAGGAAAAACTCTGAATTCAAAACCTGCGGAGGGTCGTTTGGGGACCTTGTTTGCACGCAGTTGCCACGTCTCTGTAATCGGCCTTTCAAAAAATGTGTGGATGGTCCTGCACAGTAACTGAACCTTCACCACTATAATCAAAATCGTGCTATACATGCGGGTTGGGGACTGCTTTTGGATTCCAAATTCCCATGAAACTCCAATATTTGAGTCGGCTCAACCCACCTCGGGTGAATGCCATTACAGGTACAATAAGACTAAGATAATTGTAAATATTTACAGTTATCAATGCCATCTTCCAGCTAAAGAGCATTTCCGATTTGATGTCAGAATTCGGAAGACGAGTGCAAATTCTTTAAATCATAGTTGGATTAAAGACAGGATTTAATTTCTTTTGTAGGCCTTAATAAGGAATTAGCTTAATGTTTTAAAGGTTGAAAAACTATAGATATTTTGCAAAAAGTAAGGGGGCAATTTTATTTCATTCAAATCACGAGAAAAATATTTATTATTTAATTAACTACTGTATAAATTATTGAACACAAAATACAAGTTATTGATTCTTAAAAGGTAATTATTTGAACAGCAAAGCAATAATAGCTCTGTTTTTATGAAGATTGTTTTGCTCACTGTCTATAACAAACTATTACATAAAACTAAAAAGGAAATCACACAGCAGAAAATTGGATAAGCTTAAGTAAGGTAAAATATACATTACTACTTAAGAAAATGCAAAGTAAAACCATTATTGCAAATATATGTCGTCCTCCACATCCCCAAAAGTTATTAAATAATATCGAAAGTCATACGTCGTTAAATGATAGTTTTGGACAGCAGTGTTCATATGAGATTTCCTATATTCAAAGGTCATGTTATCGAAGTTCATACGGGATAGACACTCGCCAAAATTGACTAAATACAAACATGAGAGTTGCACACAATAGAAAATTCACAATAATGTTCTAAGAAACTGCCACTTGTACATCGTGCGAGACTTGGAAGTATTCAGTGGTGTCTCGTGTGGACCACCTTAGCAATCGATTAAGACTTGACAGTATTCGATGATGTGGTCATGAAAGGGTTTAGCATTTGACATTACCCAAATTTTATTCAACTAATCCACACAGGGACGATGCCTATCATAAGTTACACCACTCGACGCTATTTGGTGTTTGTTGGTGGGAGATACTTTTTAACTAGGTCCCAAGGGCATGAATATGTCTTAATCTGTTCTACTGAAAAGACTGTAATGAAAGGCGACGTTCAGGTGTTTGAAATATAATAACAAAAAACTTGACTACATATTCCATGATCACACGAAGTTTAAAAAACTCAGCAAGAACCGGACCAACCAAATAAAATCAAAGCTTAATAAACTCATTAATGCTAATAATGCTGAACAGATCACTTTAAAACTCCCTAAAATTAGTGGCGATTATAGACCGGGTTACATATACGGCACTATAAAAACACATAAATCTATCCTCTCCGTCCTATCATATCGCAAATTCCAACTCCTGTATATCATCTAACAAAATACATTAACCAACTTATTACTCCCTACCTTCCTGGTAAATATAGTATTAAGTCAACATTAGAAGTAATCCAAATCTTAAAAAGTGAAAAACCCGACAATGAAATCATAGCTTCACTTGATGTTGAAAACCTATTTACCAATGTCCCTGTTAGTAAAACTATTGACATCATTATACGAAATATAAACAGTAACTCATCGTTAACACCACTTAAAATAAATCCTAATATATTACGCAAACTGCTATTAGCTTGTACTACTTAAGTCCCTTTCTTTGATCCCTTTCTATCGATATATATATATATATATATATATATATATATATATATATATATATATATAACGTGATGGTGTCTCCATTGGTTCAGTACTGGGTCCGACATTTAACAATTTCTTCATGTCGAACCTCGAAAATAAGACATTTACAGATTTTAAAAAACCATCCATCTACCTAAGATAAGTTGATGATATTCTTATGTTAGTTAAAAATACAGATGAAATATTTCAACTTCAAAAACATTTCCAAAATAATTCTGTCCTTAAATTCACGTATGAACTCAATACTAATAATAAAATTCCTTCCTTGACATATTGAAAAACACAAATAATAACAAATTTACTATTTCGTCATACAAAAAAACCTACCAGCATAAATTCATGTACACTGAACTACAAGAGCGAATACGCATATTACGACAAAATAGCAATAATAAACAATCTAATACATCGGCAGAAACTAATTCATCCACAAAACAGACATTTACAGTGAACTAAAGAATATGAAACAAAAACTTATTAATAAAAGCTTTCCAAACTATATAGTTGATGAACAAATAAGATGCTTTCTTAGAAATCTCAATACGAAGCAAATATTACATAATACTGCTTCTACTGATCTTAAACATATTAATATTCTATATCGTAAACAAATGCATACTAATTATAAACGAAATGAGAATATACTAAAAAAATAGTAAATACTAATATATCTACAACAGATCCTATCCAAAAATTAAGTTAATCATATACTACACTAAATCTAGTATATCCAAATCAATTGTTCGCAATGATTCTTCTCCCCCGGTTAGGGATTAGCAAAAAAACAACAGTTTATAAATTCAAGTGCCCTTTGGGAGATTGTATCTCCAACGAATTAAACAATATTTATGTTAATCACACACAAACTCGCTTTCACGACGCTTGACACTACATTTGAATGAAAACTCTAACATTTTTAGGCTTTGAAAACAACATGCCTGGCCGCATACACAATTCCGAAAAATACTTGTTGAAAACACAACTATACTTAAACATCAAACCAATAAACGAAATATAAAGATTCTTGAAGCTATATACGTGAAACAGTTGAAACCTCACCTGAACAAAATAAACTATGAAATCTCCACAAATATTCTTAAAGGTCTATAATTGGTAACAGAATCATTGGTTTATACCAACAGCTTCCCATACTTAATATTTCTCGAATTCACTCTCGCGTGTGGTCATGTGAGACGTCATGAGATGCGATGCGATTTTCAGCTTCCTAGCGTCTTATATGCACGTGTTTATTGTTGCTTGGAATTCTTCCATGTAAACAGAAACAGACTATCATCACTTTCTTGTCCGTGTATTGTTTATATATTGTTTATAATTGGCATCTTTGATAATGGCTTATGTAAGCCGAAAGCTTAGATTTTATTAAAAATATGGATCAATATTGTGATTTTTTTCTTCGTTTAATAAATGTTATCAAACTTATCAGATATTATTTAAAAAGACATAAAATAAATGAAAACATCCAGCTAAATATTTAATAAATATATATAATGTATATATATATATATATATATATATATATATATATATATATATATATATATATATATATATATATATATATATATGAAATATAACTCTTTCTTCCGATAGACTTTGTAAATCCAATTATATACACACACACAGGTGAAACAGAAGTAAGTAGTTAGAAAATGAATGTGGACATGCAAGAGTAAAATATGCAATAATCGTTAGAACAGAATTATAAAATATAAACAGTCGAACATGAAGAGAATAAAAGTTCAAAGTAAGAAGTACGAAAGATACACATGTAAATAGATCAAAATGTGAATGTTATGAAATCACAAGTATTGATAATTTCGACGCACAGTCACAAAGTATTATATATAAGATATATATATATATATATGTCTGTGTGTATGTGAAATTTTGATTCAGGCATCGCTATTTTACGTGTGTATTCGGAGGACAGCTTGAAAACGTACATCTTAATTTCTATATTCAGTAAACAGGTATTGAAAAAGCAAATACGACATATAAATGAAAAATGAAAAAAAAAATGAGAAAAAAAATTAAGAATATTTTTTATTTTTTGTTAAACGTTTCCTTTCATCTTTAGTTGAAAAATCTTTTTTCATAACTGGCGCCAATTTTCTATTCTTCAATTCCTTTTAAAAACATTTTCATATGTCTCATTATTCTTCCATCTTCTCTTCCATCATTCTTTATATAAGACACACATTTAGTTCCTTCCAGCTTCGTTAGATTGTATGTTTCTTCCTTTCTATCTGTTTCTGCATTGTGTTCTTATTATCTTTCGTATTACATTTTATTTTTAATCCACTGATTGTTTTATTTTTCGTTACGAACTTAATTGAAATTTTAAAATTAAATCTTGGAAGCGAATTCGGATAGTATTAATGATATCCGAAAAAGTATAGCAGCATTTTTGTTACAAATTCAAATGCTTTCCGATGAATTCTTCAGATTTGGCGCTGAAAACGTTAAATTTATTGTAATGTTTAATTAAAAGAAAATTTGAATTGATTAAGTTTATTATCACAATCTGTTCCTTACAGGATGTGTTTTCACTAGTGTTTTTAGTAGAATTGCTTGCATTTTTTTTGGCACATGTTTTGCTATCATTTATTTTGAAATATTGAATGAAGACATGGTGCTTTTGGACATTTATGTTTCTAGGTAAAATTTTTAAAAAATATATAAAAACAAGTAAATATATTTCTGTTGAGTTGTTGGGAGTGTTCCCCCCGCGTGTGTGTATTCGAATAAAGACAAACACAGTTGTAGGGATAAATACTGGTATATTTGGAAAGATGTAATTAACAACAGAGTGATTAAAAATAATACGCCGGATAAAGATAGCTTCAATAGCAAAAGTCTACAGTCCAACGGCATGTAATGGTAACCTGATCTCGACTGCTGAACCTGATCCTTCACACATTATTTATTGTACTATGTACAAATGTGGCACAAGGCCGAAAAGGGGGCTGGGGGAAAGGACGGTCATCACTTGTCTTAAAATAAAACTTAGCTAGCCACAAATCTGACCCTATCATACAAAAAATATTCCTATCACCAAAAAAACTACACATTTATCCATACCTTTTTACTACATCCACCAAAAATGCCTCTTTGACTCAATGAAAAACCTAAATACACCCCTGATTAACAAATATTGTCTGTGGGGAGGGGGCATAAAAACAACAACTTTCTAAAAATCCCCAATGAGTATATACAATATGTCAAAATATATTTACAAGAAACTAAACAAAATTAGTGTTAGTAATAATATAAAATTAAACTTTGATTTGGTAGAAATATCATTTAACCGGACGAAATTTTTCTAGAATGACAAAAAAATAAGGACACATTCAATCCGTAAATTGTTTTATATTGACAAAATGGTTCATCATATCTGTTAAAAATAAATAACTAATCTGGTTGACTAAAGTCTTAACTTCATGCAGACACATGGCACTGAAAAATAAACGAGGGAGGGAATCTAAGTTAAACTAAAGGAAAAAAAGTCTTACACACTATTTATTTGATTTGTTCAAGAACTTCTGTACAGTTTGGTATTATCTGCTGATCATTTCTATCCATTAAATCAACCTTTCGATTCATTTGAAACCTCCAATGTCACAGATATGGCTATTGATTTAAGACATCGAAATTCAAGACATTTCCCAAATCCTCGTCTTATAATATCATTTTCCTCCTTAATGTGTTTCAGTTTAATTTAAAACAAATCTTTTAACATACTGTTTTTTATCGCTTTGATGGTTACAAATAATTAAAACAAAATGGCGGCTTATTTTTTTTTATATTATTTTTTATATATCTGCACAGCAGGGGACTTTTGTTCTTTTTAAGATAGATGTTGCGATCATTTCAAAATGATTGTTTAGATAAAATTAATTGAAACCTGTGGGTGAAAGTTCTTAAATAATTTCGTCAGGCATGTCCTTCATCAGACAGAGATTTTATATGGATGTCACTCATGGATGTCAAATGGCAAGCAAACTCTTTTCAGAAATATTTAAATTGTATATAACCGCTTTCTCAGATCAAGGATTCAGAATTGTCTTCGAGTAAAATGAACCCTGTAATGTCTTAGTTAATAAAGATCTGAATCTCGTGGATTATGCTACAAGAATCACAAAAAGAGAAAGTACTGTACCAAGTAACATAAGCCACATCACTTGAGGACTTTCAACAGTGGCAAAAACTCAAATGGCTATCATCCGTAACTCGAAGAGAAAAATAATGACAAAGTGAAGACATACTTCAAAAAAAAACTTAGGAAGGAAACCACCATTAATACGAAAAATGAACGATAAGAATGGATGAACTTGAGAGATAAAGACTTTCCTGAAAATTTGTTTTAAAGAAATATTTTAAATACAAAAACCGACAATAACAGTTATAAGGAAACTGTTAATAAACAAAATTCTTTTATATTGTTATAAAATATTAGATTATTAATATCAGATCAATGAGAATATATTTTATATATATGGATTACCTTCGTCTATATGTGGTTTTTCTATATTAATATAATTTAAACACGTTAGATACTTAGTAAGTCTAGTAAGATATCTAAAAAAAAAGAGCTTTTTTCGCGCCATTTTTGTTCGTGATTTGACATGAAAGGATTTATTCGGACGACCTATGATTCAATGATAAATCTGATGACCTCCTTTTTTTTTTTTTTGATCCCAAAGCTGTGTATATCATGCGTTTATAAGTTGATTAGTTTCCCTCATATCAGGTCTTTTTATTTTGTTCCCCCCGCAAAAAAAAAACAAACAAAATAGCCGCAAAACCGGTTCTGCCTTTCCCATGGTGTGGCACGTCCATGAAATAAGATAAAAAAATTCTCAACGTAAAAGTGAGTACCCCATTCTTATACATTGCTGGAGTTTCTCATGATATCAAACTTCAAATATCAGAGAAAATGATTTTGAAATTTAAATATGTTTCAATCCTTTTATATACCGGAAGCATATCGAAAAAAGGTGAAATTTTATGAGTCATAAATATTCCGTACATTTCTTGTGGGACCAACAGAAGTAAAACACGGAACACGGATTAGATGTAAGAAAGATATATTAACAACAGGTTACAGAGATAGTGTAAGCGGAGCTTACTATAACAACTCTCTAGAGTGCTATGTCGCCTACTTAATGTAGGCCTGGAAGAGTCTATTGTGTAGGTAGTTTCCGGTCTCACAATACACCCCCCTCTTCCAAAGAGTTTTCTTTTTGAAAAGGAGAGAAAAAAATAAAACTTAATACTTTTTCCTCTTGGGATTTACGTCGAGCGGTTGAGTAAATTTCCTTTTCCTTCCCGAGCGTCGGACTTCAGGAGAGACTTGGGGCATGTCGAGATCGAACTAGAGATCTTGATGCGTGAGCCACAGCTTTTCGCGAACCGTCTGGCAGTTTATGTAATATGCAAGCGCCCATGCCGTACGAATTTGCATCACTTGTGACTATGATGTCGAGACTAGGGTCGTAATGTGTGAGGGAAAGGTCTGAAGTAAGAGTTTTCTTGATCTTCTCGAATGCGTCTTGGCATTCCGGGGTCCATGACCATGGTTTATCCTTTTTTTAAAGTTAGTTGAGAGGCCCTCTCAAATTTTGCATGTTCTTAATGAACCCTTGGTAAAAGTTAGCTAGGCCGAGGAAGCTTTGTAACGCTTGAAAGTTATCTGGGGCCGGCATGATTTTGATCGCGTTGGCTTTTTCTGGATCCGACCAAGAACCATCTTTATTTATAATGTGACCTAAGTATTTAATCTCTGGTAAGAAAAAGTCACATTTTTCCTCCTTGACCTTAAATCCGTATTCTTGTGTCTTTTCGAATACGTTTATTATATGGTTCCGGTGCTCTGCCATAGTTTTACTGGTAACCAGTATATCATCCAAATAGGCTGTTACGTAGACAAGATCGCCCAGCGATATATATATGTGTGTATAGTTTATGCAAAACTAGGTAATCCGTATGGGTAGACCCAAGGAGGATGATATCCAGAGACCTCAATATAAATTCAGAGCAAATAAATTTAAATACATCAGACAACTTTAAGGTCCCATGGTACCATGGACCCTTAAAGTGGTCTGT